>PVKB01003037.1:6112-230213 GCA_004027205.1 Ctenodactylus gundi | reverse complement strand
CCGCGGATGAGTTTGACGGAGTTTCGTCACTTGGACGAAGAGGAAGTGAGAAGGCTTCTCCGTGAGCTGAGAGTAGCGCGGAATATAGGGAAGCGTCTCATCGCCCCGTCACGTCAGGGTGATCAGCCTCGGCCATGAGCGAATAAACAGCCTGTTGTCCAACTCCTGTGTCTGGCGCCTTCTCTGGGCTCCCTCAGCCCTGTAGTTTCCGCAGATGAGTGAGAGTGTGGCTGCTTGTCGTCTTCCGTCTGACCTGTTTTGTGCCACATAGGAATCTCCAGTTGCCGAAGACACCAGGATGGTAGTTTCCTGTGTCTGAATAATATTCCCGTGTACTTGGGCATGCTTGGGGCCGTTTCTTCTGCGTTTCTCCCCTGATGGCTGGCTGGCTAGGTTGATCCACCACCCTAGGGATTATGGGTAATGCTGCAGTAAATAGGCGGGTACACGTGTGCTTTGGGCACCATGACTTCATGTCCTTTGTGAATATACCCTGTTGTGACATTGCTGGGTCAAGCAGCAGTAGGATTTTGTATTTCAGCGAGGGTCCATTTCTTCTGTAATGGCCGCAGATGTCACCGACAGTGAAGGAGAGCTGGGCTTTCCTCACATCGTCGCCAGTGTTTGGCACTGTTTGACTTTTTGATCATAGCCATTCTAGTTGGAATAAATGACATCTTTTGGTGATTTTGATTTGCATTTTTTGGGTAATTTGTGACACTGAGCAGTTTTTCATGTACTTGTTGATTACTTCTCTGTTTCCTTTCCTGTCTTTAGCCTATTTTTGTTTTTGCTTTTTGTTTTCAGCTTTCTTATATATTCTGTATATGAATGTCTTGACTGATGAATGCTTTGTAGAGATTTTCAGCCTTTCTGTACATTGCCAGTTACCTCTGTTGATTGTTTCTTTTGACGTACAGAAGCTTGTTAATGTGATGTCATCTTATTTGTCTAGCTTTTCAATTATTTGCCCTTTTGGGGTCATATTTTTAAAAATCTGTGTCTATTCCCGTATCCTCAGATAACTGACTTTTTTTATTTAGCAATATCCAGTTAAATTAATTCATTCCATTATATGGTTTACTGTATCACATTTGTGGCTGCTGAGTATAACTCATTCTAGCAGTGCACTACTGTTTATGTGTGCATTTCCTTGTTGAAACATTGATTATAATTTTTCTCAATTAGGAATAATGGGAATGTAAACATTTGCATGCAGTTTGTGTGGATATAAGGTTTCAAATTACTCGGCTAAATGCAAGGAATGTGTGCAGGGGAAAAACGAAGGCATGCTTGGAACATCTTCTGTTATGCCAGAACATAATGAAATGCTGATAAAGCTACCTCATAAAAATGGGAATCTGTGAAGGGAATGCCGGAGACCACTGACAGAACTCCAAGTGGCCAAAGTTAACAGAATGTTGGTAGAAAATAAACAGCTTAACATTGATGTATAAACCAACAAATAAGTGTTTAAAAATTCATGTGAGGGGCTGGAGATATGGCACAGTGGTTAAAGTTCTGTATTTACCAAAAAAAAGTTAGATTTATGTCAAGTGAATTTTTCTACCACAATAAAATTATTTTAAAAATAACTCTGGCTTATTGATGAGGCAATCAAACCTCAGTGGAGTTGCCCAGTGCTGTACATATTGAAAACATTCAGGATTCTGGACTGCTTGTGCTGTGCAACGTTTCTTTCTAGACACTGTAGCTTGCTTTTGGGTTAAAGGTATCTACATCTGTTACAGGTACAAAATACAATATTTGTTACATTAAGGGATTACTTCTTGGATATGGGCACTTTTTCTGATTGGCTCTTGCCTACTAAGTTTATGAAGCACGGGAAAATGTGCTGAAAACCATTATTTTTCCTTTTTGCCATGGGTAGAAAGTTGAACCGCAGTGTCATAAAAATCATTTCGTGTTGATGCAGGAGTGACTTCACTACCTCACTGGTATGGAAGCTAGCAAAATGGGAGTGTATATAGTTATGTATACTTCAGTATTTGAAGCCAGTTCTTACTAACTCACTAAGTTGCCCTGCCTGGGTTTAAATTTTTGATCCTACAGCCTCACTCTCCACGAGTGCTAGGATCGCAGATCCGTGCCGCCTGGCCTGGCTGAACTTACCAATTGTGTATCATCTTTTATGTGGCCCTGCCTTAGTTACTTTTTCATTGCTGTGACTCAATACCTGACATCCACAAATTTAGGGGAGGAAAGGTTTATTTTTAGCTCACAGTTTCAGAAGGTCACAGTCCATTCAGAAGCAGCCAGCAGCAATGGAAGTACATGGCAGAGGCAGAGGTGGAGGCAGCTTCTCACACCATCACACACAGGAAGCCAAGTCAAGGCAAGTTGAGACTAGTCCTCCAAAGAAGACAGGAAGCAGCTTATACATCCTTCCAGGTCTCCTCCCAGTGATCAGCCCCTCCTGGATCCAGGTGTGCAAGGTGTGGTAAGCTCCCACTACGTGCTGGTAATCCAATTTACATGCCTGTAATCCACCCCTGCAGACTAGACCCCAATCTCCCAACAGCACATGTTCCCATAGACAAATTATTACATTCAAATACGTGAAACTTTTGGGGGACATTCCAGATCCAAACCATAATTGGCTTGGAGGGACATAAGCAAAGTAGGTGTGCTTACTTTACTTTTCGGGGTGTTGAAAAACACTGAAGTCCAGACTTGTATGAGCATCTGCTTGCTTGGTGTCTTTATTAGGATGTGGAATAAATATCTCAAATCTTGTGTGTCAAAGACTGCTCCCATCTCCCTCTCTGTTACCTTTGCAAATACTGCCATAACCTCCTCAGTCTTCCCCGCCCATTTGAATTGAAATATCATTTACTCAAGTTAATTTAGTTAATTTGTGAGAATCTTACTCCATGTCTTCCAGCATAAATGTTATGATTTGCTGTGAATTAAATCAGAATACTTCTTTGTCAAATGTTCTTCAATGGTCTTCCACCACAATAGAAAGCCAGAACTCCTTGTCGTGGTTGACAGGGCTCTGTACCACAATTTTCCATCTTTTGCCATGCTCTTCTTGGTTTCAGTATTTCTGTGGACAATGGTCTTCTTCATTCTCAACTACAGTGCGGCTGGCTCCCACGGAATATTCCCCTTTGCTTTCTCCCAGATCTTCATTTAGCTGAGCTTCTGTAATTTTTTCTTTTAGCTCCAGTCACTTTCTTAGAGTGATTATCCCTACTTGGTGTCTCTTATCCCTTTCCTTCAAACTACTCTTTATCACAGCATTGAAGGACTCATCACTATCTAAAATCATAGTACTTACTTATAACTCTCCTAATATGACTGAGTTGCCAAATGCTGACACAAAACACATTTGAACTTGTACTGGTGGGAAGAAAACATAGAAAAAATTCTGGAATTTGGAGTAAAACAAACATCTTTCAAATATACATTGTCACCATTTGTCTTTGACAATAGACCAATTACTCAATTTTTTCTTGTTTTATTATTTACATATCACATCCCTTTCCCCTTTCTACTCCGTCAACACTTTCTGACCTTCATGTAACCTTTCCCTCTCCACAAAGACTATATTCTTACTTTATTCCACCTTTTTTTCCTTTATGGTTTGTGTTTCTCATATCAAAGAATCCATATGGGACTTAATCTCCTGTGTCTGACTCATCTCTCTAAGTAAGCATAGAGGTCTCAAGGATGCATCCATTCACCTACAGGTGACTCAAATTTGTCTTTCTTTGTGGCAGAAGAGTACTCCATTTTGCTACTGATTTTGGTGTATTGTGTATTATACCTTGCAACTTTGGTGAATTGTTTATTTGGCCTAAAGTTCTTCTGGTGGAGTTTTTGGAGTCCTCTATGTAAATAATCATGTTGTCTTCAAATAAGGACAGTTTGACTTCTTCTTTTCCTATGTGTATTCCCTTTATTTCATTCTCTTGCCTGATTACTTTGGCTAAGGTTTCCAGCATTACGATGAACAGAAGTGGTATAATTGGACACCCTTATCTTATTCCTGATTTGAAGGGAAATACTTTCAGTTTTTCCCCATTTGGTATGATGATGGATGTAGGAATGACATAAATTTATTTTATCAGCTTGAGGTAGTATCTTCCTATATCTGTTTTCATCAGCGTTTTGATTAGGAAGAGTTGTATTTTTGTCAAAGGTTTTTCTGGGTCTACTGAGATAGTCATGGGAATTTTGGAGAACCATGGGGAAACGTGGTAACAAATCTCCTACAAAAAGACCTGACACCCCAGAAGATGATACCAGGGTTACTGAAATTGCAGAACCCAAAGATGAAAATGGCAAAAATGATGGTAACTTCTGGGCCCAGATATTCATTGAAATAAGCAGGAAATGAAGCAGGAAATAGACAGTGCAAGAGCTACACCGACACAAAGCTAAGCTAAAAGCAAGACTTGAAAAGCAAAAAGAGGAGACCATAGAAGAAATACAGCAGAAGATAATGAAGGCAATACAAGAAATTAGAGAAGAACACAACAGAGATATAAAAAAACCTGAATGCAGATATTCAGGAAGAGAAAAACACACAGGAAATAATAAGCAACCACATTAAACATCTTCAAAATAGAATGTCAGACCTAGAAAATAAAGTGACTGAGCTGCAACATACAGGCCATGAAGAACACAGAGTAAATAAGAAAGAAAGTGAATCATTACAACGGCTGATAGATGATTCAAAGAGAAACAACCTCAGAATTATGGGAGTCCAGAAGAAGATTGAGGACAAAACAAAAGGCTTAAAGGACATGTTTAATGAAATTACAGGAGAAAATTTCCCAAATCTAAGAAAAGAAATGAACATGGAACTATTGCAAGCATATAGAACACCAAACAACTTTGATCAGAAGGGATCCTCATCATGACACATCATAATTAAAATACTAGAAACCCAACACAAAGAGAAAATACTAGAAGTGGTAAGAGAAAAACAGAAGGTGACCTACAAAGATAAGCCCATCAGGATAACTGCAGACTTCTCAGTCCAGACTCTAAAAGCCAGGAGATCATGGAGCAATGTCATCCAAGCACTAAGAGAACATAAATGCCAACCAAGACTTCTATATCCAGCAAAATTATCTTTTAATTTAAAGGGAGGACTTAAAACTTTCCATGATAGAGAAAGCTTAAAGGAATTTGCAGCCACTAAGCCAGTATTGCAGAGAATACTTAAAGGAAACTTAGAAAGTGAAAGGGAGTCCAGTGACACCAATGACCCTAGAGAAAAAGTGACAACAGCTAGAGGAGAATGGCCTGAGAAAAAAGTAAGGCTATGCATGAAATTAGGGATGAATTGAAAGGTAAAAGGAAAAACCAAATAGGGCAAAATTTTAATAATTAGTGAAATATGAGTAAACAATGTATGAAAGTCAAAAAACGGAAATAATGGAGCATAACTATTGCTTTAACTGTAGCATACTTATGTGATACAGATTTAAGTCCATTTAATGTAGCAAATTGATAAAGTCTTAAGCTTGTTGAATGAAGCAATTCACTTTTTTAATGTTGAATGTGAGTTTATCCTCTTTGAGAGGTGGAAACATAAGCAGCACCAAAACAGCATGGAAGAAAGGTAACATCTAAAGAGAAAATGTAATAAAAAATAGATTGGTAACTAAATCATCTGATTGATATACTTTTAAAATAGTACTAGTTCTTCTATAAAATCTGTGATATCTCCCCACAACATTATTATTAGTAATAGTATAGTAGTGTGCAAAATAGAATAATTTCTAATTAATGATGCAACATGGGGAATTAACATAAAAGCTCTTAAGAATACAAATGCACGAATATATGGATGGATAGACACATAAAATTATAAAGCAAATCTCAGTGAAATGCAAGTAAATAATTTATGAAAGTTAAAAAATTCTGAAATAACAAAATTTGCCTTCATATCTGTTACTATGAGTATATTCGTGTGGTGTAGATTTAAGTTCATTTAATGTAGCAATGTGATATAGTTTTAACTTTGTTTTATGGTATCAATTCACTTATTAGGTCACTGATGAAAATTTACCCTAAGAAAACTGATTGATGTAAAGATAACCCTGTGAATGTACAAATATGTGCATTCCAGTATTCAGCTAAGGCATTTGAAATTTAAATTTTTTTCTTCTTTCCCAAATTTACTAGTCTTTTAAACTACATGCTTGTAGTTATTTTCTAATGTGAACTGGTGGGTAAGGCCAGGTTTAATAATAGCAACAAAGACATAGCAAAATATAGAAAAAAACTTTTGATAAATATCCCAATAAAGGAATTGGTTGGATTCAGAGAAGAGGCATCAAGATTTAACTACTGTGACCCATTCAAGGAATAGAAAGCTGACTTAAGTGAAATGACTCAGGTGTGGAAGATTAATATGTTAAGTACTGTATAGTCTGTCTGACTTGGAAAACCCAGAACACAGACATTCTCTAAAACCACATGAATTGATAACCAGAGGTGGGAGAAGGGATAGGGACAGGTTGGGAGGGTCAAAAATGGGAAGGGATTGTAAAGTTGATATGATACATATGTGCATGAAATACCCAAATTCATTGTAAACACTATGTATTACATATGTATATTAATAAAAACAGTGGGAAAAAAACAAAGAAAAACAACAAAAATCCCAAAAAATCAAGTCTTTGATTCATTGATCTTTTATGTTTTTTCTCATGTGTTTATTGAGCATATGTACACCTCCATGAATATATGAGATGGGATAAAAATACAATGTGTGTTTAAACAAAAAATAAGTGCAGCAGAAGATACATTATCATCAATCCTCTTCAAAATATTCCCCCTTACTTCAAACATACTTACCCCATCATTCTTGCTACCACCTGAAGTATTTCTGGAAGTCCCCTTTCATAATTGTCTTTAGTTGTGCTGTTTTGACTGTCCTGATGACTTTAATTAGTTCAAAATATTTATTTTCATGAGCATTTTGACTTTGGGGAAGAACCAGAGGTTGCATAGTGCCAGATCCAGTGAATAAGGTGGGTGAGGATACGACGTAATGCATTTCCAAGCCTGCCTTTCTGTTGAATGGCACTTAGCAGCAGCATTCACTGTGTTTTTTATCATACCTTGTAAAGCAGTGGTCCCCACCCTTTTGGACACCAAGGACCAGCTTAGTTGAAGACCATTCTCCTAGGGATGGGGGTAAGAGGAGAGAGGTGCTTGTCATGCAATAGGTTGCGGAATGATGGCTTGAAATGCTGAGCAGCAGCAAGAGAGGAGCAGGGAGTGAAGCTCCGCCTCCTGCCAATCAGCAGCAGCTTTAGAACCCAATAGGAGCTCACAGGCAGGGGCGGAGCTTTTCTGTCTGCTCATCTGTCCAGCAGCCCGGATCTTCCAAGGCCATGGACCAGTGGCTCAGGGGGTGTGAACACCTGTTTTAAAGACACCCCCCCCCCAAAAAAAACTTCTAGAAATGATTGAAAAAGTGGTAAGAATGATGGGGCAAGTGTGATGAAAGCTAGGGGGAGTATTTTGAAGGGGACCAATGTCAATGTGTCTTAAATTATAATCAATTTTTAAAATTTTTATTCTATATTTATACATGAATTCCAAATTCTGTAATGAATTAAAGACATGGGGTTTGGGGAATCAATGCCCATCTATGCTCAACCCCCCATTTTTCAGATTTTCATCTCTTTCCTAGGAGTTCACTACACTTCTTTTTACCTGTCACTGCAGCCTTTTTATGCCATTATTTTTGTGGATTTCATAAGAGAGATAGATAGTTGTCTATCTATGGATACTATCTATCTATGTAAAACTATCTAAAATTATCTATCATAGTTTTTTTTGTTTGGTCCATTTCACTCAGCATTGTTGACTCAAGCTGCCCTCATTTTCTTTAAAATGTTTCATGGCAGTTTTTCTTTTTGGCTACATAGTAGTATTCCATTGTGTTTAGATACCACATCTTCTTTAACTATTCCCCTGTTGATGGGCAGGCAGGTTGTTTCCAGAATTTGGGTGTTATGAATTGTGCTGCTGTGAACATGGATACACATGTGTCTTTTTGGTGTGTTGACTTTATTTCTTTTGGGAACATGCCCAGGAAAGCTGAGATTGGATCAAATGGGATTTCTATTCTCAGTTTTGTAAAGAATCTACAGAGTCCATTCCATAATGGTTGAGCCAGATTGCGTTCCCACCAGCAGTGAAGAGTTTTTTTTTCCTACATCATCTTGCTTTTCTTGTTTCGATTTCATTGATCTCTGATACAATTTCCTTTCTTCTACTGCCTTTGGATTTGACTTATTATTTCTCTAGAACTTTGAACTGTAGTATTAGATTATTTATTTGAGATTTCTCTGTTTATTCATATGTGCATTCACAGTTATAAATTTCCCTTAGTGCTGCTTTCATTGTGTCCCATAGGTTTTGGTATAATGTACTTCTATTGGGTCTTAGTCACTTTTTGATAACTTTGATTCAATACGTGACATGCACAAATTAGGGGAGGAAAAGGTGATTTTAGTTCACAGGTTCAGAAGGTCACAGTAAATCAATGATTGGCCAGCAACAACAGAAACACATGATGGAGGCAGAGACGGAGGCCGCTCTTCATGGCATTTCAAACAGAAAGCCAAGTTCCTGAAGGAAGGGAGGAAGTTACATTCGTCCTTCTAGATCCTGTCCCGTTGATCTGCACCTCCTAGGACCAGCCTCAGTGTTCTTTCCCTTCTAGCTTTTAGCCACTAATTCACTACATCCCTATAATCTATAATCCATCACACACTGGTAGTCTAATCCACATGTCTGTAATCTCTAACCTGCCAGTCTTTCAGCACATAGTTATAATCTACCATACACCCATAATCCACCCCTCCAGACAAGGCTGCAATGTCCTAACAGCACAAGGTTCCATAGATAATCAATAACATCCAAATACATAAGAGTTTTGAAGGACAGTCCAGATCCAAAACACAATTCATTGTCATTTGACTTTAGGAAGTTCTTGATTTCTTTCTTGGTTTCTTCTTCTGTGGTTCATTGCTTATTCAATAATGTATTATTTAATCTGTATGTATTTATATAGTTTTTGTACTTTCTTTTGCCATTGATTTCTAGTTTCATTTTACTATGATCTAAAAGTATACTAGAAGTGATTTCAGTTCTTTTGTATTTATTTAAGCATGCCGTATGTCCAAGGATATGGTCTTTTTTTGGAAAAAGTCCCATGTGCTGCTGAGAAAAAGGTGTGTTCTGTTGACAATGGATAGGACACTCTGTAGATACCTGTTAAGTTCATTTGCTTAGCCCTGGTGTTTCTTTGTTGCCTTTTGGTCTGGTTGGCCTGTGTATTTGTGAAGTGGGGTATTGAAGTTCCCTAGTATGATTGTAATAGGGCTATCTGGCCCTTCATGTCCAGTACTTGCTGTTTTATGTAGTTGGGTGCACCTACATTGGGTACATATTAGTTTATACCTGTGAGCTTTTCTAGTTAGTCTTGTAACTGTTATAAACTTTGAAAAAGTATCTCTGCTAATATCTCTTTGAATATTGATTGATGGCAAATGTAAAAACACGCAGGGTACTGAAGCATCAGCATCCGTTTCTGTTTTGTTTCCATCTTCTTTTTTACTTCATGATTTATAGTGATTTCATCTTCAAGCTAGTCATATTTCACATCAAACATTAAAAATAAACGCATAGGGTTTCTAGGTATTTTGTGACAAAAGTTTTTCCAGGACATCTAGTTCTTTGTAAAGTTTGTAACATTTGTCTCTGAGTTTCATGTAGGACATTATTGTATAAAATATTTACGAGTTAAAGGTAAGTTATTGTTTAAGCCTCACTGAAAGTGTTAGGCTGGTTGCATGAAAATGACTCCAGGGTTTGAGGGAGAAATAGGTGTGAAGGGGTGAGGTGAGCGTAGTTTCCTTCCTTTCAATTTTTCAAGTTACTTTCTTCTGTTCAGCTTTTTAAGTGTCGAATGTGTATGCTCAGATGTTTTTAACCTCAGTTTCTTTATCTGCTCAATGATATAATAGGTTGATTTTATAGGAGTATTATAGTATTAACTGAGAGGACATGTATAAAATGCTTGGCTCAGTACCTGGCACAAACAATTGAAAGACTTCTTTAATGCTCTGTTTTGAAACAGGGTTTCACTAAGTCACTACATTGCCCTTGTTATCCTCCTGCATTTGCATTCCAGAGTTCTGGGATTACAAAACTGTGCCACTGAGTCCAGTGCTACCCCATTTCTTTATAGTAGTGTCCTTTTCTTCTTAAGTGTGTGTGTGTTTGCCAGGACTTAGAAAAGGTAGGACTGAGACTGGGTAGAAGAGACAAGGCAATACAGAGAAGTCTAGGAGTTGACAAAGATCTAGAATGGGAGAGTCCCATTGGCATAAGTAACAAGAGGAAATGTTGCCTTGGACCCCAGTAGGCCAGCCATTCCTATGCAATTTGAGTACAGGGCATCAGACAGCACCTACCTTTGACCCATCTGAAATACTCTGTTCATTCTGTTTATTAGCAGTGTATCAACCTTATACAATTTTGGTTTATGTATAATTTTTAGAAAATAACTATATAAAAGAAAAAGGAGAAGATGAGAAATAAAAATGTACACATCTAAATCACAAGGGAGATAAAATAGGATGTGATTCTTACTGCTTTGACTAAATAAAGTAAGTAGTTGGTGACAAAATGATTTTTGGAATTTTATTAACTGGAAAAAATATATTTTCAGAGGTAGACTTGTCATCTGAAAATTAGTGTCTTTTACTGGGACCAAAAGGCCCAAATCTATGCTAACAGGCAGTATAGATGAATACTTAACACTACATGACATTGGCTGTAGTAATAAGGCATCATTCAAAGGATTCACAGTAGAATTTCAATCTCCATTCTTAATTTATGAATTTCTGGGTTGACAAAGTTAGATTTTTATAGTAATTTCTATATGCTTGCTTCATGGTTTAATTTGAACCATATATTACTGATTCTAATTCAAATGTCAGAGTTTGGTTAGGAACCTGGACAAGATTTAAATTATGGGCTTCTGCTGTTGTTCATTTCCCTGATTTACCAATTGCAGTAAAGCAGGAGTTATAGCCTTGCTCGTCTCTGGAAGACCCTGACTCGTACTAGAAATAATAATTGTTGCCACCCCTAAATCACGAGAAGTAGTATAAAAGGAGTACCTAATTTGGAGTGTGGAAGCTAGATTTACTTCTTTTGGAGTAAGAGTGAAAAATAGGTAGTTTGTATATATTTTAGGGGAAAGTGTAGTAATGGCTTTGTGACAATGAGCTTATTGTTATTCAAGAAAGACTTTGAAAGGCAATATAAAGAAGAGAGACAACTGCAAAAAACCCCAACCAGTGCGTGATTCAGGGAATGTATGGGTGCAGCTCAACTTATTCGTATATTTTGTTAGTACATTACTCAAAAAAGTATCAGAATCCATTTTTTCGAATCTCTTCTTCAATATGGATTCTTGGCTATAGATCAATAATCTGAAATATTGGCATTAGGTGGACTAACATATTTAATAGGAAAGTGCATTGAATATAGTATAGAATAAAGATTATTGTCCAAGTATGTGAGAATTCTAATAATTTATATGCAGAAGAGAATCAAATCTTAAGAGCACTAAGTGTCTTAGTAGGTGTCCCACTTAGCATGTGAGCCTTGCCTGTCAGTCACGCTTCAGGGCAATAAATTTTTTGCTTTTCATTTTTTGTGGTTCTGAGGATTAAGCACGGGGCCTTTTCAGTGAGTTACATCCCCAGCCCGTGCCTATTTATTTATATTTTGAGACAAGGTTTTGCTAAATTGCTCAGATTGGGCTTGAGCTTGCAGTTCTCCTGCCTCAGCCTCCCAGGATGCTGAGATTATAGCCTGTGCCACAGGCCTGGCTCATCTAGAACGTCAGGGAAACCTTTCCAAATGCTCTTCTCTGCCCTTTTCTACAGCTTCACACTTTACTTTTGAAAGACATCAAAGCTACCACATTGGGGAGAGGGTTCAATTGTAATCAACTGTAAATATAAAGAATATTTATAGAGTCCAAACTAAATATTTAGATGTACCACTTTTGATAGTCGTTGATTTAGAGAAACTCAGAAATCAAGAAGTTCATCTATATAGTAAAATAAAAACAGCAATCTCATATATCCCCAACAAAGCTGTCGCCTTTATGTCTTCCCCCAGCATAAACAGAAATTTCAAATCTCTTTCCTATCCTGCTTTGGTGATTGAGTTCACACTTTGCAATTAAACAGTCTGAACTTCATATTATGTTCTATCTCTTATTAGATATGTTATCATGATCAAATGACTTAGCTTCTTTGTACCTGCTCCTTCTATAGAATGTGGGTACAGTACCTCCTATAATACTTTTAGGGTTGCTGTGAGCATTAAACATGATAGTACATGTAAAACAATTCCAAGAGTTTCTGGTATGTAGTGAATGGTTGATGAAAGTTACCTATTATTAGTCTATCTTAGAATGATACATGGTAGCGAACAGTTAATATCTAACTGTTATGATTTGATCTCTCTGGAATGTTCCCCCAAAACATCACTTATTTGGTTATTGTGGGATATCTGTAGATGACACCTGCTGTTAAGAAGTAGGCCTGGCTGGAGGGGCAGGTACTCGAGGCTTGATCTGAAAGGGGCAGATGCCTGGGCTTGACTGGGAAGAGGGGGGGGGGTCACTGGAACTGACCCGGGAGAGCGGATGCCAGCTCACTTTCTTTGCCACTCAGCTTCCTGTTTGCCATGCTGTGAACAGGTTTTCTCTGGCTAGGTCTCTGCCATTTGCTTCGCCATTGAGACCATTGCTATTTTCCGAATGGACTGGGACATTCTGAAACTGTGGGCAAAAAATAAACATTTCCTCCCTTAAGCTGTGGTTGTTGGGAATCAGGAAAGAACCAAGGCAGTAACTGTGACCAGCATTTTGTAAATCTCAACAAGCACTATTCTCTTACTTATTTATTCTCCTTAGCGGTAGTGCCTGGGATCAAGCCTAGGGCCTCACACATGTTAGGCAAGCACTCTACCACAGTAGAGTGCTACACCCCAAGTTTCAAATATTATTTTGATATAGTCATATAACTTATAGCAAACAGCAGCCCCAATTCAACCATTAGATTAGGAACTGTAGGGTGACAACTTACTAATCATTTTTTTTGGACATTAACCAACTGAAAGTCGGGAGCATACCTAAACAGGCCTACTTTGCACATTATCTATTAGTAAAGCATATAGACTGTATCTACTACAGAATTCTGAAAAGGGAATGGGACTCTAAAATGGGACAACACTAGAAATGCCACAAAACGTTCACAGTACAATAACATGTGAGGTAACGTGAGCTAAGCAATCCTAACACCAATATCTCTGACATTCTTCTATGTTTTTGCTTTTAGTAATTCTTTTCTATGACGTGTTAAGTAAAACATTATTCATTAACTTAGTCTTAATCATTTTCCCCTCTAAAATATTTCATTGTAATTTTTTGTATCTGTGATTGTAATTTTTTTAATAACCAGGAAACAAAATTCTTTCCAGGGCAATGTGACTCTATTTTGGTGAGAAAAGTCAAACAAATAGATCCTTTGTTTGGTAGATTCTACTTTACAGTGGCCTTTTGAGAAAGGTAGCAGTCGAGTTGTTAGGATTACCTATATAAACATCAATGCCATAGTGTGTGGTTCCAGGAAACATGTACTTCCCTGATACTTTGAGTATAGCTTGTGTATTGTAGCCAGAAATAGAGCAAGGGGTTGTCACTGAAGGCTTCTTTGGTAATTCCTTGCAGTGTGCATTTGATTCCCTTCCCCCATGGTTAGAGACCTCTGTCCTTTTGCCAGCTGCTGTGTTCAGTTGTCTGGCTTATTTTGGGTTGGCAGTGTGTTGATTCCAGGGGGGCAGGGAATCAGTTGTATGCCTTTGCGTTTTAAATTTTCCTGTACAAATGTGTTAGGAAAGATTTTGGGGAAAAATCTTATTCTTTCTGAAATTGTTACTGTTGGAGTTCTGAGGATATAGCCAGGTTGTAAAATTCAGAAGCTTGCAGAATGTAGTAAGGAAGCCAGTGCTTTATTAATTTTTAAATACCTGCTATGAAAAGGGTCTCAGAGAAACATAACAAGCAAGAGAATGCTGAGGACTCCTTGTTGCAAAATATTTGACTCCAGATGTCATTTAAGCAGGGGATAGAGATGACACAAATGGTGTGATAGATGGTGTAATCAGTTGGTTTGATAACTTATATTACCCAAAGACGTGGATTGATGTGATCCTAGAGGTGTCCCAAGACTCACCTCCAGGGCTCTGCTTAAGCCTTATCACGTGTTAAATATTTTTATTAACTCAGATGGAAATACAGAAAGCTCTCTTGCCATGTTTAAGAAGGTCACAAAGATGAATACACTGGAATCCGAATCATGAGATGAGAAGAGCCTAGCTGACTGATCCTGTGGTCTCAGGTGATGGAATTTCCATGTGTGAATGAAGACATTATTGATTGGTTGAATAGTACTTGTATGCTTATGGGTTTCTTTACAAGCTACGTGACCTTGAACAAGTTACTTAACTTTATTTATCCTCCAGTTTCTCTTTTACAAATATTTGCTCATGGTAAAAAAAAAAAAAATCCAGCTGTGGAAAGGGTCATAAAATAAAAAATAATTTTCCAATGTATTTTTTCCAGACAATGTGCAGGTGCCAGTATGTGTGTTTGTGTGTGAATTCTTCCAGAAATAATATTCTATGGTGTGCTTTATTCGTCTGGTAGAAAGTTTTAAAATAACAGATACAAGATTCACACTACTGGGGTTCAAATCCCTGCTCTGCCACGTGACTTGCTATGTGAAGGTGGGCAAATAACTTCATGTGTCTGTGCCTGTAGGACTGACTTAACCACTGGACACAGTGAGCAAAGTGCTTAGGGTCGTTATATACTTTTAGGAGCTGACAGAAAGTTTGAGAAACTCATGAAAATGTTTTAATTTTATTTTTTAAATTAGGAGAACAATACTAAAATAGTCAATCCAGGCTGGATTCTATTTGCCCTGTTATACCAAAAACAGTTGTACTCCTCCCAAAGTATAATATTTATTTTATTTTTTTTATAGAAGAAGGTTCTCAAAGACTCCAAAATAACCAGGACCCACGTAAATTATAGTGTGCCTTGGTTTCATCATCTGTGAAATGGAGACATTAGTAATGCCTATTTCCTAGGGTTATTTTGAAACATATCTAATTTAATATTTGGAAAGTTGATAATACTTGGCACACATTAATTTCTATATGTTTAATAAAGAATTAAATAACTTTTAAGAAACTAGACAAACTATGGGCATTGTGAGAATCTTATGCAGTACCAAAAATACAATGAAAAATAAATTTCTTTCTTATCACAGATCCTCACTCCCTCAGTTTCCCTAATTAGAAATAGCCACTGTTACGATTTTTCAGGTATCCTATAGAGATTGCATATATAAAATGTATATCTTTTGTTTAATCAGACAATTTCCCACTTGACTGTTTTTTCCAACTCTTGATACTGCAAATAATACTGCAATAAATACTCCTGTATATGAGTCATTTTGCTAATGTGGAAGCATAACAGCAGGTAAATTCCATACACAGAATTGTTGGATCGGTTATTTTAAATTTTGATAAGTTAATCACCATGCTGGTTGTGCCAATCTAAACGCTTATCATAAATGTAAAAAAGAGCCAGGCCTGGTGGCACAGGCCTGTAATCCCAGCACTCTAGGAGACAAAGGCAGGAGGATTGCAAATTTGATCTCAGCTAGAGCAATTTAGCAACTTAGTGATACCCTGTCTCAAAACAAAAATTAAAAAATGGGTTGGGGATATAGCTTAGTGCAAGGCGATGGGTTCAGTTCCTTGTATCAGAGAGAGGAAAAGAGAGACAGTGAGGGAGCAAGAGAGAGAGAGACAGACAGACAGACAGAAAGACAGACAGAAAAAAGTAACAGTTTCGTTTCGTTAAAAATAATGTTACAAAACTTTTGGATTCTTGACAATATTAATAAATGAAAATACCATCTAAGTTACTTTTTTGTTACTAGGACACAATACCCAAGACCCACAACCTAAGAGGCGGGTACTCTTCTAAGAGCAAAGTTATTTGCCTTTCCATCCTTGAAGTAGTAAACGATTTCTGAGATGCCCTCAAGGCATTTTTTCTGTAGTTCTGATTTCAATTATTTGGCTTCTTTCTAATTCTAGTATCTTCAGCAGCCATGCTCTCTTTTGCTCCAACTTTTCAGTCTCTTTCATTCTGGCAAATGTTTTATATCTTTTCCATTGCTTTTTCTTGCTTTTCAATGTGGAGACGGCTCGAAGCAGTAAATATAACCCATGGTACAGCATGGACGTTAGGATGCCTTAAAATTTCTTCTGCCAGTTTAAGTAGTCCTCTGCCCTTAATCTCTTTTTTAGGCTAAGTCTCAGGACAGGGGCAAAATACCAACACTTTTTTTTTTTTTTTTTTGCCGAAGCATAGCTCACATAGTTTTTAGACCACTTGCCGATACAGTTCTCCTTTCCATCTGAAACTTCTTGAGCCTGGCCTTTCCAATCTGTACCTCTCTCATCACTCTGTTCTTCTGAACTCCAACCAGAATCTCCCACCAAGCTTGGCTCACAGCATGCTAACTCTTCTCTGATTGGCGTGTTCAAAGCTTTCCAAATTCTTTCTGCAAACCAGTTCTAAAAGCATCTAAGCCACATTGTCTGGTAAAGCAATAGCAAAGACCCCACTTCTTTGGTACCAACTTCTGTCTTGGTTACTTTTCCGTTGCTGGGACACAATACCTAACATCCACAACTTAAGGGAGGAGAGGTTTATTCTTGCTCACAGTTTTGGAAGGTCTCATTGTATTCACTGGTGGCTAGCAATATGGCAACAGGAAGGCGTGTAAACAAGGAAGGGTGGAGCTAGCATATACCCTTCCAGGCCAAGCCCGAAGTATCCACCCCTTCCAACCAGACCCCATTCTTAACAGCACATGGAATCCATACTCCACAACATCCAAACACATGAGGCTTTGGGGGAACATGCGAAATACTAAACCACAACAGCATCTGGTTGGCAATATGTTTTTCTTTCTCTGTGAGTTTGCCTCAACAATGTTTACACACTAAAAGTAATTTCCTCGCCCCACCCCCATGAACACTAAGTCCATATCCTTGACCTATTTTTTCTGTTGGTCTTTATCTTTCAGTTTTTGGAGCTTGTTATATATTAATGAAAGTAATGCTATATCTGTGATATGAATTGCTAGTATTGGCACTCTTTGTCTTTAACTTTGGTTACAGTTTTTTTCCCCATGCAGATCTAAGTATTTATGAATTCAAATATGCCAGTCGTTTCTTTTTGGCTTTCATTTGTGTGTGTGTGTGTGTGTGTGTGTGTGTGTGTGTGTATTGTGTACAAAGGCCTTTCCTTCTTAGGGAGTATCAGAAAGTTCCTTTTTTATGATTTTAAAAATGTTTAAATCATTTGTCCATCTAAAATAATTTTGAAGTAATGAGATTTTTTTTTAACCTGTAAAGAATTTTAGGTTTTAATGTCGTCAAATATATCAATTTTTTTCTTAGGGCGTTTGCATTTTATGTCTTGTTTAAATGGACCGTGTTTACCCCAAGGTTATAAACATACCTAATTGATTTTTTCTAATACATTTTAGTTCCTCTAAAACTCTTTAATCCCATCTGGAATTTGTTTTGATACAGAGAATGTGGTAGGTATCCAGCCTATGTCTAGCCAGTTGTCACTGTATCATTTGCTTAGTACAGCCTTCTCCCCCACTGTTTTGAAACGTGGCTTTTACTGCTGTCTTAAAGGCCCATACATGTTTGGCTGTATTTCTGAAAGTATTCTGTTCTGTTGCTATGTCTATCAATCTGTTTTTGCATCAATATCAAGCTGTTTTAAATATATATTTGTCCTTAATTTAAGTGTTTTTTAAATCAGAGATGCATGTTGAATTTTGTCAAATACCTTTTCAAGACCTATAAAATGATCATACTGCTTTACTCACTTGATCTGTTAGTATAGTAAGCTATGTTAGTGGGTTTCCTAACAAGAAAAGAAATTTATCTTCCAGAAAAAAATCCTCTCTGTCGTTGGTATGTTTTTCTTTAAGAGGCTTTCTAATTCTATTTGACATTTTAATATACAATTTTTACACTGATACTCATAAGTGAGATTGAACTATAGATTTTTTTGAACTCAAAAAAGATCATTTGGATTCTTCTTTGGGCTGTAGAGCACGTGAAAAAACATTAGAATTATTCAGTATTTGGATATTTTGTAGAATTTCCCTGAAAATTCTGGTGGACCTCATCCATTCTAGGGGATGCTCTGACAATATCTTTCAATATTGTCACTTTTGTGAGACCTGGAATTAGATTTGGTGGCAATTTCATAGGAAATAAGCACTCTATCACTGAGCTATATCCTGGCCCTTTTAAAACTTTTATTTTGAGATAGGCTTTTGCTAAATTGCCCAGGATGGCCCTGAACTTGCAATCTTCATGCCACAGCCTCCAGACCAGCTGGGACTATAGGCCTGTGTCACTCAGATGTAGAAATTGTTTTCTTTTTTTCCTAACTTTCAATCTCTTCTTGAATTAATTTTGGTAATTCAAATAACTTAGGAAGTAGTCCATATCCCTCAGGTTTTGAAATGTATTTTATAGAATTGAGCAAATTTTTCTATAATAATTCTTTAGTTTTTCTCTGTCTATGGTTACTTCCTAATTTGAATTTTGTGATTTTCCAGTTTACCTCTAGAAAAGAGTTTAAAATAGCTTTATTGAGGTATAACTCACAAACCATACAATTCAACCACTTAGAGTGTGCAATTCAGCCATTTTTAGTGTGTCCATAGAGAAATGCAGCCATCACCACAGTCTTTGGGCATATTCCAATCCCTCAAAAGAAGCTCTGTACTCATTCTTGGTCATTCTTAGTTGCCCTTCAAGGCCCCGAGGCCTAGGAAACCACTAATCTCTTTCTATTTGCATAAATGTATCTATTCTTAACATTTCGTATAAGTAATCTAACCGTTTATCCTGTTGTGTCAACTTGAATAGATCAGGAAATTTCCAGATGGGCAGAATTCTGGATATGTGGGTTAGCAGACTGAAGAAAGAGGACCCTCCCTGGATGTATGTGGTCCCAAACAGTAGAATGGTTGCTTAAACTGAATAGTAAGATTTCACAGCTTCTTTTCCTGGGAAACTCGCAGCCTTCGCCATCCCCTCTAGATGTCAGTCTCCAGCGCAAACTCACGTTGGTCTTCACCATCGCATCTGGACAACAACCTGTAGCACAGACTTGCGCTGGCTGTTCTACAGTGCACTTAGAGACTTTTAGTCTTTCGCTGGCATTCTTCGTTTACCTGAGTAGCTGCTGGATTCTTCAGCTTTCACAGGTGCAGGCAGCCATTTCGGACTCTTGTTTTCTGACTCTAATAGGATCTATTAAGTTCATGTATGTATCCTAAGAATGCTGTTCTAAAAGATTCTTACATAAATGGAATCATATGATACATAGTCTTTTGTGGCTGGCTTAATTCATTCAGCAAAAAGTTTTCAATGTACATACATATTGGTAAAAAGTGTAGAGCAATGGTAGTGTTTGTAATGTCCCTTGATGGGTTGGCCATCTGTATCAGTTTGCTAGGGCTGCCATAACAGACAAGATACTAGATATTATACAACAGAGATTTATTTTCTTACAAATCCAGAGGATAGAAGTATAATGTAAGCCCACATCAAGATTTCAGTAGCTTTGGCTTCTCTTGAGGCCTCTTTTCTTGACTTCCAGTTGGCTATCTTGGTCTGTCCTCCTTTGTCACTCCCTAGGCATTGAGATTCTGATCTCTTTCCCTTTCTGTAGGAAGGCCATTGAAATTATATTAGGGACGAAAAGCCCCCCTTTTAGCTTAATTACCACTTTAAAGGTGCTGTATCCAAAGAGTCACATTCTGAAGTACCGGGTGTTAGGATTTCAACATATGAATTTTAAAGGACACGATTCAGCTCATAACACCATCTTTGTGAAAAGGAATTAAGCCAATATGGCCTTGTCTCTTCCCATGTAAATTTTTGGTCACTTTGACCAAATCAATCACAATCCTTAAGATAGTTTGTGTGTTGTGTACGTGTGTGTACTTGTTTATATGTGTGCAAAGTCTCATCCTAAACAGCCCATCAGGTCAAATTTTGAATTATTATTAATGTTGATGCTGGTAGTGCAGGCTTGTAATCCCAGCACTCTGGGAGGCTAAGGCAGGAAGATCGCAGGTTGGTGCCTACCCTGGGCAAACTAGTGACTTAGCAAGATCTTGTCTCACAATGGCAAATAAAAGTGGACTGGGTATACAGTGCAGTGTGAAGGCCTTGGACTCAGTCCCAAATGCCACATACACAAGATAAGGATTGTGTTTTATGATCACAAAATTAGTATTTATACATTGTACAAGATTCTGAAAAATAAAGTGAAAAGTAAAAGTGTTTCATAGCCTCCATTATTGACAGCTTATCAATTATCTCACTGGGTTTCCTTCTTTGCATACAGATACAAACAGTGAGAACAAGACGGCATTCCTCATAGCATTGTGCACCATACTTATTTCATTAAAAATATCACATTTATTTTTTCCTATTGGTACTTATGAATCTGTGTGTATATGTGTGTATATATTACATTTAATTATGTGCATATACCATGATTAATGTATTCTCACTGATGAACATTTGAGTTGCTACTAACTTCATTATATGAAGCTATGAGCAAAAATGTAATTAATATCCTTTTGCATATATCTTTATGCTACTATGGGATTCTGTAGAGTAATGCTATGGAAACCAAAAAGTTTTGCCAATGATTATGAACATTTAATAAGTACTGCTAAATTTCACAGCAATTTTTAACTTGGTAACAGTTTTTACAGAAGTTTAGCATGTTGGCAGAGACAACTTTTCCTCCCGAGGAATCATGATGTTTAGAGGTTCATAGTGTATACTATTCTGTCTTGTCTTTTTGAGGAACTCATTTTGGGTAAAATTTATTCTTTTTTTAGAAATATTGATAGAAAATGATATTTTCAATTTTTACCTTTAGAATTCTAATTCTTTTAAAATAAGAAGTATACTACCTGTGTTGGAAAAACCTAGGTATTTGACATTGTAGAGTTTGATACAAATCTTTTAGTTCTCCTCATTGGTCTTCACTGATGATAACTGGCATATGACTTACTTCTATTTCAGGAGTAGGGTTATGAGTTATGATCATGGCGGTTCTTTTTCATTAAAATAATGGAAATAGATATAGTTTATAAAATAGATTCATAATGATATTGCCCCCAAATGCTTTATCTCTGGTATACACAATATATTACATTTCAAAATGTGCTTGTGATTTCTGTTTTACAATTTGCCCTCCACATTTAGCATACATGTTATTTTTATATTCGTTTGTGATCTGTACTGTGATATTATAGTTGTCAATGTACAATAGTTCTAATAATTTAAATATAATTGCAACCCGGTGTACAGTAAATGACACCTGATACTGGCATGAGACATGGGCAGGGGGACTCTTCCAGTCCATCCATGAGACTTGTTTTCTTCTTTTTTTGTTACCATGCCAGCAATCTAATGGTTTCATTGTCACTGTGAACTCCCCGGATTAGCCTTCTCCTTCAAATCAACAAAGCCAGCATTATCTAATTACAGTCTAAAATCACGTAATCGTCATGACCAGCTGCCACAGCATAGCATAGAATTTTCTTTAAGAGAAGTTATATCCTATCACCTCATTCTTTCATTCTTGCCCATTGCAACAATGGAAATGCTCCACAAGGACATGTGAACACACCCTCGTTTTATACAGACCTGTTAATAGCTCCCTCCAGCATTTTTTCATAATGGAGCATGACACTAGATTTCAGGAGGTGTTGCTTACAAATGGTTTCAAGTATGTTCCTTTTCTTCTGGTCTTGTTTTCTTTGAGTTTAACTTGCTTTAATATGCTTTAAGTTTTCCTAGTGAGTGAAGACTAAAGATATGTTAAGATTCCCTTGCATTCGTTTTTACTATATTTATTTAGAACACACTTTATATTTCTACCGTTTGTCATAACAATACATAGTCATTGTAAAAGAAAACAAAATAAATAGCAATATGTAACAGATAGTGGAAGTAGGTTGCAGTCTTATCCTCCACAGACAATTGCTAAATGTAAGCACACATTTTCTCATCATCCTTAGTGCTTATCCCAATATATTTTAATATTTATATCAAATTATGTATACAAACACACAATTTTCTATGCCTTGCTCTTCTCTCTTTTTAAACATATTTTTAAAAATAGTAACTGTTTCAAACGTAAAGACAAAATCAGAAAATAATATAACAAATATTTGGGTAACCACTACCCATCATTACAAGATCTCAACATCAGGTTTTGTTATTTTGAAAAATATTTTTAAAATAGAAAAGAAAACTCACACCGTCCTGATGCTCTATATGTCCTTCATTGTTTTCATTCTTCTTTCCAAAGAAATTCTTATCACAAATTCTGTATTTATTATTTAGGTATCCATGAACAATAAGCAGTATTGTTAGCTTTACATGTTTTCTGGCCCTTTAAAACTCTAATAAGTTCTGTCACTATGTACATATCACTTTGAAACATGCTTTTTCACATAGTTTAGGTTCTGTTTACTGTGCTTGTCTCATTTCTCCCCCCACTTCATCCTCTTCCCAGCTTCCCGTTAGATTAATAAATCTTTCCATATTCTCAGCTTTTCTTCTGCTGGAAAAAGCTATACATTGTATTTTATTCGTTTAAAGTTTCCACTAATATTTTATGATACTTAAAAGTTAGTTTTGCCATAAAGACACCAAGTTGTCTAGTGGTTCTGTCCATCTGGTTGCTACCACAAGATCTTTACCTTGCAGATTTAATATTTCTGTATTTTCACTATTTTTTCAACTTTTTTTTTGATGAGACAGGGTCTTGCTTTTTAGTCTGGGCTGGTTTGGAACTCACTATGTAGCCCATATTGGCCTCAAACTCACAAAAATCCTCCTGCCTCAGACTCCTGAGTGGTAGGCTTACAGGCACGCGCCAATCACGCCCAGCTTAAGTGGTGCTGGGGAATCAAACTTGGACACTTCGCACTTGCTAGGCAAGTGCTTTAACCCCTGAGCTATTCCTCTAGCCTCTATTTCTTCAACTGTTTCACCACGCATGCACGCACCCTCCCATTACTGACATGGTGCATTATACTTGTACATTTGTTACAACTGATGGCCTTACCCTGACGCATCGTTATCATCCAAAGTCCGTAATAGCATGAGAGCTCTTTCCTGGTGTTGTTCATTCTGTTCTAAGGGTTTTGAACAATATTTAATGACGTATACTTACCATTGTAGTACCATATACTGCAATATATGTCTTAAATGTCCTCTGTGCTTTGTGTATTAATCCCTCTCTGCTCATTAGTCTTGACGGTTGACCACTGATATTTTTACTGTCCCTATAGTTTTCCAGAATGTTATATAGTTGAGATCATATGGTATACGACTTCTTTCCCTTAATAATATGCATTCATGGCTTCACCATATCTCTTCATGACCTGTTTAATCATTCCTTTGTAGTGTTGAAGGATGTGGAAGCAGGAAGATTGCTGTGAGCCCAAGGCCATCCTGGGCTACATTGTGAGTTCAGGACCAGGACTACTGAGTGAGACCCCGTCTCAAGAAAAAAAAATTAAGTAGTGTTGAGTTATGATCCTGTGCTGTCAGATTGAGCACATCCTTCCTCTGTTTAGATGTGCAGTGACCAAGGAAGTATGTCAGCTCATTCAATTTTTAAAAACTTAGATTGACGTTTCTATCTATATGTAGGTAACATTATTGAGCTGAATCTCATACTAGTTTATTATCAATTTTGTAAATATCCCTGAGATTTTTATACATGTTGGACAGCATGTACATTATGCATGACGTAAGATACATTCTAATGCTTTTATTGAAATTTGTCTCAAGTGTAATATATCTGATTTTAGCAAATTATGAAATCTTTCCGATTATAATTATCTTTTTATTTTTGTTTGATTATCACATCAATTTTCTAATTACTATAAAAATAAAAACTTATAATCTTAGGCTATGAGATTTTCTACTACCCCTTCTTTCCACTCTCTTACGTTTCAACTTGACTACATTAGCGATGGACCACTGATAGTTATGTGGCCACAAATGAGTAAAATTTCTTTATTTGAGTGAATAAAGCTGGAACTGATTGGCTAGAGATCATTATAAGCATTTTGACATTAGCTCTTTTTTCAACCTAGAAATACAACTAATTAATACTCCTTCTCCAGGGCTACGTCTATCAAAGCTGTGTGGGCCATTATAAAGATTACATTTCAAATAATCCTACAATACAATTCTAAGCTGAAAGCTTACTGATGGGCAATTTATAAAGTAAGGTGTGGACAGTTTAAGAGACTCCTATTCTATTGTTGGCAGTGCCCTAATAAGTAGACCCAAATTTTAGTGCTCAATGCAAAGAAGACACTTGAGATATTTATGTTGAAGTGGTATCAAAAGGATGAGCTGCAATGGTATCAGTTTCATTTACTGGCCATTGTGATGTTCTCAGCTTGTTCTGAATATGACCATCTGTCCTCTGATGATGGCTGCAGTTTCCCCATTTAGATTCCGTGGTCTATTTGGTAAGGGATTAAGCTTGAAGAGATAAGTCAGGTGTGTAACCGGGCTAGGCTGAATACCTCATTCCTGGATTCCTGAAATAGGCTTCCTTGCTTTCAGTCCTCCTTCTTCATCAAGCTTCACTACAGCTACTCTTACTAATCTGCCACAATCCGAAACATAGCTTCTGTTTTCATTCTCTTGCTTCCCTGCTTGTTCTGTAGGTTTAAGACCATGGATCTCAAGCTGATGTTTAATGCTTTTCTTCCACGTGTTTTGAATCTCAACCCTTGATCCAGGGCAGCTTAGCTCATAGCATTGATGAAATCAGAAGCAGGGTTTTAAGTACAAAGAGCCAAAACTGTGACTTGGGATTCAACAATTATATCCAGTCCCAGGGCAAAATGTGGAGAAAGACTATTTGAGGTCTGTGTATGGAAGTCTTAACAGAGAGAATGGAGTGGAAGATGTGGGTTGGGCTGCGAAGTTCAGGCCTTAGTCTTTAAACTATCAGTATTCTAGGAGTTACTGACTGTGGATTGTATATAGTGACTAGTCCCCGTTGTTGGGAAGAGGTATAACTTGTTAAAGGAGCTGCAATGGAAGCATCACTACTCCTCTTAACCATCACCTCCAGCAGTACATATCCTCCTGCTCTGGGCTAGGCAATGCAGGGAGTATGATGCTTAAGATTGTAACCTTGTCCTGGCCCAGACACTTCAGCTGACCTTAGTGGTGCCAGGAGGAGTCCAAAATTTTTGTATGAACAAGTCTGGTAAAGGATAAATAAATGGTAAATGTGGTGAGAATAGACATTGTCTGTAGATGGGTTTCATGAGTAAGACTGAGGTAAAGGTTGTTGGTAAGATGAGTTTAGATTTTATTGTGGTGACTTTGTTGTGGTGAGTTTGAAGTGCCTATGGGAAATGCCCACCAAAGAGCTGAATATGTGTGATTGAACACGAGTCCTAAAGGAGGTCTGCCTGGAGATAAAAGTTAGTAAGTCGCCAGCACTTAGTGCTGCACAAAATCCAGGAAAGCTGCTGAAGAGAGAGGACACGAGGGCTAAGAAAAGAACTATGCAGAGTTCTAACATTTAGCATCTTAGGAAAGAGGCCAGCGGGGAATTGGGAGAATCAGCAAATAATGGTCTCATGGTAGCCAGATTAAGTGGCAGTTTCAGTAAGCGTAGAGCAGTCAGTAAGACCAAATGCTAGTTAAAAAAAAAGAAAAAACAGATTGGTTCTGGACACATGGAAGTCAATATGGCCTCAGAAAAGATGTTTCAAATAATGATAAGATCCATTCATATTGTTCTGAGCTGGACAGGTAATAAAAATAAAAATACCTAAGGTACTTTTTTTTCCTGAGAAAGAAAGAGAAAAGAAAGTTCCTAGAAGTCTATGTAAAGCATGGAATGTTGTTCTTCTTAAGACAGGGTCTCACTATGTAGTGCACACTGGACTTGAACTTACTAGGCAGCCAAGGCTAAACTTGAACTCTTGATTCTTTTGTCTGAGCCTCCTGAATTCTGGAAATACACGCCTGTGCCACCACACCTGGATTAAGGATAGCTATTTTAAGGAAAGGAAAAATATGAATATAGATAGAGGGGGAGGGACCAGAAGAGTGGAAGGAGATGATAGCAAAATTTCCTGGGGAATGTGGGAAATTATGAGCATTGTCAGGAAGGGGAAAGGAGTTACAGAGGAGTGAATATTAGCTCTAAATAGGAGGACCAAAAGAAAGAATGAATTATAGTTACAGGAGAGTCCGTGGAGTAAACGGGCTTCCATAGTGTTTATCAGCCATCTCCAACTTGTCTAGGTCTTCTTGGCCTTATTGTTTCAGGGATTATCTTTGCATAAATTATGTTGCTATAATAGAATATTGGAGATCAGGTACTTTATGAGGAAAGGAGATTTAGCTCACCGTTCTGGAGGCAGGAAGTTCAATATGTGGACCACATGTGGAAGGGCTTCGTGCTGCATCATAACGTGGTAAATGGTGGAATATGTGTGGGAACAGCAAACAGAGTATTCAGAAGAGGGACAAAGGAGCTGACATGCTTTTTAACAGCTGTCACAAGAATTAGTGCATTCCCACCGATTCAACTCAGTCCCTCAAGTGGGACATTAGTTCCTTTGAGGGTCATACCCGGGTGACCATTTACCTCCAACAAAGCTTCACCTCATAAAGCTTTCGTTACTTCCCGGTAACATTACATTGGGGCCCAAGATTTCAGAGCATGCCTCTTCAAGGAACGAAAGCTCCTAAAAGACTTTGGCTTTCTCTTTAGCCCCAGCTCCTCACTGGATTCCAATCAACTTTTACAAGTGCCATCAGTCAGCTTCTCACTGCATGCCCACAGTGCTTGCTGATCTGGTGCTTTCCTGTTGACATTAAGACGTGGGATGCTGTAGGATTTCTTGGGACACTTGATGTCCCTTGTGGCCCAGCGGCACCAAACTTTGAACAATGAAAGGAGCTGCCTGTTAAATTCTGTTTCTGTCCTCATTAACTGATCTATGATGCGAGTCATGTTTACATCATCTATCTGAGAATGGTTCTGTGAGTTCATGCTTGACATAAGGCATCTTATTGGCGCTCTCTCATGCTTCATTTCCCCCTTTCCTACCCGCCTGCCTCCCCTGCCCAGGGCTGTAACTCTGTGAATGTATTAGGCTAAACCTTATGGCTTCTATGTGTCAGAACAGTCAAACCTCGGCACTTTCCCATGGGGCAACAAAAGAGTAGCACGTAAACCACTGCTCTGCTTTCTGGGCAGCTCAGGCGAAGGAACATTTCATCGTCTCAGGGAAGTAAGAAGTAAAAGTGTAGTCATCTGCTGAATCTGAGCTCTCGTTAACAGTTCTTGCTTTCTGAGCATTTGTTGGGTTCAGGCACTGTGTTGTTTTATGTACACACTCATACTTAATCTGTAAAGTAGGTACTACTATTTCCATTTTAATCATAAGGAAACTGAGGTGAAAAAATAAAGACGTATCTTGTCAAGGTTTTGCATGTATACATATCAATAAAATGGGAAAAAATTAGTCTTAAAGTCCTGATGAGAGCAACAAATAACCTTTTCTGTATTTTAATGTTTTAAGAGTTCGAATGAACTCTTGAAAAAATTAATACTAAGAACTTACTAGTTTTGTGACATCTTTGGAGGAAAATATTAGTTAGCAATTTGTACAAAAAAATAAATAAATAATTTGCTTAAGAACATGCAGCTACCAAACTTCAGACTCAGGTCTGTCTGCTTTCCAAGGCTGTGATCTTTTTATAACACTCTGTTGCCTTACTTAAGATAAAAAGAGATTTAAACAGTAAACATTTAAAAAGATTGACTAGAGTGAGAGATGGCCCAGCTAAGATTTTAAATCATTAATTTATAGTGGCTGAAATTCATATGGTGTTACATATTTCTCCAGCTGTGTTATTTGGATGTAAGATGAGAAAAATTTGGTAATTGAATTAATTCAGCAGTGAAAATATAGTTTTGATAGCGAAAGAATTACAACAGAAAGAAAAGGAACAACGGGGTTGAAGATGGTAGCATGCGTGCCTGGTGTGCAGTTCGGAAAGGAGGGAAGTGAGTACCCAGGTGGGGTGGAGGCCAACCAGGAGACAATGGAGGTAATCCAAGTTCAAGGAGCAGGGCGTTCGAGAGCTGGAATGCACTCAAGGTCAGAGTGAGATATCGGTTCGAACACATCAAAGCATAGTGCTGTATCAAGAGTATTGGTTGTTGGAATGGCATGGAGGAGAAAGTCCCTAGAATTGAGGAAGTCATGGTACTATGAGGCCACGGGGGCACATCAGTCATCCTTATGGATTTGGTAATCATCCAGAATGATGGTAGGCTTGGAGGCAGAACCAGTTGTTAGAGTACTCAGTAGACATGTGTGAACCTGGAGTTGGATATGTGGCAGGAGCAAGGGGAGGTAGGATGGATATGTAGTGTGATTTCCAAATAAGAAGGATTTGCCATGAGTATAAAAATAATAGCGTGGAGATCTCCAGGTGATGTATAGCTAGAACATGGCTTTCTTGCCTGTTTAATAAATAAAGTTTTATTGGAACACAATCATGGTCATTTGTTTGTGTATTGTCTATGGCTACTTTCAAGCTGGTTCCAGAAAGCCTAAATTATTTGCTAACTGGTACTTAAAAAAAATAACTTTGCCTGCCCCTGGTTTAGAAAATGCAATGAGGGTATAAGGAGAACGATGGCATGGCTTACTCTAACCCTGTCTCCTGCCCAGTGTGCAGGCTGCCCGAAAAGGGCTCCATTGAGATGGTTGTAGGACACGAGGGGCTGTGGGGTCAGAAGCTGGCTTTCAGCTAGCAACAGGAGATGGAGTGAGTGGGAAGGGAAGTGGAGGCCGCCTTAGAGTGGATGCCATTGTGGAATATGCTCCAGTCTGTGCCGTGGAAATGGTGGGAGAAGGAAAGCTGCAAGACACTGGGTAGAGATGGGAGGTAGAGAGACAGGAAGAGCACTGCACTGGTGATGGTCAGCCAGACGTCACAATTTGGTTGATGCCCATGGCTCATGGGTTTAAAAATGCAAGGAGGAATTTATCCCATGTTTTTACTTGGGTCAGGCAGAGCTATTTCTACATTGCTTCTAGCTTAGCAAGAAATCCCAAATGCAAAAGGTAAGATCTCATGACAGAGCTTGCAGGAAAGCCCCAAGCCTCTCTCGTTTCCTTGTTTTCCCAGACTGAGATAAATGTCAGATGGTAATTTTGGAATGTAGAATACAGTCCTCTTTCCCTCCATTGGGCTATTCGTGATTCTACTTTCTGTTATGGAGATGCAAAGATAGTAAATCCTCTTTTTTGTCTCCTAGTTAAATGGTGTACACGCTGGTAACTGTAGTTTGAAGGTAACACACTTAAAATGTATATCTAGAATGCATCCCTATGTTAGAATAATCTCTTTCTTTTTAATTTATCTTTGACAACATTCAGAACTATAAGTGTCAACAGGCAGAGACTATATTTGGTTTATTCACTGTTCTATCTCCATTACCTAGGAGTACTGAAAGCTCAATAATTCTTTTTTTATTTTTTAATTTTTTTCGTATGGGCGAATGGACCCAGGGTGTCCACATCAAGTTGCATTGCCATTCTTTCAGAATTTTTCATTTTTTCTTTTGAGACAGTGTCTTGCTTAGTCACTAAGTTCCCCAGGCTGAGCTTGAACTCATGATCTCCCTTCCTTAGTCTCCCACAGTGCTAAATTATAGACAAGCATCACCATACTCAGCTCAACAATTTTTTATTGAATCAACAAATGAGAAAAGTTTTTCCCTTTACATAATATGCTTTGGGAGCAATGTTTTAAAAAAATACCACTTAAGATTTTCCACGACAGCTAGTGCTGGTTGAAACTGAAACACACACACACACACACACACACACACACACACACACACACACACACGTCAGCTTTCTCAGTGAAGGACACAATACCAGATATCCACAACTTTAAGAGGAAAAGTTGAAATTGGCTCACAGTTTCAGAGGTTTTTAGTCAAGATTCAGCTGGCTTCAAGGCAAGAATGTCATGACAGAAGTGGTAGAGCGAAGGTGCTTCATTCCCGGTGGCTGGGAAGCAGAGCAGGGGAGCAGTGCCAGAGAAGAAGGGATGGGGACACTAGACACTGACCCCAAGTCCGCACTTCTGTGACCTACTCAGACAGTACTAATCTCCCCAGCGATCCTACAGCCAATCACGTTGACACAATGAAGCCTAGCCAAAGCATACATGTGTTATCAAAGTAAGCAAAATGACATAGGAGACCAATTGTCTTTGAAATAAATATTTTAAGAAAAATTCTAATTTTGATTGTATTAAGATTGGTGGATTTTTAAGAATGTTTCACTTTCAACATGAATGGTGCTTGAGGGGGTTGAGTTGGAGGAACAGTTGGAGGAGAAGAATGCAGATGATAGATGGTGAAAGGAAACAAAAGGGTGACTCTCAGCGAGAAGACTTTCCACTGAAATTCACAGTTAGGATCATTTTCAGGGTAGGGAGGACTGGGAGGTAAGCCAGAGTTAAGCATTACTGACAGCCAGAGGAGGCCTAGACATATAACCAAGGATTTTGTAGTGCATTTGGCTATTTTTGAGAAAAAAATTGTGAACAATAGTTTAGTCTCAGATTGATTATTTGGCAGCCATCAATTTTGAGCTACAGGGAGGCAGTGTAGCTAGTGGCTTAGATCCTGGGCTAGCTGGCTTCAAGTCTTGACTCTGTCATTTACTAGCTGTGTGACCTTAGACAATTTATTTATCTCCTCTGGGCCCCAGGTTCTTCGCCTGTCTGATGGAGTTGATAATAGTACCTATGGTATAGGATTGTGTATTGTTGTATGTATACATATATGTACACATAACACCTCACAAAGAACAACCTTTGACATAGGTACACAGTATCATCAGGTGTTATTTTGTTGAATATCAAGTAAAAATGCCCTAGTAGTTTGCCCACATTCGATGTGACTTCTTATCCAACTAAGCTCAATAACCAAGTGAAAGATTTTTGTTTAATCTTAGCTCTGTTAATTTTGTAATTTTGAGCATATCGTGGAAGAAGATTTACAGTTTATTGAAGAATGTAGCCTGCATTTTGCATTTTAAAAATCCTTTCCTTTATGAATTTCTAGGATGACAATTCTATAGACAAGGGGGGGGGGGGCTTTTTTCTTGGTGCACTTCAAAACGTCACCATAGGGTGGAGCTCTTCTCCTATTTTATAATCAACTTTTTATAGAACTGATGCAAAGTGGCAGGAGACAAATGAAAGCCACTTAAAATTGATTGCTGTCTGGGTACACTAACCGTAGTCCTGTTTTTAGAAAAATAACATCGTAGGAATTTTAACTTTAAATACCTTGCCATAGATAGTTGATTCTAAAAATTTAAAACATTTGAAGATTTAAAATTCAAACTAGAAGAATGAAAAACTTCTTAAAGAGTCACAGTAAAGTGTATCATACATAAATATCTGATATATTCATACATACATGCAAACACATATATCGACTTTCCCCAACCTCTTAAAGGCCTAATATCTCTATCTGAGTGTGCTTGCTCTCTGTTGAGCTTAGGGAGGTACAGGTCAGATGCTCGGTCATTTGTTTATAGATGCCCTCCCCCGCAGGTGTCTAACATGGCTATAGGCCTTAAGTGGTGATGGGCATGATTTGCTTATTCATCTTGTGGCCAGCGTACACTGTAAAAAGAGAATTCCTAGAATTTTCCTTATGTTCATGACCAATGTTCCCAAACTTTGTATTCTGTGCTTATAGGATTAAATTTAATTGCAGAATATATCATAGGCCAGCACAATTTGGATGAGTGGGCTTCCTCGAGGCTTAGGAAATTCTTAGCTAAGGCACAAGAAGACATCATTTGGGTGGTGATAGCAGTTTTATACCACTCTCTGTTGGTAGATCACTGTATGCATATGTTTAGTTTTTGCAGTGAGCATGTGAAACTTTTATAATTTCAATAAAATAAGGGGGTCCCAAAAGTTGCCATACATAGGAAAAATGAACAATGTTTTATATGTATTTTGTATTATATTTTATAATTTATACTTATGGACTTTTGGGACACTGTATCCTGGAAAAACAAACAAAATAAGTCAAAAACTGGATGAGACTCAAATTTCTGATCTTGGAGTGGAACCCAAAGTTTCATCCAAACTGAATGGGGCCAATAGGGTATTGACACTGGGTTATAGGGACAGGAGTTCAGGTCATTGGTGATGAGAACAAACATAAATGATTGGTTTGGGAACAGAAAGCATGATTGTGGTGGGAATATTGAGCAGTTGTTTAGAGTGAAAATAATCCATTCTCCTGTGAGTATGCAAGGCCAAGCCTTCCCAGAAGCACGGAGGTAAAAGCCCTGACAAATTCTGCAAATACTTGGGGCTGATTACACTTCTTGTCAGTAACCCCTAAGCTGGGAGTGGGAAGCCAGCACTCATGTCCCTGGTCTGGGGGTTTTGGGATAGGTCAGGAAGGCCAAGTGGCAGGCAGACTTTCAATGGGCCAGATGTAGGCCCCACTCTTTCTCTGGGTTACCGAGAAACTCCAAACAGTTAGCATAGTTTATAGATTTTTATCTAATATTCTTTCATTCTTCATACCCTAACTTTCAGTGATGAGATATGTATATTATGGCCAACTCCAGAGGGGCTTTCTGATTGGGTCATGGTTTGTGAAGAGAAGTTACTCTAGGTAAGGGAGACTTAGGAGTATTCATCTGCTGAGCCCTCACCCACTTTTCAAGGCCCGTTGTGCATTCTGGTGGCTACAAATAGCTGTTCTTCTAGGAGAAAGGCTGGAGTTTGTCGGCATCCCCTAGATTTGGAGGAAGGGGATTTAGAAGGTTCAACTTTTCTATGTGGAACAATAAATCCAGGTAAGCAGGCACAATCACACCTGTACCAACACTTTTGCTTTGGTCAGTTTTGCCTTGAGCAGGTTACCTGATTCCACCCCTGAATTTGTCCGTACTGTCCCAACAGTGTTGCATTAGCCACTTGCTTAATGTGAGCTTCACTGGACAAGAGTTGCCAGTGATGGTACATCATAATTTTGTCCTTCTCCCCACTGAAAAGTGCCTCTGTATATGCATTGGAAATGGAAGCTGGTACGGACCTCACTTGCTTTTCTGTTTATAAGTGAGAAATGTCACAATTTTGTGTAATTGGCTTTATATTGAAATGCAGATTTTTGGAGGCCAACTTTGTTCTTCTGACCCAGTTTTCCCCCTTTCTTCTGTCACTTGGCTTGTATAAAATGTGAAACTGGGAACCAAGCACGTGAGGCCTCATGCAGACTGTGTCACTGATTTGGTATGTGATCTTGGCCAAAATACTTAACATATGAGGCACAGAAAAGTTACATGGAGTTCAAAGGACTGTAAATACTGATGTGTCTCATTGAGGTATTGCTTGGGTCAGTACTTTAAAAATACCAAACCAAATCTAAACAGAAATATAAGTTTCCTTTTGTACTCCATCATTTTCTTACTTCCTATTCTCCCCCTTCTCATAATCGCTAATCAAGTCCTGAATAGAGAAGGTCTCTTTTCAAAATGAGTCTTCTTCCTTTTGTCTAGGTTCTGGAAGGTCTAGCAGCATCTTTTGTATATACTCTTGGGTGGTTGGCCTGTGCAAATGGGGAGTTGGTTTTGGGAAAGAAGAAAACTATTTTAGTAATCATGTAGATCAAGTTTATGTAGGTAGAGGTTGAGGTCTAGGCCTAATCTGATTCCTGCCCCTAGATTACGGCGTGTGTTCAGGCCCTTTCTGAAGGGTAATAAAAAGTAGGCTAGCATGGGAGAGAAAAGCTTGCTTGCTAAAAAGCCCAGAAGAGGTCTTCGTGCTTGATGTCACCTGGAAAAACTATGAACATAAGCATCAATTTATTCCTGCCCCATCAGTAAGATGAATGATGATTAATAAAATGATTTTGTGTTTCTTATGTAGCTCATATGACTATCATATATGTAAGATTAAATTGTGAGAGGCAGTATATATTTGAGCTCTTGGGAAATATTTCAAGACATAATCATAATGGGATGGAATTAAGATATCACGACCTCTGTTTGGGGATCTGGTGATGTAGACTGTGATATCTGCTAATGTAGTCCATAACAGACAGGACACCAGTGACTCTTTTTTAGTGCTAATTTATCTGTGCAGTGGTCACCAAATGTGCCAGTGGAAGCATCTTAGTGTAGTGTCTTCTGTTTTGCTCCAAGTAGCAAAATTATTTTCATGATTTATTTTAAAGTACATACATCTATTCTGGAGTATAACAGAATTAGGTACAGTTGCGAATAAGAGAAAAACTCTTCTCCCAACCATGCGAGCTGGAAAACTGACCATCCTTAATACTCCTCCTTGCTTTCCCTCCCTCCCCATCTTAAAAGATTTTGCCATTCATGACAGATACTGGCACTAATTTCCCAATATATATTATTCATTTTTTTAGTAAGAGGAACTGGATTATTTCAGGATACTGTTGCTCAGCTGAAAGACCGTTTTTTTAGCTTTCCTTGCAAGTGTACACATGCCTAGGTTCTGGATAATGAGATCAAATGGGCATGTTACATGACACCTTCAGGGTATATTCTTTAAAAAGTAGAGATTACACACTTCTTTTGCCTCCAGAGTACTATCTGGAAGGTAGATGTAGCATTCATCATGGACCATGAGGACATCAAAGTTTGTCTCCTGAAGATTTATTTCATGGTACTGCCATGTTAGTCCAGGAGTCCCTTTCTCTGAAATTCTATCTTATTTAAGCCCCATTATTTTGTGGCTGGTCCCACAGGAAAAAGAAATAGTTCTGAGAAGAAAAATGACGGGTTTGATTTTGCGCGTGTGAGTATGAAGTGAGTATTTGGTAGGTCACCTGGAGAGATGTGTAAGACTCACATCTATTGAGAAATAGACGATCGAGTCAAACCAGGAAAATTTCTCTGCTTCTGTTCTCCTGAATTTCAGTGTTATTAAAATCCAGAAGAAATAGAGTTAGTTTCCTGGAGCTCGCTGTGGGAAATGTTGGCCTACACTGGAAGGCTGATACCCTTCTTTTTGGTCTCTCCACTTCCAATCCTTTCCTTATGTACCTTTTCCTAAGGTAACTTCTTAGAAATCATCCAGACCTGGCTATAGTCTAACTTTGTTACGCTGATACAGAAAGCCATCTTCAGGCCTGTCTAAATCTGCTTTTTCAATTCTTTCCCTATGTCTGCTTATGTACTCAGTGCCCTAGTCAGGCTCAAGTACTCTTTCTCTTCTTTTTCTGCTCCACAATTTTCTTTTTTGTGCCTTTGCACCTACTCAGCATCATCATCAGTCCATATGGACTCTTTCAGAAAAGTAAAAAAAATAGGTGTCTGTTCTTCAAAGCTTAAATTGACTTGTTAGAGAATGGCATTCTCCTGTCATCTACTATAATTTTTTTTGTAATAAATATATAAATTGGTCACTTTTGGAATAACAAAAGTGCTATTAAATGTGAAGATTTTTAAATAATGAAGGTATCATGCATGGGAACTCAGCTCCCCCCCAGATGTGCACTCATTTGTAGCACACACACCGAGGAAGCATGAGTGGGGTCCCGCTCCCACTCCTCCTGCTACCTGAAACCCCCACCTGGCGCTGTCTTCGTGTACTAAAGAGCTACTTGCATGACACTTTCATAAATCTTTTTCTAATTTTTTCATGGTGAAAATAAATCTCTTCTTACCCTGAAAACTTCCTGTAGCTTATCTGACCCTGTGTCAGGTTGTTTATCACCTTCTAATAGTACCATGTTTATTTGTGTGCATTGTTGCTTTTCTACTGCCCTAAATGCTCTTCAAGGGAAGGATGAATTCACAAGTCACGTTTGTAGTTTGGATACTGTTAGACTTAGGGTTATCATGTGTCTTAATTTACTCAGGGCAATTTGGTTTGTGTCTATTGCTCTGATATATTAGCAATGTTGCCTTTCACACTTAAAATGGCCCAGTTAGAATGTCAAAATTTGCATAGTCAGTCTACATGGTATGTGTTTGGTAAATACTTGAGAGATAAACTCATGACTGACTGGGAGGAGTTAAGCGCCATCTACATAATAAAGGCAATTGAGTATGTGTCTTCATCATGTGCGATGAGTGAGCATACTGTAAATGCTGCTGCCCAGTGCCTTCCTTGGGAGAGACAGGCTTGTAAAAACATGTGTGTCCTCATTCACCTGATTCTCCAACCTGGCACTGTGTGATGTCTGGCTCTTCCCGAAAGTCCAAATGAGACAGCATGACTAAAGACACTCATGAAAGAGGACTGCAGAGCTGCTTCAGAAAGTGGCCAGAGGAGAAGGCTGAAAGCGAGAGGGGGTATTTTTAGAGAAATTAATAGCAATGTGCTTTTTACTGTAATATATTTTTATTTTTTTCCTTTTTCTTGGAAGCTTTTTTTTTTTTCTGTTTTGGTATCAGCAATTGAACCTAAGGCCTTGAGCATTCTAGGTAAGTGCTGAGCTAGATCGCAGGCAAAAGCACCATGCACTATGCATTTTGAGCTATATCCTCAGCCCTACATTTTGAAAATTTAAATATTCACTGAAGGTTTTGATCACACTTCATATGTGGAATTGCTATCTCAAGTGTCTCCTTAAAAAGCTCAATTTAACTCACAGCAACAAAGATTCAGCAATTCTTTACAGAGAGAGAACTGGTTTCAAAAACAAAACAAAACAAAATGGACTAATTCCTCGAATGAAAAGTTTTGCTCATCAAAAGTGTGAAAAGGATGAGGGCCAAGGACAAGGCCTATGGGGTGTGCCTGCATTTCAGGGTTAGAGAAAGAAGAAGATAGGTCCCAAGCCGGGGAAGATGAAGGAGAAAGATCAATGTGATTTCAGGGAGGCCATAGAGAGAATTTTAAGAGGGATGAAATGGTCATCAGTGGTAAAAGCCAGAATGAATTCTAAGAAAAAGCCTATGAGACTGCCAATTATGAGATCACTGCTGACTTTCAAGACAGCAGTTTGAAAACAGTTTAATAGATTGCAGGGTCAACGCTAGGTTGTAGGGGGTTAGTGAGTGAACTCATGCTAAGGAGGGAGGCAGCAAGTCTGGCTTGTGGAAGAAAGGTGAGAAGTTTGACAGGAACTTGGATCAATTCTGGAGGAACCCTGAATATAGATCATGGGGGAAGAAGCTACTAAAAATAGCTGACAGAACAGTTTTTCTTCAGAGAGGAGAGGGGATGGGATCAAGTGTCCAAGTAGAAGACAGTCTTGGCAAGGAGGAAGAGACGCATGACTTTCTTTGGCACAGAAGGGTTGTGGTAGAATACAGGCAAAAGCACCATACATTATGCATTTTGAGGAAGGAAGGGAACAAGGGAGCATACATGGCCACAGTCTTTGCAGTGGACTAGGGGGTGAGGTCATCCGTGAGAAGAGGGACAGCTGGGGTAGGACTGGGGGCTTAGGAGCAGTGGAAACAGTTTGGATTTAGAACAACTGTTCTAAGAAATTCCTGAGGGAGTCAACAAGAGGCCTGCCAAGCTGCATTGCAAGCCCAGCTGAAGTTGAACTTTCCATATTGAGTGAGGTAGTTATTTCCACAGAATCCATAGAAATTGTTTTTCTCAAGCTTATCATCAAAATGGTTTTTTTTTCCACCAGGAAGAAAATAGAGGAAAGCATGCTAGCATTTTACAATGTGGCGGATAGTCATGAACATAATCTCTCCCAAAAGACTGCCACTGCTCAGTCACCCAGAAGCTTCTAGGAGCCTTAGTGAAAGGAATGCTTCGTACAGGTTGGTTGTAGGAGGTTAAGAACAGACCTAAAGCAAAGGACCTTCTATTTTCAGAACTACTTAGCGACAAAACTCAAGCTGCTATGCCTTGCTCAGAGCAAAAGCAAACACTGACATTTCCGTAAGACAGAGCATAAAGTTGCAAATAGCCTCTGTGATAAAACCTGATTTAACCAGGCAAAACCTTTAAGCTTACAAGCGGCCTGTTAAATCCATCACAGACCAAATGTCAGGTGTTGCCCTTTAAAGCCCAAGTAAATGACCAAAGTCCTAGTGGCTTAAGATGAGAAAAGTTAAACATCTCTCACACACAGGTGATCCTTCCAAATGTCCTTTAATCATATATTCATAATTATTACGTGTTCTTTAAGGACGATAACATTTGGAGGCAAGTGTTTGGCCAAAGTGTTAGGCATTATTTTCTCGAAATCAGAGCTTGCTTCCTTTGTTTCTGTGGGGAATCAGAGTGGCATTGATCCAACAGCACAGCTGCCCAAGGACATAAACAAATGACTCCAATTCTTTCTAATCCATTTATTGCAAAGTGCAAGATCTACACATATGTACTCGATTAGGGATATTTTCATGTGTTTGTGTCACCAGCCTCTTGCAATGGCACATATCGGAGAGGTGAACAGTAAACCAGATAAATACAAATTTTAAGACATGCGTGCAGAAAGGTGTCATAAGCGATTTCGCTTCTAAGCGGCCCACAGATCCCCTCCTTTGTATCCTCAGTGAAAGGATTGTTTATTAAGTACCACCTGCATTAAATTGTGAGTATTCATTTCCTTTGGAAATAATCAGCTTGCTTATGCACTATTTTCTTCAACCTCATCAACGGTCTCACTGCAGGGGCATTGTCTAGAGAGGGAGAAAAGCATATTTGGGAGTAGCCTTTCTCAGTCTTTAAGAGAAATACAGCTCGCTCACTTCAACCTGAAAGGTCCCTTTGTTAACTCTGGTGTATAATTCTAGTCATTGGTGCCAGGGAATGAGAGAGGATATATATAGGCAAAGGAATCCACTGTCTCTTCTGGAGAGCCCGTAAAACCTATAGACTTCTAGAGTACAAATGATTGTTAATGAGCATTTGTTAAGTGCTATTATCGTACCAGTGTTGGTGCTAAATGATCTGCATGCTATTGCATTTGATCTTTGCAGTAGCCCTGTGGTACAGTTAGGATTCTTTTTTAAATGAAAAACTCAAGGATTGGAGAGGTCAAATGATTCCATAACATATTCACGCAGCCTGAAAATGCGTGGAAATGTTGGGATTTGAATCCAGGTTTTCTGATAGATATCATTCAGCTAATATTCTCAGTGGTCAACTAGAGGAACACATTTTAACGTTTTGGTATTTCTAAAATAGATGTGCCCTAGAGGTTTATATTTCAGTCCATGAAAAGTAATTGAACAAGTGTATACCTTCTCTCTTCAGTGAGTACTACTCTTGCCTGTAGCTAATTCTCTTAATTTTGCATTTTTGTTAATTCATTGACAACTTTGCTTTTCCTTAACTATTACTTTTTCACATCTGAATTCCCAGAGAGGATAAAATGGCAGTGTATAGTCTAAAAATATTGAGGTTATTTATGTAAATTGCTGCTAGATTCCAGAAGAGTTCTGATTTAGCCAACTAGTAATTACAGACTCAGCTGTGCCCAGGGCCCAATCGTAGCCACTGAAACATAACTTCCTACTCACATACCTAATAAAAGATTATTAGAGAAGAGTACACATGGCAAGTATGTACCCTGAGAAAAGAATTACAGCTAGTTTCCACCATGTAGTACCCAGAAAAATTATAGGTTAGCATGCGCTAGGCCAGACTTTCAAGGGCCTCAGCTCTTATCTTTTTTTCCTAGTCTCTGGTTGTTCCCTGTTCCTTCCTTGCTTTCTGAATTTTAGTTCTGCCATTATCTATGTAATAGAGAGTAATACTCCTGAGCTGTAAAGGATGCCAGCATGCGAAGACTGAGGAGTGTGTGGCCGATGTCTCCGGTAACTTGCTCTGTTTTTCCGCTGGTCTGCTGAGTACCTCTGGCGCACTCTGCACAGATCATGTCACAGAGACAGAGGCTATATCCACACGATTCTTCATTGCGTGATCCCGCTGAACGGGATCTGCCCACATGGGCTTTGAGCTTTCAGACATCTGCAGCCATTTTGTCATCCCACATCCTAATAGTTTTCCACAGGAACGTGGGCTAAATTGCAGTTCTATATACGAAAAAGCTTTGCTGAAATCATGCACTTTAGAACCAATTCCATGAGTTCCTTAGGCCTACATGTGATTGGCAGGCACAGACCTCCAGTGAATGTTAGACAAAGAATAACAAATCAGTAGTTTCTAGAGTCATATTATTACCTCCAATTTGTGGAAAATTAACAAATGGAGCCAAGTCAAATAAACAAAGAGCAGTCCTGGAAGACTCTCCATGGAAACAAATATTCATAATTCTAAAGCATGCATCTGGTTGTCAGGCTATCGAAACCCAGAGTGCAGGTACTCTACATCTCTTCCATCTGATTTCTCATTCACTCACTCATGGTTTGTTTTATTTTCCCGCACCGTAGCGCATGAGATGAAAAGAGCAACCATATTTCAAACCCCTCACTCCCTACCTATTTTATGCTAATTTATACTGACATAAAAGCAGGCAAAGATTAAAAGGGCCACTTCAAGTCTAATAATCACAATCACTTTGAAATTGAGAAGTATCTGAAGTTGCTTCCATACAAATATGGAGTCAACCCAAACATTGGAGCTAAGTGTGTGCATCTTAATTACAGTTTAGTGCTCACAATCAAAGGAAACATTAGGAGGCTAATCTAAGTGTTTGTTCCTGTGGACATAACAGAGCGTACAAACATATTTGCTTGAAGATGAATAGGAGAGAAAATATCTGCACTAAGTGCAGCTAATATTTTTATTGACAGTGACAATTATTCATTTCTGGTCATTTAGAGTTTTGAATTACATTCTGAATCCTTTTGACATAGGCCTAGAATATGACTTTTGAATCTGAATTCTGAATCCTTTTGACACAGGAGGCCTAGAATACTCCCTAGTGGTTGTTATGGCTTAAAAATGGAGTACCCCTCCAAGACTCATGTTTTGTATTACCTGGCAGGGGAGATACTGTGATCATGAAGGTGGTTTTCCAATGGCAAGGCTCATCCATTGCACTCTGGGTGCACTGACCCCTGGGGTTTCCCCAGATGTGGAAAAATTGACTGTATAATTTGTGGTAGTGGTGGGCTACATTCATGCTCTCCTCTGACTGAAAAACAAAACCAAAAACAACAATAACAGAAAAGCGTATGTATTGAGGACTTCTTTCCTATGCACTAATATTCAGAGATGAGGCCAAGGCTTTGGAAGTGACTGGATCATGAGGAGGTTAGTCTCATCACTGAATTATCAAACTTGATGCCATTATTGAGAGGCGATGGAAACGGGAGGTGGGGCCTAGTTGAATGGTCTGATCTTGGGAATATATTTGGTCCCTGGCTCCTTCCTTTCTGGCTCTTTCTCCTTTCTGCTTTCTAAGTGCCCTGAGATAAAGAGCCTTGATCCACCACACCCTTCCACCATGATATTTCTGCCTTGCCACTGGCCTAAAAGCAAAGGAGGTGGCTGATTATGGACTAAAACCTTGGAAACCATGAACCAAAATAAACCTTTCCTCGACCAATGTTGACTTTTTCAGGGACTTGTTCATGCGACAAAAAGCTAGCAAAGTAGTTTCCTTCCTATCTGATATGACAAGCTATTCCAGTCTACTTATACACAGTTACTGCTTAAACGTGGAGTCAACCATTTTTTTTTAAGAAAAAAAATGGCTCCTTTGAGTGGAAAATGTTATTTAAAAGTAAAGCTTGAGACACTTGTGATGCTAACTACTACAGAGCTAGATATTGTTTCCAGGTCTTTTCAGTGAACAAAGAAAGCTAGGAGATGAGCTTTGAAGATAAAATATATATTTAAACATATAGTTTTCAATTCAAATTTAAAATTTGGTGTTGATATCCTCTATTTTATGTCTGTTTAGCTAGTGGTTTTTTTACATGCAAAATTTTTAAAAAAATTATGTAACTGAATTAACCTTTTTTTCAGCACTGAATATCAAACCTAAGGCCTTATACATGCTATGCAAGTGGCCTACCATTGAGCTACCAGCCTTATGCTTTTCTTTGAGTCACAGAAGTCATAAAAGAGTTAACCTTGGGCTGGAGGAATGGCTCAGCGGTTAAAGCCCTTGAGCAAGTACTAAGCCAAGCACTAAGTACCGGAGTTCGATTCCCTAGTACCACATAAGCTGGGTGTGGTGGCACACGCCTGTAATCTCAGCACTCAGGAGTCTGAGACAGGAGGATTGCCATGAGTCCAAGGCTAAGCCTGAGCTCTGAAGTGAATTCAGGACCAGCCTGGACCACAGAGTGAAACCCTTTCTCAAAAAAGAAAAAGAATTAACCTAAAATCTTATGTATATTATATATATATATTTTTTTTTTTCACTCAAATCTCTAGTTTATGGTGTGAGGAATGTATCTAATTTTAAATAATTTCTTATTACTATCTAGCTATCCCAACCTCATTTGTTAAAACTTTCATTTTTTCATTGATTTGAAGTACTGCTTTCATTGTAAGCTAAACTTGAATATGCAATTGGATCTGTTTTTGAACTTTATATTCTGTTATAGATTTGCCTTATTCTATTTTAATTGTACAGGTTTAGTGGATGAAGCTAACACCCTGTTGTGGTTAGGATCTGGAGTGTCCCCCAAAAGTCTCATGCATTTTAATGGAACCATGTGATGTTGGTGGATTGGAGTCCGGTCTGGAGGGGTGGATTGCAGTTAATTTAGGATTAACGGTGTGTAGTGGCCACACCTGGATGCAGGAGGGACTGGTTACTGGGCGGAGACCTGAAAGGATACATAAGCTGCAGCTGCACCTGCCTTCCTGGAGGGCGGGGACTAGTCTCAACTAGCCTCAGCTTGTCTTCCTGTTTGTCCGGGGAAGCTGCCTCCATCTCTCTCTCTCTGCCACGTACTTGGATTGTTGCCGGCCACCCCTGGATGGACTGTGACCTTCGAGACTGTGAGGTAAAATAAACCGTTCCTTTCCTAAGTGTGTGGGTGTCGGGTATTGAGTCACAGCAACGAGAAAGTAACTAAGACAGAAATTGGTACCAGAGGAGCGAGGTCATTGCTGTACTTTACCTGAAGATGTGGCTCAGAAGTCTTTGGAACCGGTTTACAGAAGGAATTTGGAAAAATTTGGGGATGCAAGCCAGAGAAGCCTTTGAGTGCTCTGAACCAAGCTTAATGGAAAATTCTGGTCAGAGTTCAGAAGACCAGAATGCTGACAGAAGTGTGGATTGGAAAGGCCAGGCTCAAGAAGTTTCAGATGGGAAGGAGGACTGTATCGGCAAGTGGCCTAAAGACCATATGTGCTACGCTCTGGCAAAGAGTTTGTCGGCATTTTGCCCTTGTCCAGAGACTTTGCCTGAAACTGAGATTAAGGGTGGTGGACTGCTTACTCTGGTGGAGGAAATTTCAAGGCAGACTGAAGTTAAAACTGTCACATGGCTATTTTTTGTGGCTTTTAGCCAGCTTTATAGTGAAAGACAGGAGACAATGGCAGAGAGAACAGATGTAAAAAGCTCACAGTCTGGAGTAGAAAAGCATGTGGTTGTTCAAGGTACTAACATTACACAGAAACCAAGATACTAACATTACACAGAAACCAAGAAGTTGGAAGAAGGACTATAAGAAAGAGGTCTTCACAGTGACTCAAGAATCAGCAAGATTTCACCCTTTGCCAACTAAAGAGTGCCAAGGCAAAAGATCTTGTCCTGTGAAGAGTTCCCCAGGACTCCTGTAGGGCCAAAGAGGGAGGTGTTTGCTGGAGTTCAGCTTCCCAGAGCTCAGCAATCCGGGCACTCAGAAGCTGCTGCAACCATGGCACAGAGGAGCCAGATTACTGCTTAAGCCAGGATCTGGGAGATGTCCACGCGGTCCCGGCTTTACTAGCTTGCAGAGCCCAAGAGGGAGAAGCCTAAGGTGCAGTGGAGAGCCCAAAAATTTGGAGAAGCCAGGAGCATGGATTGTCAGCTGAGAAATGCTACAGGCTGTGAGTGGATCCAGCCCAAAGGAGAAAGGATCGAGGTTGCAGTCAGCAGCAATGCCACAGGGGTGGGACCACCCAAGACCCTTGGAGTTCATGCCTCGTCAGAATTTACCCCAGTTGCTGGACATGGAGCTACAGGATTTAACACTTGCCATGCTGGATTTAGGAATTGTTCCAGTCCTATTGCCTTTTATTACCTTATTCCTCCTTTTTAGAATGGAAGTATTTACCCTGTGCCATTTTATGTTGGAAGTACTTAACTCTTTGGTTTGAACAGGAGCTCACAGCTACAAGTTTGTCTTACGTCTCAGAGGAGACTACAGACTTGGAGTTTCTTTAGCAGTGCTGAAACTGTTAAGACTTTGGTGACTCCTGGAGAAGGACTAAATGCATTTGCATGGGGAGAAGGACATGAGTCTTCTGGGGATCAGGGGTGGAATGTTGTGGTTAAGATCTGGAGTGTCCCCCAAAAGTCTCACGTATTTTAATGGAACCATGTGATGTTGGTGGATTGCAGTTAAGTTAGGATGAATGGTGTATAGTGGCCACACCTGGTTGCAGGAGGGACTGGTTACCGAGTGGAGACCTGAAAGGATACATAAGCTGCACCTGCCTTCCTGGAGGACTATGGGACTAGCCTCAACTAGCCTCAGCTTGTCTTCCTGTTTGTCGGGGAAGCTGCCTCCACCTCTCTCTCTTTGCCATGTACTTGGATTGTTGCCGGCCACCCCGAATGGACTGTGACCTTCGAGACTGTGAGGTAAAATAAACCTTTCCTTTCCTGAGTTTGTGGGTGTCGGGTATTGAGTCACAGCAATGAGAAAGTAGCTAAGACACACCCCTCCCCTGAATCTCTGGATTGTTTATTTTTGGAATTTTCTCACCTATTCTTATATTTCTCCAGAATTAACTTTGTAATTTTAAATTGCAATTTTTAATAAAGCACACACACAGACACACACATTGCAGCACTGAGGATTGAACCCTGGGTCTTCACCCTGAGCTACATCTTCAGTCCTTTTTATTTTTTATTTTAAGACAGGTCTCACTATATTCCCATGTGGAACTCAAACTGTGATCTTCTGCCTTGGCCTTCTAGAGTGCTGGGATTACATGTGTGTGGCAACCATTATAACTAATAGACAAGTTTATCAACACCACGAAGTACAAGGTAAACATATAAAGCTAAAGTGTAATTTTATATATAAATAATCATTGACAATTTGATGAGAATTGCATTGAGTCTGTTTGGTAACTGGTAATGTGGCTGTTTTAACAATATTTATTGTCCTAATTCATCAACATGAGAGGTCTTTAATCTTCTAGTGTTTTTTTTTTTCTCAGTTTGTTTCTGTAATTTGTATTGTAGAGTTCTTTCACCCTTAGTAATGTTTATTCTATTTTTTTTAAACTACGGAATTGTTTTCTTTAATTCTTTTTAGTGAATTTGTTATTGGTGTGTAGAAAAGATGAATTTGTTTGGCAGAACAAGAAGTAGAATTTTCAGAGTTTTTTAAGTATAGGGTTACATATTCTGCAAATAGAGATAATTTGACTACAATTTGATGTTGTCTTTTGTATTTGTGTTGCTTTGATTTCTTTCTCCTGCCTAATTATGCTGGATGAAATTTTAAGTACTATATTTTTGGATTAACATTTATTTATTTCCTCCATTTTCACTAAGTAATGCACAATTATTACATTTAACTTGAGTATTTGTACACATATATATCGCATCAACATTACAATCACTTCCCCTCCCCAGCCCCCTTAATTTCCACTATCACACCCTATAGATCCTATAGAACACTTGTATTCTGAGTTTCTCATCTTAGGGAAAACACACGATATTTTACTTTCTGAGTATGGCTCACTTCACTAAGCGTGATGCTCTCAAGTTTTGCCCATTTACCTACAAAAATCTCCAAACTATCTGTTTTTGTGAAAGAGTAGTACTCCATTGTGTACAGGTATCACAATTTTTATGTTTATTGGTCTGTTGATGGGTATTCAGCATCTTCCACATTTTAGCTATTGCTGTCTGTGTTGCTGTAAACATGGGTGTACATGTATCTCTGTTATATGTTGCTTTTAACTCTTTTGGGATCAAATCTAGTAGAGGTATTGCTGGATTGCATGGATATTTATTTTCAGCCTTTTGAGGAATCTCCGTACTTCCTTTATAGTGGTTGTATCAGCTTACAGTACCACCAGCTGTTAAAAGGGTTTCTTTTCTCCCACAACCTCACCAGCATTGATTCCTGTTTGAGCTCTTAATATGCATCATTCTCACTTGGGTAAGATGATATCTTAATGATATTTTGATTTGCATTTTTGTAACTGTTAAGGATGTTGAATATCTTTTTATGTATTTGCTGGCTATTTGAATTTCTTCATCTGAGAGTTGCCTATTCATTTCAATTGCCCATTTTAAAATTAGGTCTTTGATTTTGATGGCTCTAATTGTCTTCGCTTCCTTCTTTATTCTAGTTATTATCCTCCTGTGCAGTGTGCAGGTGGTATAAACTTTTTCCCATTCTGTCTAGCCAGGAACAGGGGTTGTCTTTCCATTTTCTCATGTCTTCTTCAATGTTTTTCTTGAGCATAATAGTGTTTTCTTTGTAGAGGTCCTTCACTTCCTAAGTTAGGTGTATTCCTAGGTGTTTAGTTTTTTGTAGAGCTACTGAGAATGGGATTGTTCTTCTCAGCTTTTTCTCAGTGAGTTCATTATTAGGGTAGAGGAATGTTATTGATATTTTTGTGTTAATTTTTAGCCTGGAATTTGGCTGAATTTATTAATTTGTTCTAAGAGTTTCATGGTGAAGTTCATTTTTAAAAAATGTATAGTCATGCCATCTATAATTAAGGATAGTTGGACTTCTTCCTTTCCAAAACATATTTCGTTTATTTCATCATTTTACCTGATTACTCTGGCTAGGGTGTTGAACACTATGTTGAGTAGGAGTGGTGAAAGTAGGCAGCCTTGTGTTCCTGATTTAAGGGGAAATGCTTTCAATTTATCCTCATTTAGTATGATATTTGCAGTAGGTTTGGTATATATGGATACATCAGTTTGAGGTACAGTCCTTCTAAACCTATTTTCCTTAGTTTTGTTTTAAAATCATGAATGGATTTTGGATTTTGTCAAAGGCCTTTTTGCATCAATTGAGATGATCATATGTTTTTTTTTGTTCTTGCTTTTATTTATGTGGTTTTGTACATTAACTGATTTATGTATGTTAAATCAAGCTTGCATGCTAGGAGCGAAGCCAACTTGATCATAGTGTATGATTTTTCTAGTAACTTATTGGCTTCTATTTGCCAGTAACTTATTGAGAAATTTTTGCATCTATGTTAATTAAGGAGATTAGTTTGCAATTTTCTTTCCTGGTTAAGACTTTGTCTGGTTTTGGTATCAGAGTAATTCTTGCTTCCAAAAATGAATTTGGCAGTGTTCCTTCTCGTTCAACTTCATGGAGCAGTTTGAGAAGTGTTAGTGTTAGCTCTTCTCTGAAGTACTAGGAAAATTCCGCTCTGAAGCTATTCGGTCCTTGGCTTTCCTTTGTGGGTAGAGACTTTAATATTACCCCGATTTCCATGTTTGTTATGGGTCTATTCAGGGTTTTTATGTCTTCTGGGTTCAGTTTTGGTATTTTGTGTGTGTCTATTAATTTATCCATTCCAAGTTTTCCAATTTGTTGAAGAATAAATGTTTGAAATGGTTTCTTATAATTCTCTTAGTTTTAGCAGTGTCTGTTGTGACTTGACCCTTTTCATTTCTAATTGCGTTATTATGTTTTTTTTCCTTATTTTGATTAATTTAGCTAGAAGCTTATCAATCTTGCTCATTCTTTCAAAAAAACAACTCTTTGATTTGTTGATTTTTGGGTATTTTTAAATTTTTCATTTCATTGATTAATACTTCATTAAGTCCAATTTTTTCCATAGTATGGTTTAACTCTAATATTTCTTTGTTATTCTGTATAGTTGACCTGTTTATCAGTGGTAGTAGAGTATTGAAATCTACTATAATTGTATTGGAGCTCACATGGCCTATCAAGTCCAGGAATTTTTGTTTTACATAATTAGGTGCCCTTAAGTTGGGAATATATATATATATGTAGATAGATAGATAGATAGTTGTGATTTCTTCCTGTTGAATTATTACCTTAACCAGTATAAAATGTGTATTTTTGTCTGTCCTGATCTGTTTTGCTTTGAAAACTTCTGTGTCTGAGAATAGTATAACTACCCCTGCTTGTTTTCTTGGTTCAGTGGCATGGAATACTAATTTCCATCATTTTATTTTTAGTCTATCTGGTTTTTTTATGGGTAACGTGTGTCTCTTGAAAGCAACAAATTGTGAGCTTTTGTTTTTTGATCCATTCAGCCAGTCTGTTTCTTTTGATAGGTGAGTTGAGACTATTAAAATTCAGTGTTATTATAGTGGCATATTTGTCACAGCCTGCTGTCATTATGAGATGCTTCAGTATTGTTTGATTTACACTGTTGTCAGTTCATTCTCCTCTTTCTGTTTTTTTTTTCCATTTCTCTGGGGTCTTTGGTGCTGTTGATGTCTTTATCTCTGAAGGTTTTTAAACATTCCATTCCCTCACACTGAACCAGCCACTTGCATCTTCATGAAGCAGACGATTAGTGGTGGTGCTCCAGGCCTCTCCCTAATGCCCTAGTCCTTCAGGCACTCTCATGGTCTCCTTCCTTAGTGTCAAAATATATTTGCAAAAAAGATCTCATATAGGTAATTTTCTCATTTGCATTATGATTCCATGTCCTATTTTTCTAGGATTATTTACATATTGTTTCATCTCCTTTTGTTGAGTAAGTCGCTTTTTATAGTTTTTCCTTTCACATTCAGTCATCAAGAAATAATTAGGGAAAGGATCACATAATACATCTTAGATGTATACAATTTTATTAGTTATTGGTGAATTATTATCAATGGGAAGATAATTAGGAGAGAAATTGGGAGTTAGGCAGCAGCTCTGTCACTGTCCTTATATATCAATGTGTAATTCACCTAAATGCTTAGTTAAATGGAAGATTTTAGAAATGATGGTTGTATTTCCCAAATCCCAGTATAATATACCAAAAAAAACCCCTACCAAATCATTTTAACAGCTTCTAGGAGGTAAAGATAATGTTCTTCCGCAGAGCATTTCCTCCACTCCCAGGATGTCATTATAACTTAATTGAACACTGGAAATGAAACACTGGTTCAAGATAAGCAAATGCTGTCATACCATTGAAGTATGAGTCACTGACTAAGGTATGCATTCTGAGATATGAAAGTTGATCATGGGAACGAGGGACCAAAGAATGTGGGTGACTTCTGCAAGCTGAAAGAGTAAGAAACTGGATTGTACCCTAGAGCTTCCAGAAAGAATGGAGCCCTGTGGACACCTTGGTTTTATTGTTCTTATTGTTGTTCACATATCACGTCCCCCATCTCCCCTGTCCTCTTGCCCTCTCCACCAAGCCTATCTTCTTACTTTCCTCCATTTTTCTTTTACTTCCATTGACCCACATGTCGGTTTTTGTGCCAACACCCTGTGGTATTTGTCACTGTTGCTTTGTAATATTTGATATCTGGTATTGCGATGTCCCCTGATTTTGTTTTGTTGCTTAGTACATTGATTTGAAGGACTTCTCGTCTCCACTAGTGTGAGATAATAAAAGCATATCTTTTTAAGCCACCAGGTTTTATGATGGTTTGTTATAAAAACCACGGAAAATGGATAGAGAATCCGTTATTTTGATCCCTAGGTCTTGTTATCTTGGATGCCTACAGAAAGCCTGTAAAATTATGGGCCATACTAAGGCAAACAGGAAAGGCTGGCAGCTTGGGGATAAGCCTGGTCAATACATAAGTGTAATTGTCCAACAGGAGGGGTGATTTAGTTTTGCTTTCTATTATACAATAAAACGTAAGGAAAGGATCTTAGAGAGAGCAGAGAGAGAGAAAGAGAGAAAGAGACAGAGACAGAGACTGGAGAAGGAGAGAGAAAACGCACTTTAACCAAAACTGATCCTTTGAGAATATTAGTTACTACGGTATCTGGTATTCATCCACTAGGTGTCAGGAGAGACAATGTCAAGACTCCTTACCAATTGCTTCAACCTATGCTGAATCAAACTGAATAGAAAACAACTGCGGAACAACGTACTCGACATGTAAACAGCAGAGGAGATGCAATAAATATTTCAAATGATTTGTTTTTAGGCGGTGTATGTCAACATATACACTTAGTCTGTGTTCTCATGAGGCCAAGTAAAATTCTGTCAGCTCTTTAAAATGGTTTCTAATAGCCCCCAGAGGGAAGTCTTGGTATTTCCCATTGGCCTGTGGCTTAATCTGTGCCTTTTTGCACTTTCAGATAACACCTGACTCAAAAAATGTCTCAGCAGCCTGCCACAAGGGAATTTGCTTTATTGGTTTTATGTAAGTTAGATTTCTTTTGTGTGTGTGTGTGTGTGTGTGTGTGTGTGTGTGTGTCTCTTCTTAATATCTGTTCCTAACCATCTTCTTACTGTTCATGTGACAGGATATACTATGTCTTGAGTAATATTTAATTTGCTTACTTAAAAAGTTTAAGCAATTTCCCCCAAAGCATGTCTGCTCTCCATTCTCAAATTGGCCAGCACGGTTCTGAGAAACTAGTTTCCTTTTGGTTGGCTTCTAGGGCAGACTGGGTGGGTCTGCTGGGGAAATAGAAATCACACATAACAAAGGTTAAAGTTAATGATGTTGTCAGATGACTCATGAGCATGGCATTGAGGTCAAGAGAGAAACAAAACAAAAAGGAAAGCTTTTCTTTCCTGAGCTGTGGTGTGTATAACACGGGTGGGTGGGTGTGTGTGTGTGTGTGTGTGTGTGTGTGTGTGTGTGTGTGTCTGTGTGTTCAAGAGCATGTGCCTATGCTTAGCCGACTCGCAGATGAAATAGTCACAAAATTTCCCCTGGCCTCCTCACTACAGATTCCTCAAAAAAACTGCCCATTGATTTTAGACACAGCCAGCCTGGCTCAAAAAACAAAAATTGCACCAGAGATTTTACCGTAATTTTCTTGCAGTGCTGGAGATCAAACCAAGGGCCTTGTACCTTCTTGAAAAATGCCTTATTAAGGTCCATCAGCCTCAGACTAAAGCTTTCAATAGAGAATATATATGCCCAAGAGTGTTGAAAGCTGTGTTCTTTTTTTATTTGAATATGAATGAACTACAGAGTTAGTAACATGTTAGTTACACACAACTTGGGGAATTTGTGCCCGTAAATATCACTTCTGACCGCTTTTCCCTCCTTAAATTTTCTATTCCCTGCTCTCCCGGCTCCTCTCAGTGACTTTTCCCTTTCCTAGCAGCCCATACCTCTCCTGTCTACTCTCTTTTAAGTTAGAATATTTTAATGCATTTGTTCATGGCAATCTCACAGAAGAGACACCAATCGATACTTAATCTTCTGTGTCTGGTCCATTTCACTGAGCACTCTTGATTCCAGGTGACTCTATTTTTCCAACTGCTTCAAATCTTTCTTTATGGTTGCGTAATCTATTATATATATCATATTTGTGTTATCCATGCCTCTGGTGGTGGGCATGTATGTTTTTTCCAGGATTTAGCTATTATGAACTGTGCTGCTAAAAACATGGATATGTGTGTATCTTTATAATATGATGACTTTCTTGCTTTTGGAAAGTGCTGAGTACAGCTGTAGCTGGGTTAAGAGGTATTTCTATTCTTTTTTAAGAATCTCCAAACTCCTTTTCATAGTGGTTGAACCAGATTTCAGTCCCACCAACAGTGCAGAAGCATTCCTTTTTATCACGACCTCACCAACAATTGTTTTTAGAGTTTTTATTTTAATTAATTAACTTATTTCTAGATAGGGTCTTGCTCTGTAGCCCAGGCTGGCCCTGAACTCACTATGGAACCCAGGCTGGCTTTGGACTCATAGCAATCCTCCTGCCTCATCCCCCTGAGTTCTGGGATTACAGGTGTGCACCACCATACCTGGGTTATGTGGTTCTGGAGAATCGAACTCGGTACTTAACGCTTGAATTAACGCTTGCTAGGCAAGAGCTTTAACTGCTGAACCATTCCTCCACCCCCCCAGAGTTTTTGATATAAGTTATTCTCATTGGAGTGAGATGGAATAACAAATTTTTTAAAAATTTTATTGTCGTAAAAAAATCACATGACATAAAATTTAACATTTTTTTTGTAGATACATGAATTCCAAATTCTGTAACACGTTAGAATCATGGGATTTGTGGTATCAGTGAGTGTCTATGTCCACCCCCTTTTTCAGAGGCTCACCCCTTTCCTATCTTACCATTACCTCTCTTTCTACCCTGACATGTCAGGGCCTTTTTATATCATTTTTTGTGCATTTCATAAGAGGGACACCCATCTATATTCAGTGTTTTGTGCTTGGTCCATGTCACTGAGCATTATTGACTCTAGGTGGCCCCATTTTCATTCAAATGCTTCCTATCTGTCTTTCTTTATGGCTGCACAGTATTCCATTGTGTATAGGTACCACATCTTCTTTACCTATTCCTGTATGGATGGGCAGGTAGGTTGTTTCTAGGATTTGGCTATTATAAATTGTGCTGCTATAAAAACATGGATATGCATGTATCTTTTTGATATCTTGACTTTATTTCTTTTGGGAACATGTCTGGTAGAACAGTAGCTGGATCAAATGGAATTTCCATTCTTAGCTTTCTTGATTTGTGGGTATTGATTTTATAACTTGCTACTTTACTGAATTTATTTATTAGTTATAAGATTCTTTGGGTGGAATTTTTGAGTCTTCTATATAGAATATCATGTCATCTACAAATGGGGGATATCTTTACTTCTTCACTTCTGATGCATATTCTTTTTATTTCTTGCTCTTGCCTGATGGCTTTTGCCAAAATTTCAAGCACTATGTTGAATAGTAAATGTGTGCCAGTGGGCATCCTTGTCTTGTTCCTGAATTTAGTGTGAATGCTTTCAGTCTTTCTCCATTTAAGATTATATTGGCTGAGGGGTGGTTTATTGAGTATTTTTGCATCTATATTCATTAGGGATATTGGCCTGTAGTTTTCTTTTTTAGTTGAGTCTTTGGTTTTGGAATTAGAGTTATCCTTGCTTTAAGAAATGCATTGGACAATTTTCCTTTTCAATTTCTTGAAAAAGTCTGGTGAGCATTGGTACTAAATCTTCTCTAAATTTTTTATAGTATTCTGGTGCTAAGAATCTATCAGGGCCTGGGCTCTTCTTGGTTGGAAGTGTTTTTATTACTTCCTGGATTTTGTAGGTGGATATTGGCCCAGTCAGATGTTTAATTTCTTCTTCATTCACTTTTGGTGGTTGATATATGTTTAGGAACTAATTCATTTTTTTCTAGATTTTTAAATTTATTGGAGTACAAATTTCCAAAGTTACTTCTTCTTATCCTTTGGGTTTTCTTGCTTTCGTTGTAGTTTGACCTTTTTTCATTCCTGATTGTATTGATATAGGTTTTCTTTTTGTGTGAGTTTATAAAAGGGTTTATCAATCTTGTTTATCTTTTCAAAAAATAACTTTTTGTTTAATTTATTATTTGTATTTTTGTTGCTATTTCATTAATTTGTGCCCTGATCTTTATAATTTCATTGCTTGTTAGGTTTGGGGTTGGCTTGTTCTTTTTTTTTTTTTTAAGGCCTTGAATTGTGAGGTTAGATTATTTATTTGGGTTTGCTCAGTTCTTTTTATGAGTGCATTTATGGAAATGAGCTTTCCTCTTAACACTGCCTTCATTGTGTCCCAGAGGTTGCATTGTGGTTTCATTGCTGCCATTCTTGCTTGTCTCTGTGAACCTCCTTATTTCTTCCTTGATTTTTTTCTGAAACCCAACGTTTAGTTAGAAGAGTGCTGTTCAGTCTCTACGTGTTTGAATTGTATCTTTTGTTTGTATTGTAGTTGATCTCTAGTTTTATTCCACTATGATTTGACAGGGTACATGGGATTATATCAATTTTCTTGTATGTTTAAGCTTATTTTGTGGCCTAGGATGTGGTCTGTTTTGGAGAATGTTTCATGGACAGCTGAGAAAAATGTGTATTCTGTTTTTGTTGGATTCAAAATTCTTTGTATGTCTGTCAGACCCATTTCTTCTATGATGTAGTTCAAATCTGCTATGTCTTTGTTGATTTTGTGTCTAGTTGACCAGTCTTATTAGGAAAGAGGACTATTAAAGTCCTCCACTTTTATAGTGTTGAGGTATATGTATTTTTTTGAAATCCAGTAGCTTTTTTATGTAGTTGGGTGCACCATTGTTTGGGGCATAAATGTTTATAATTTGTCAAATCCTCTTGCTAGATTGTTTCCTTTACAAGAATGAAGTGACCTTCTTTGTATTTTTTGACCAGTTTTGGCTTAAATTCCACTTTGTCAGCAAAGAGTATCACTACCCCTGCTTATTTTGTTCCTCGTTGAGTGGAATGTAACTCCAAGCGTTTCATTTTGAGTCTGTGTTTATCTTCATGCTTGAAATGTGTCCCTTGCAAGCAACATATGGTTGGGTTGTATTTTTTAATCCAGTTAGCCAACCTATGTCTTTTGATTAGTGAGTTGAGGCTATTAGTATTTAGGCTTATAATTGAGAAGTGTGTCTTGTGTCCTGCCATTTTTAATCCTGTGAATATTCAACTCTTTTGTTTGCTGTTTGTGTAGCTTGTTGTCTGAGTCTATCTTGAATTCATCCGGTAAGGTAGCTATTTTTGTTTCAAAGTTGAGGAATGTTGTATCTTCCTCTAGTTCTGAGTCTCCCTTGGTGTGTTGAGGGGTTTCTGTGGCATCTTGCTCCTGTGTTTTCTCATCTTGCTGTTGACTATTTCTTTGGCTTGCTGTGGTTACTCTTTCAGCAGTCTATTTTTTCATAGTGAAGAGTGTGTATTATGCTTTCTTTCTGGGTCACTGAGTGGGGATTTCTTGTTTCAGGACAACTGGTTCATTCTTTCTTGCTTGATAGTTGCTAGTAGATTTAGAGAGTATTTTCTGCTGTTGAGGTTGGCAGGCCAGGGACCCTCTTGCCTTCTGGCAGGTTGTGCAGGGAATGGATCTTTCTGGGTGCCTCCAGTGACTGGTGGCAATTAGGCCCACCTGTGTGAGCTCTGAAGCGCAGGCAGCGTCTGGGTGTGGCTACCTGGATGCCTCTGTTGTACAGCAGTGATGGGTGTAGAATACACCCAGTCGCATGGACTCTGAGGTGCAGGCAGTGTATCTGAGTGTGGCTCCCTGGATGCCTCTGGTGTGCAGCAACAATGGGTGCTGTGTAGGCCTAGTCACGTGGGCTCCGAAGTGCAGCCAGAGGTCTGGGCATGGCTACTTGTGTGACTCTTGCCCACCGAAGCAGCTGATGCTGAGTAGGCTCAGCTGTATGGGCACCAAGGTGCAGGCAAGGGTCTGGTCATGGCTACCTGGGTGCCTCTGGTGAATAGCAGTGACAGTTGTCAAGTAGGCCCAGTCATGTGTGTTTCGAGGTGCAGGCAGGGGTCTGGGCCCAGCTACCTGTATGCCTCTGGCATGCAGCAGCAATGGATGGCGGTTAGGCCCAGCTGTGTGGACTCTAAATTGTAGACAGGGGTCTGGGTATGGTGTCTACATGATTTTTAGTTATTGCTAGTTAATGGTTCTACCTACAGGGGGTATTGGAGTAGGTGGAGAGCAGACTATAATTAGAGGTTGGCTTTAGGTATACACTAAAAAGCAGGAGAGTACTTATAAGGTAGTGGACAGTGTCCATACTCCTACCCCAGACTGAAATTAACAGAGAATAGCACTGCAAGCAAGATTCAGATGAATCAGGGAGAGTTGAGAATAAAGTGCAGAGAGTGTAGCTTCCAGATCTGCAGAACACTTCAGGACAGAGGGATCAAAGATTTATTAAACAGAGAGAGGGATTTAGCAACTATCTGATATATAGAGAGAAGGAGTTGGAAGTAAAGGAGAAGAAAGGGAAAATAAAAAAGAGAAAAAAGAAAACAAGAGCACAGAAAAAGTTTGCCAAAAGAGTCAAGGGAAACCAGAAAAAAAGAAAGAAAAAAGAAACAGAAAGATAAAAGAAAAAAAAAATAAGAAAAAGAAGAGAAAAAGAAAACAAAAAGATAAAAATAGAGCAAAACCAAACAAGAGAAGAAAAGAAACAGAAAAAAGAAAAAAATGAAAGAGAAACTTTAAAAAAGAATAGACAAAAAGACAAAAGGAAAAAAGAGAAAAGGAAGAAAGGAAAGAAAAGTTGTCAGTTGCAGGAAATGGAAGGAGCTAAACTTAAAAAGATAAATCATTAAACAAATCATTAACCAGAAAGCAATATCACAACATCCCCACTTCCACAGCAGGAGATGGTGGCAGGTGGGGAGACTAGTTCCATGCTGAGCCATGGCCTTGGCCTGTAAGACCTGGGCTTATGTCCCCAGCATTGATGGCGATGGGTGGGGGGAAATGGGCCCAGATCTACCACTAGAGTTGGTAATGGGCTATGGCTGCAGATAGGAAGACCGGGCCTTGGATCTGCTGTGATGGTGGTGGGGAGCAAAGTAAGGTTCCAAATCCCAGACTATGGATGGTGGTGGTGGGTGGGGATGCCTGGGATTAGTCTGCAGTGGGTCAAAGTGGAGAGGGGAAGACCCTGGCCTATATCCAGGGAGCACTGGCGCTGGAGGTGGCCTGGAAGACCTGACTGGGCTTATGTCCCCTGCAAGCTATGCTGGCAGGTGGAGATACCCTGGCCTCCACAACAAGCTATGGCCGTGGGTGGGGAAACCGGCCCTGGGAGCAATGGCTGTGTGTGGGGAGACTGCAGCCCAACTGCGGGCCCGATTGGCAGCTGGGGGCGAGACACGGGCCCTGCTCCTTGGCATGAGATGACAGCGGGCAGGGAGATCTTTGCCTACCTCCGCAGCAAGGGATGGCGATAGGAGGGGAGAGACTCAGTGTCGTTTTGATCTCGCTGATGGCCAAAGATACTGAACTTTTTCATGTGCTTATTAGTCGCCTTTTGTACTTCCTCTTCTGAGAAGTTTCTTTTCATTTCTGTTGCACATTTCTTGGGTCACTTATTTTTTGGGGGGGATTAATTTTCTGAATTCTTTATGTTGTTTAGATATTAATCCTCTGCCTGAGGCACTGCTGGCAACAATTTTCTTCCATTCTGTAAGCTGCCTTTCTCCCTACTGTTAGTTAACTTTGCTGTGCAGAAGCTTTTTATTTCCCCTGGCTTTTACTGGTATGTATCTGTGACACACAATATTTACATCAAACTTGAGAATTTTCTGCACATATGTATCACAACAATTTCACATTCCCTTCTATGCCCCATTCTACACCCTCTCATATCCTCCCTCATCTCCCCAACTCCTAACATCTCACCTATTTGACTCTAATATTTATCTACACTCTGGGTTTCTCATATTAGAGGAACCATGTGATATTTAATCTTCTGAGTCTGAATCATTTCACAAAGTATGATGGTCTTAAGTTGTGTGCGTTTACCTACAAATGATTCATATCTATCTGTCTTTATGGCAGAGTAGTACTCCATTGCCTACATATACCACATTTTCTTTATCCATTCATATATTGATGGACATATTAGCTGCTTCCAAGGTTTAGCTGTTATTAGTTGTGATACTACAAACATGGGTACGCGTATATCTTTGATGTTATATGATGCTTTTAACTCTTAGATGCTGAGAAGAGGCATCATTGGGTCAAATGGACTATTATCAGTTTTCTTGAGGAATCGCTATACTACTTTCCATAGGGGTTGTACCACTTTAAAGTCACGCCAGTAATGTAAAAGAATTCATTTTTCCCCGTTTTTTTGAGGTCTTGATATAAGCCATTTTCACTGGAGTAAAATGGTATCTTAGTGCTCTTTTTATTTGCATTTCGCTAATGGCGAAGGATGTGGAGTATTTTTTTTAAGTAATTGCTGGCTATATGTACTTCTTCATCTGAGAACTGTCTATTAATTTCAATGTCCACTTTTTAATTGGGTCTTTGATTTTTTGAGAGGTCTATTTTTCACCAGCTCTTTGCATACTCTGGTTAATAACCTTCCATCTGAGGTGTAGGTGGTAAATTTTTTATCCCATTCTGTCTTTTCTGTGTTCACTCTCTTGATTGTTTCTTTTGCCATGTAGAACCTTTATGATATAATCCCATTTGTTTATTTTGGGGTTTATTTCTTTTACATCAGGTGTCTTACTGAGAAAGTTCTTGTACACACCTAAATCTTCAAGAGCTTTGACTATTTTGTCCTCTAAGAGTTTGCTTCCATTTTCATATTTGGGTCTTTGATCCACTTTAATTTCATTTTAGTACGTGGCGAGAGGTGTGTGTCAAGGTTCCTTCTGCATGTGGATTACCAGTTCTCCCAGTACCGTTTATTGAAGAAGCTACGCTTAACTCTAGTGTAAGTTTCTGGCTCCTTTGTCAAATATCAGATAGCTGAGAGTACTTAAGGTTGTTTCTGTATCCTTTGTTCTGTTCCACTGATCAAAATGTCTATTTCTGTCCTAATGCCACACTTTTGTTTTTTAAACCACTGTTGCTTTATAACATACCTTGATGTCTGGAATTGTAATGATTTTGTCTTGTTGCTCAAGATTACTTTGGCTATTCTGGGTCTCTTTTGGTGTCATATAAATTTTGATTATTTACTCAAGTTCTGTGAAAAATGTTGGTATTTTGATAAGAATTACATTAAATCTGTGTATCAGTTTTGGCAGTATAGCCGTTTTAACAATATGAGTTCTGTTTATCCAGGAGCAATGGATGTTTTCCTATTTTCTAACATCCTCTTTGATTTATTTTTTCAGCATAATGTAGTTTTCATTGCAGAGGTCCTTCGCTTTCTTGGTTAGGCTTATTCCTAGATATCTTGAATTTTTGAGGATCTGTTGAGAATTGAATTATTCTTCTCAGCTCTTCCTCAGTAAGTTCATTGTTAGTGTAGAGGAATGCTATTGATTTTTTGTATTAATTTGTATCCTGCGATTTTGCTGAATTTATTCTAAAAATTAATGGGTGGAATTTTTGAGGTCTTCAATGTAGAGAATCATGTCATTTGTAAATAAGCAGTTTGACTTCTTCCTTTCCAATACCTATTCCATTTATTTCATTTTCTTGCCTGATTGTGTTGGCTAAGGTTTTGAGTAGTATATTGAATAGGAGTGGTGAGAGTGGACAGCTTTGTCATGTTCCTGATTTAAGAGGCAGTGCTTTCAATTTTTCCCCACTTAGTATAATTTTGCCAGTAGGTATTGCATAAATAGCTTTTATCAGTTTAAGGTAAGATTTTTCCATGTCTATGTTCCTCAGGGTGTTTTGTCATGAATGGATGTTGGATTTCCTCAAGTGTTTCTTTTGCATCTATTGAAATCAACATGTGATTTTAGTTCTTGTTTTTATATATTTGATGTATTACATTAATCGATGTAATACCATCAATGATGTTGAAACATCCTTGCATCCCTGGAATGAATTCAACTTGATCATGGTGTGTAATCTTTTTGATAATTTGTTGGATTCTATTCACTAGTATCTTATTGAGGACTTTCGCACCTATGTTCATTAATGAGTTGGCCTATAGTTTTCTTTCCTAGTTAATTTTTCTTTTTTGGTATCAGGGTAATGCTAGCTTTCAGATACAATATTGGCAATGTTTCTTCTCTATCAATTTCATAGAATAGCTTGAGAAGTATTGGTGATATCTCTTCTCTGAATTCCTGGTATAATTCTGCTGTGAATCTATCTGGTCCTGGACTTTTGTTTGTACCTAAAGACTTTATTACTGTCTCAATATCCATGCTTTATTAATGGGTCATTCAGAGTCTTAAGTTTTCTTCGTTTAATTTTGGTATCTTGTATGTATCTAGAAATTTGTCCATTTCTTCCAAATTCTTCGATTTGTTGAAGTATAAACTTTTAAAAACAGTTCCTTATAACTCTCTGAATTTCAGCAGCCGTCTATTGCAATTTCATCTTTTGCATTTCTTTCTTTTTTTTTTCTTTCTTTATGAGACGGGGTCTCACTCTGTAGCCCAGGCTATTCCCAAACTCACTATGGAGTTTGGGCTGGCCTTGGACTCACGGCAATCCTGCTGCCTCAGCCTCTACAGTGCTGGGATTACAGGCATGTACCATCATGCCCGGCTTACATGGTGCTGGAGAATCGAACTCAGATGCTTAACACTTGATTTAAGCAAGCACTTTAACTCCTGAGCCATTCTTCCAGCCCTCATCTTTTTCATTTCTAATTGAATTCATATGGTTTTTTTTCTTTACTTTTTTTGGTTAGTTTAGCTAGAGGTTTATCAATCTTATCATTCTTTTGAAGAATCAGCTCTTGGATGTGTTGATCTTTTGTATTGTATTTTTCAGTTTCAATTTTTAAAATTTCTTCTCTGATCTTTTTAATTTATTTTCTTCTGTGTTTTGATTTAGATTGTTCTTGTTTCTCTAGTACTTTGAGATGCATCATTAAATTGTTTGAGATTGCCTTTCTTTAATGCATGCATTCATCGCTATAAATTCCCCTCTTAGCACTGTTTTCATTGTGCCCTACTGGTTCTGTTATGATGTGATTCCTTTGTCATTTGCCTCTAGGAAGTTTTTGATTTCTTCCCTGGGTTTTTCTGCGACTCCCATTGTTCGTTCAATAATATATTATTTGGTCACTATGTATTTGTATAGTTTCTGTGGTTCTTTTGCTATTGATTTCTAGTTTTATTCTGCTATGATCTGAAAGTGTGCAAGGAATTATTTCAACTCCTTTTTGCTTATTTAAGCATGTATTATGGCTTATAATATAGTGTATTTTGGAACATGACTTGTATACTGCTGAAAAAATGTATTCTGTTGATGTTGGATGGAATATTCTGTAAATATCAGTTAATACCAATTTTCCCATAGTGTGGTTTAACTCTAATATTTCTTTGTTAATTTTTTGCCCAATTGACCTGTCTATTGTGATAGTGGGGCGTTCATATACCCTACCGTTATTATATTGGGCCATTAGTCCTTCCATGTCCAGTAGTTTTTGTTTTACAAAATTGAGGCCCTGACGTTGGGTGCATACATATTGGTAATTATGACTCTTCCTGTTGAGTTGATGTCTTAGTGAGTATATAATGTTCATATCTGTCTCTCCTGTTTTGGCTTGAAATCTGCTGTCTCTGAGAATTGTGTAGCTATTCCTCCTTGTTTTTTCAGTCCATTTGCATGAAATATTGATTGTTTTATTTTCAGTCTCTGTGTTTCTTTATGGATGAAGTATGTCTCCTGTAAGCAACAAGTTGTTTGTTTTTGCTTTTTGATCCAATCAGCAATAGAAGTATCAGAAGAAGAAACAAGGAGAGTTATGGGTGAAATAGAGAGAGAATATCTCCAGGATATGAAAAGGCTTTTCACAAAGGGCATAAATCTCTCTTCAAGAAATAAATGCTGAAACTAACAAATAAGAGAGCCAGAAATAAGGGTAAAGAAAACAAAGGAAAAATAGAGAAAAATAAAAAAACCCACAAATCAATAGCAGAAATTGAAAAAGTAAAAACACTTCCAGCTAAGAAGAGCCCAGGACCCGACAGATTCATGGCAGATGTCTAAGAGAAATTCAGGGAAGACTTAATGCCGATGCTCAACAAATTCCATCAAGAAACTAAAAAGGAAGGAGAGTTGCCAAAGTCATTCCTTTAAGCCAGTATAACTTTAATACTAAAATCAGAAAAAGACCCAGCCAAAAATGAAAACTAGAGGCAAAGTTTTCGAATGGGCATAGATGCAAAAATACTCAACAAGATACTTGCAAACAAGATGCAACAAATTATTGAAAAGATCATACATCACAACCAAGTTGGCTTCATCCCAAGGATGCAGAGACGGTTCAACAAACGTAAATCAATAAACATAATAAAACACATTGACAGATGTAAAGATAAACATATGATCATTTCAATAGATGCAGAAAATGCCTTTGACAAAATTCAACATCCATTTATGATAGAAATCTTTGACGAAAATAGGAATATTAATTGGAAAGGAAGAAGTAAAGATATTATTTGCATATGACATGATGCTTACATCAAAGATCCAAAATATATTTCCTCAGAAGTCTCTTAGAATTAATAAGCAAATTCATCAAAGTAGCAAGTTATAAAATCAACACTCAAAAATCAGTAGCACTCCTATACATAAATATGAAATACAGAGAAGGAAATCAACTCCATTCACAATAGCAACAAAAATAAAAGGCTTAGCAATAAATCTTACCAAAGGAATGAAAAATCTATACAAAGAAAACCCTGAAGAAAGAGACTGAAGAGATCTTTAGAAAATGCAAAGACATCCCATGTTCTTGGATAGGAAGAAACAATAAGTCAAAATGACCATAGTTTCAAACTTGCTATACAGATTCAATGCAATAGTTTATATTCAATCAAAATACCAATGCTATTCTTCAGGTGCTTTGTATCTTCTTGCTTTAATTTTGGAAGTGATATGCATTTAAAAATTTGTTTATTTCTTCTGGGTTCTTAAAGTTACTGGAATATAAATTTTTCATATTATCTTATAATCCTTTCAATTTCAGTGCTGTCTACTTTAGTTTCACTTTTATCATTTTCTAATTGTATTGATATAGGTTTTTTCTTTCATTCTTTTTATGAATTTAGGGGTTTACTAATCTTGGTTAGCCTTTTGAAGAATGAGCTTTTTATTTCATTGCTCTTTTGGGGTTTTTTTCCATTGTGTTAGTTTCTGCTCTGATCTTTACAATTTCTTTCCTTTTGTTACTTTCGGGAATGGATTGTTTTTCTAGAGCCCTGAGTTACATCATTAGATCATTTATTTTGGACTGGTCACTTCTTTTTGTGTGTGCATTTATGACAGACAGTTTCCCTCTTAACACTGTCTTTGTTGTGTCCTGAACTTTGTGGTCTATGTACTTCTATTGCTATTTGTCTCCAGGAACTTTTAAATTTCTTTCTTAATTTCTAGTTTGACCTAATGACCCAGTGTCTTATTCAGCTTCCATGTGTTTGAGTAATATCTGTTGTTTGTATTGTTTGTTTCTAGTTTTATTCCACTATGATCTGACAGAATACATGGAATTCTTTCTTTCTTTTTTTGTATAGTTTAAGTACACTTTGTGGCTTAGGATACGATCTTTTTTGTAGAATATTCCATGGGCAGTCAAGAAGAATGTATATTCTGTTGTTGGATGAAAAACTCTGTAGATATCTGTCAAGACCATTTTTTCAATATTGTTGTTCAGATCTGCTACATTTTTGTTGATATTTTGCCTAGTTTTCCTGTATTCCTGAGAGAGTGGAGTGTTAAGCTTCTTTACTATAATTGTATTGGAGTCTACCTGTTCTTTTATGACCAGTAGCTTTTTAAATTCTAATTGGGTGCACAAGCGTTTACTATTGCTTGCTCCTCCTGTCGAATTTTTCCCTTAACTGGGATGAAGTGACCTTCTTTGTGTCTTTTGACTGGTTTTGGTTTAAAGTCCACTTTGTCAGCAAAGAGCTTGTTTTTGTCCAGCTGTTAATATGAAATATGAAACAGTCTCTGTTTATCTTTATGGGTAATATGGATTACTCACAAGCAACATATGTTTGGGTTATTTTTTAATACAGGCTGTCAATTTATGTCTTTTATTGGCAAGTTAAGACTTTGACATTAAGTTATAGTTGTCCAATAAGTTTTAAACGGTCCCATTTTCCTAACATTTGTATATTTCTTTCTTTCTGTTTTTCTGTGTGTTTACATGTTCTCTCTGACAAAAGTGTACTCATCTCTGGTTTATTTACTGTGCTTATTTTCCATACTTCTATCTAGAAGACCTCCAAGAAGTTTTTGTAGTGTTGGTTTCCTTGTCATAAACTTCCTCAAGTTTTCTTTGTCATGGGTATTCTTTAGTTTATACTCAAATTTATAGGGTAATTTTGCAGGATATAGGATTATTTATTGATAGTTGTTTTCTTCTAAAGCTTTGAAGACTTTACTCCACGTTCTTCTGGCTTTTAGAGTTTGTGTTAAGAAGTCTGCTAGTATTCTGATGGGTTTGTCTTGATACATTATTTGCTGTTTTTGTCTTACGGGTTTTAAGATGATCTCTTTACAATGGATGTCTATATCTTTTATTATGTTTTTTAGAGAGCTTCGAATTTCATTGTTATCTTGCTGATATATGATATACCTCTGTCACTTGCTTGCCTGTATCTTTTCCTATATGTGGGAAATTTTCTGTTATGATTTAAGTGAATGAATTTTCTATTCTGATGGCTTAGATTACTATTTCTTCCTGTATTGCAGTAATTCTGAATTTAAGATTCTTTGAGTCATCTAGCATTGGTTAGTAACTCTTTCCATATTTTTTCTTTCCCATCGTTCACCGTGTGTGTGTGTGTGTGTGTGTGTGTGTGTGTGTGTGTGTGTATGCATGCAATATATAATGTTTACAATGAATTGGAGTATTTTATTCACATATATATTACATCAACATTACCATCGATCCTCCCACACCATCTCCATCCCCCCAACTCCCACTATCACACCATGTGGTTCTATAGAATGCCTATAATCTGGGTTTCCCAAAGCAGAGAAGCAGTGCAATATTTAACATATTTAATCTTCTATATATGGCTTACTTCAGCACTTAAATAACCACTCTTCAGCTCAGCTTCCCACCCCTAGAATGGCCATATCTTGCCTCTTGTCTGGGTCCAGCAGAGCCCTTTACTGGGACAATTTGCCAAAATTTTTTTCTGTATCTTAATATAGCTTTGTTGAGATTCTGTAATCTGGCTTCACCTACCAGTCCACACAAGAAAAGAACTATAATAGTGAAATTCACAGGGCTAGAAAATCTGAGAAAGAAAAAGAGAAGTTAAATTTCAAATTCCTCAGTTGAGTGCTGGCAGATAAATGTTGGTTCTTTCAAAAGACATTCAGATTAACGTTACATCATTACGTTTTCTTGGGATAAACTTACATCAAAGACCTATTAAGTAAATTGCTACATTAAATGAACTTAAGTGTATATCAAATAAGTATATTACACATAAAGCAATACATATAATGGCATATTTAGTTATTTCAGTTTTTTACTTTCATAAATTACATTTCATTAATCACTAACATTTTTTCAGATTTGATTTATCGTTTTATCTACCTATCCATTCATAAATTCATGCAAAGAACATAGAGGAAAGGAAACATTGAAAGAGAAAGTATAACAAAAAAAGATTGGTATTTGAATCATTTGATTGCTATTCTTCTAAAACAGTACTGTCTAATAAAATCTGTCAAACTTTCCCCATAATTATTATTTTTATAGTATATTAGTGTGCAAAACATAATAATTACATTCAACCTAGGGAGTTGGCATGAATTTATAAATGGATAGGTAGATAAAATGATAAAGTGAGTAGTTTATGAAAGTAAAAAGTCTGAAATTAACTAAATATGCCATTATATCTATTGCTTTATGTGTAAGTTTATATTTATGCAGCTTGGGCTGCTCTGGAATGGTTTATTGTCCAAGGCAGATGTCGTAGTTTGATCTGGAGTGCCCCACAAAAGCCTCGTTCTTATGGATACTGTGTAGGGTTAGGAGGGGGGCCCGGCTGGAAGGGGGCTGGTGCTTGGGGTTTGACCTGGAGGGGAGTGTGCTGGTTCTGCCATTCTTCCCCAGTATTTGTCCAAGGGGCCAGGCTACTGCTCAAGCCAGTTGCAAGCCTTGGGGATGTCCACGCAGTTCTGGCTTTACAGGCTTGCAGAGTGTTGGAGTTGTGGGTTCACAGAGGCTTTCACCCAGATTTTAGAGGAAGGCCTCTGAGGCCAGGCGGTGTGCCCGTCCGAGGGCAGTATGTGACGCTGTGAAGGAGAAGCCAAAGGTGTAATGGAGAATCCAGAAATTTGGAGAAGCCTGGAGCATGGGTCATCCACTGAGAAAAGCTGCTGGCAGTGAGCAGACAGAGAAGATGGAAATCGCAGCTTCCTGTAAGGCTGATGCTTTAGGGATGGGACCAGTCAAGCCCTTTGGAATGCATATCTTGCCAAGGGCTCTACCTGGGATTACGTGATTTAATTTTTGCTCTGCTGGGTTTAGAAAATTTTTTTTTTGGGTCCTATTGCATTTTATCCTCTTATTCCTCCCTTTTGGAATGGAAATATTTACCCTGTAACATTTTATGTTGGAAGTGCTTAACTTTTTGGTTTTAACAGGAGCTCAGAGCTGAGATCTTGCTTTGTTTCTCTTGGACTTTTTACCTTTTTAACTACTGGGACTTTGGCAGCTCTTGAAAAGGAACTAAACACATTTTGTGTGAGGAGGGGGCAATGAGTCTTTTCGGGGCCAGGGGCAGAATGTCCTGGTTTGGATCTGGAGAGTCCTCCAAAAGCCTCATGTTGCTATGGATACTGTGTAGGGTTGGGAGGTGGGGCCTGGCTGGAATGAGCAGATGCTTGGGGCTTGACCTGGAGGGGCTATTGTGGGTTCCGCCCTTCCTCCCCAGCCTCTCTCTGCCCCACCGCGGTGTGAGGATCTCTGCTTCTGGAGCTCCGGCCCTGCCACGTGCTCCCATCATTTTCCAGCCACCCACCCGTGAATGGGCTGTGACCTTCTGAAACCGTAAGCTACAATAAATCTTTTCTCCCTATGTTGTAGATGTTGGGTATTGAGTCCCAGCGACAAAAAAGTAACTAACACAGCAGCCACTAGCAGTTCCATATCCTCTTCCTGTCTTCTTCTGATAGCTTCTAGATGTCTGGTGTGGGTGGAGGTAGTGGTAGTGGCAGCTTAAGTTCTCACTGCCCTCCAGCCTTCACGACTCTCTCACTCTCAATTCCCTTTCCTGCTTGTACAGCCCTCTCATTCAGTCTCCCAGCTGTTGGCAGGCTGCTTCCAGGCAGCTGTTTACCTTAGCACAGTGGCATCTTATTGCTTTAGCACCTCCAAAGTGAGGGTGCTATTGACCTAGGGAGCAGCAACGAGTCAGCATGTGGGATCGGCAGGGTCAGCAGCCCAACCCATTTTCATTCCCTCTGTACCTGATGGTCTGTGCATTGAGCCTGGGGCCATGGTCACGAAGCCTGGCCCTGGCTCCTGTGCATGCTGTTGTTGTTCAATGGAATTCCAGCATTCCTGGGGTGTGGTGCTACTGGATTTTCTGTCCTGTGCCACCAGTCTGCAGCCACTGGTCTAATTCCTTGATATCAGCAAGCAAGCACTCCCAAGGCCCCACCTCTCTTGCAGGCGCTGGCCTGGAACTCCATTGGAAATGTTTCAGCCTTGGCAGTGGCACTCTCTGCCAACCATAGGCCCCAGCCCACTTTTTCAGCATTAGCCAACTACAGGCTCAGTTCTAATGCTTCACTGCCTGCCAGCAGCCAGCCAATGGGATGGTGGAGGTTGTGTGAGCAGGATTAATGCATGTGGTAAAGATACTGTGCAGCCATGTACCTTACCCCAGGGGCAACTTTCTGCCCTGGCCCCTCTGGATCGAACATACTATCTGCCTGGGGAGCAGCAGACAGACAGTTATGCCAGCCCAGTGAGGGCAATAGACCACCCCTTTTTCTGTCTCCTCTGAGCCAGGTGTCCTGTGCATGGGAACCCTGGCACTGGACCTTACAACCTGGCCCCACATTCTGTTTGCTACTCATGCTGTTCAGTGAAATTCCAACTTCCCTGAGCTGTAGCACCATTGACTTTCCTGCCCCGCACCACCAGTCTGTAGCTTTGGGCTTATCTTCTAGGCCCTAGCAGGTAGGCACTCAGCAGGAGAGGGAATACAGTGTCCACAAGCAGCCATCTGATAAGGTGCCATGGTGTTGCTCACCTGGGCACTGCAGTCCTGGGTCCAAGTCTCCAGTAATGTCATACAGATGGCTTGTGTGGGTTACAGGGCTCTGCCTGCGCTGCACTACTGTCCACTCTATGCTACAGGTTCAGATCCAGTTAGCTGGTGGGTGCAAGACAGTGGTTGTTGGGCTTCTGTTCTGGCATGTGCACCCACTCTGGACTTCCTCTGGTGGGCACCACCCTGAGGTCCTGGGATTCCAGCATAGGTCCATATCAAGCCTCCAACATGGCCTCTTCTCTGTCTGCCTCCTGGACTGAGTTCATTCAGAGCCACTTTCCTAGGGCTCCTACTCCATTGCCATCTTGACTCCACCCCAGAAAGCTGTATTCTTAATATTATATCTTTAATTCTTTTTATCGCACCTCAATGTCATCAGTGTTATGAATGTTTTGTTAAGGTAACATATTCCTTCTCCAGGTAACTTAGCTTTTCTTTTCTATTCATGAATCTTGTTGAACGCTCCTATCTTTCGTTTGTAGGGTTGTCTGAATGTTCTCCCTCTCCCAATCTACAGTTACCCTTGGGTTGTCTTCAACTTTCCTAACTTGGGTATGATAACTGAATGCTCTCTTCCTGTGCTCTAGGGAATCAGTGACTCTGCACCGCATTTACAGGATTAAACTCCCACATACTGATAAATCTTGACATGGATATCTTCATCTAGTATCTTCCCCTATATCTACTTCTTTAGTTATCTTTTAACGGTTATCATTTTTAAATAATTTTCAAGTAAGTAATACTTGTGCATGTTACAAAATTTGGGTAGTAAAAAATGAATGAAAGACATTAAACCTCAGAAAAACTCAAAGTGCTTGTAAAAGTTTTCCTCCTGTCCTTATCCTAGGTGTTTAATTTTTTCCACAGGATAGTAACCGTTATTATATTTTTGTTTCTCTTTTCCAGTCTGAACATTTTATATAATACAAACAATAACATATGCTATGCACTCTCCTGTATTCAATTTTTTTATTTAGTGGAATATTGGTGGCAGTTAATATTAATTCATGTAGAAATACTTGATTTGTTGTGTGGAAGAACTTTAATTTATTGATGGATGTCTATTGGTTTTTAATCCTTGGCTAATACAAACATTATTCTAATGCCTCTCTTTGTAAAGTCTTTTTGTACATGTAGGAGTCTGTCTGCAGGTTAAATCCCAAAAAGGGAATTTCTAGGTCAAAGCATAGGTACATTTTTAGTTTTGATAAAAATTGCCAAATTAGCTCCTTTGAGACCAAAATAATTATTAATCTCACCAGCAATATATGGGACTGTCCATTTTTCCATATTCTTGAAACAAAACATTATTAAAATGCTTTATCTTTATCTATTTTAGCTCTTATGTTGATATTTTATTTTGAAATAATTTTAGATTTACATAAATACTGCAAGGACAGGATAGAGTTTTCTTTTTTTGACAAATAGCAAATGATATATTTATGAGGTACAATGTGATGTTTTGTTGTGAGAATATTGTGAGATTATTCTCTTTATATTCACTATTCGTTTTCCTCTAAAGTTAGCACTTTATATTATCAAGGGAAAATTTTCTTTCATACTGGCCATTCAGATTAATGGACTTCATTTTGAAAGGATTTGTACATGTGAATAATATACTCTAATCATTTTCACTCTTCCCATCAATTCCCTAATTCCCTCCTCTCTGTCTTTCCATACATATATATATGTATATGTATATATATACACATATATACATATATAATGTATATGTATATATATACACACATATATACATATATATAAAATGTGTATGTATATATATATATATATATATATAAAATGAGTTCTACATTTCTTGTATTAGTGAAATTGAACCTTTTTCTTAGAGGGAAATTTATGTACCAATTTTTGTCAATTATCTGTAATTATCCATTGTTCAGTTTTTCATTGTATTGTTGGCTTAGTCTTACTGATACTTAGCACTTTGTATAGTAAAGAAACTAGGCATTTGCCTCTGGCATATGTTGTTTTACTGTTTATCTTTACTACTTTTTTCTTTTTTTAATGATACCTTGGAATAAACCCAGGGCCTTAGAATTGAGCTATAAGCCCATTTTTTAATTTTTTTTATTTTGAGACAGGATCTCACCAAGTTGCTAAGTTGCCCGTATGGCGATCAATCTTGCAGTCCTTCTGCTTTAATCTCCTGAAGCGCTGGGGTTACAGGAGTGTGCCACCACACTCATCTGTCTTTTGATTTCTTGATAACTACATTTTTGTGATACAGTTTTTGAGATCACAGTCAAATTCATCAGTACTTGATTTTTATCAGTCTTTGATTTTATGGCTTCTGAGTTACAAAACATCTTGGGTCTTTCCCACTCTAAAATTATTTAAAAATTTACCCATATTTTCTTCTATTTATGTGGTCATATAATTTCACATTTAAATATTTAATCCATTTAGTATAGGGTCTGGAGGAATGGGTCAGCAGTTAAACAGGGATGCATTTCCTTCAATCTTTGGCAAGTTTGGCTAGAACTGCCCAAGAAATAGAGGTCGTTTTTTTAAAGACTAAGGTTAAAGAGAAATAATAGAAGAAAAGGAAGGAAATAAGTATCTCAGCAGTGAAATAAATTGTGTTCTTCTAAAGAAACTGCATTGTGGTAGAATAGATTATTATCTAGGGGTTGGTTGGAAAAATCTTGCTATCGTGGTGGAAATTCAATTATGTTACTTTGGATGTTGATGAAGAGAAAGCCATTGAAGCTGACAGCCTTGTTATTCCCCTGGGTGCCTTCATCCCTGTGACATTAGCCACCTGGAGTCCTGTTTGTTCCGTTACCCATCTGATAGAATATCCAATCTCTTTTGTTTTCTGTCCTGTGGAAAATTATTTTATTTGGTAAGTGACTGAACTCTTCTTTGGAATGGAAATCACTGATGCACTTGAGACAGTGTATTTGGCAGAAAGCAAAGGCCAATCTTAGATTCCTTTTTCTAGCAGACCTTCCACAGACAGGCTGAATTTAAAAAATAAAAGACGAGAAGATTCAATTGGGTTTGGTAGAGCACATGTTGTTTGAGAAGGTAAGTGCTTTCTTTATTTTAGCTGTATTTCCTGAAGACTTACTGTTCTTTGATAGGATGGGTGAGAACAAAGGGACCTATTAGAGCAGCTGTTTCTCCTGCTAAGTTGAAGTGGTAATTCAGTCCCTTGTGTGGTCACAGAGCTATTAAAATCTAGGAAGACAGTTGAACATTGTGGTGATAGGCTGGTGCTTCTGAAGAATGACTTTGCACTCAAAATGGATATACACAGTTTAAAAATTTTAAATTCCTTGGAAATCCAGTAGTCCCAATGGGAAATAGAGGCTTCTGTGTGTAGGAGGTAAAACTTGGCCTATCTTTTATTTTTACTTATTTTATTTTTTGAACAGGCCTTGATTTTTCTCTTTGGGTTAATGATCTATTAGTCTATAGCAAAGTATGTTAAGTGCATGCAAACGTAGTTTACTTGGATTATAAAGCTCCCTTGTCCTCTGCAATATGGAGATGGAGCAAATATTTTAACAGAATAGATAGACATAAAGTATGGTAACTTCTTTTATCTGTAATTTAGTTTCCACCAATCCAAACTGGCCTTCCGGAACATGGCCAGAACATGAAAGGAAACAAAGAAAGACTTTAATAGGTCAGACTAACACAAAGGACAAGCAGTCAGATCCTAACTTTAATCAGTAACCTTATTTTGTACACAATTCTAATAGACTTCATTATCTGGCTTGCTGGCCCACAGCAAATTAGATGAGAGGCTATTAGCAGCAAGTCCACTGAGAACCAGAGAAATAACAGCCAAAAACTTGAGTGTAAGGGTGGAATAGAATTTTAAAAGATGTGTACAAAAATTGAAAAATGTTCAGCAGTCTGAAACCATTGAGTGAAGGGTCGAACAGCCCTATGGGTGTCAGTAGCCTTGAGAGTACAGTATCTCCTCTTCTATGATAGGAGCTGTCTTGCCTGCCAGTACATGTTCCCAACACTAAGAAACATCAAGAAAGCAGTCGTACAACGTAGTGGCAACATTTTTGGATGGCACGCATGAAAGCAGGGTCCCAGGAGCAGCCACGAGTGCTCATAGTGCTAAACCTGAGCTTTCAAATAATGATTAGATTATATACATTTTACTCTTTTCAAGAAGGCAGAAAAAAATTCATCTTAGAAAATTTTGTTACAAAGGTTCAGAAAAATACCATTGAGTGTGACTGCCAAATCATAGTGTAGGTCTAAGTTTAGGTTTATAAGAAACTACTAAACTGTTCTCCAAAGTGGCTATACCATTTTGCATTTCTGCCATAAATATTTGACAGTTTCTGTTGGTCTGTATCCTTACCAGAACTTGGAATTTTGAATCTTTTAAATTTTTAATATCATACTAAATATAAAATGGTACATCATTTTAGATTTGCACTTCTCCAGCAACTGGTGATGCTATCTTTTCATGTGCTTATATATTATCTGTATATCTTCAAAGTATCTGTTCAAATATTTGGACTTTTTTATAATTGGACTGTTCTAACTGACTTCTCCAAGTTCTTTATGAATTCTTAATGTAAGTTTTTCATCACAGAAGTATTTATACAAATGAAATAATTTATGTTCATTCAAAAGCTTGTGAGCAAACATTGACAGTAGTTTAATTTCTAATTTCTCCAAACTTGAAACCACTTGAATTTCTTGCAACTATGAATGGTTAAAAAAGATTATGATAGATCTATGAAATGCAATACTACTAAACAATAACAATAAGCAAACACCTGATTCTCATAAAATATGGATGAAACTCATATGCTTTATGCCAAGTGAAATAATACAGGTTTAGAACACTAAATATTGCATGATTCCATTCAGGTGAAAGTGTTATAGACCAGGGGTTGGTTCCAGGACTTGCAGCATGGAGACAAGAGCTGAGTACAAAAATAATAGCACCAGGGAAATTCACAGGGTGACAGAAATCATCTTTATCTTGGTTTCATTGGTGGTTTTTCAACACTTACTAACATAATGAAACACGAATTTGATTGTATGTTAACTACATTTTACTTTTGACAAATGAAAAAAAGAAAACAGTTGGGGATACTGACAGGAAATATACTTTAAAACTGTACAAAATCTATTGAGGTGACTGTATTGTTTTTTGGGGGGCTTTCATAAACTGCATCATTTGATTAGTTACTGAAATTTCATAAGTTTATTCCTGTTTTTAAGGGGGTACACATTTGTAGACACTTGAATTTTAACTTGCAGAGAGTTGTGACTGTGGCATTAATCAAGTCTTTGCCTGGCAATGGGTTATTCCTAGAATGGACAGGTAGAATCATGTTGGGAGGAGTGATACGAGAAAACAAATTGTAAGTGAAAGATAGCTAGTTTTTCTAGTTTCTCCCTATTTTACACACATTCACACACACACACCCTCAGAGAGACAATCATGTCACCCGCATCTTCCTTTTCCTGTTCGTCACCGCCACTCTATCAGTCTATCCTTGACATCAAAGCTATCTATCTGTTTGTGATCCAGGTATACTATGAGCATCCTAACCTCACAGCTTTGCTTATCTCCTAGGCACATCGTCATTCTTGTGAATTTGCTCCCATTGTTCCCTTTATGTGATATACCCTGCCCCTTCTGACTACACTGATTTCTGGTTGGCAGAATTGTACTCTACGTGCATTCCATGAAGACTTCTTTTATCATCCCATTCAGAAGTGCAATTTCCCTTCTACTTAGTAGAGTCAAGGAAAATTAACTAGTCTTTAAAGGCAATGAATGGAACAAAAGAACAAACATATGCACGTTACAGGTGCCATAGATATTGGCTGATTAGCTTTGTTTGAGACAGTGAAACGCACAAAAGCATGGAGGATCTACTTTGCCCAGGTTTGAACATCAGTTCTGCAATATACTAATTATGTGATACGGACAAATTACTTAACCCCTAGGTTTCATTTTCCTTATCTATGAAGTGGAGATAGTAGTAGCATCTAGGTTGTTGTGAGAAGTACATAAATATCTTTATATGAAGTGTCTGGCATGTCTGAAATCCCATGTAAGCGTTGGCTGTCATATTTTGGAAGTAGTCAAATAGTTCTAACCAGATGGGCTGAATATATTAATTTAAAGAATGTTTTGCTCTTAAGGTGATAATTCCATTAAGATATATATATATATATAATATATATATATTATATATATATTATATATATATATATTATATATATTATATATATATTATATATATATTATATATATATATATATATAATAGTCACATTCATCCTATTGTGGCACGTCAGAAAGATCAGCAATACTTGTTTCATTATGGATTCTGACCTAAATCTGTGAAAATATGTCACTTCAGCTTCATAATAAGACTTTAAAGGAGGCGGTGTTGGTGGGGACAGAGGGAGAGCAGTCAGCTGCTTTGCGACTACTCTGAAGAGAGCTCTCATAGCTGGCCTTTCCCACTAGCATCCATTTGCTATTCTAGGCAGCTGCCTGACACTGCACTTTGGAGCCCCGCAGTGTAATTAACAGGCAAGCTCACAGCTGCCTTATCAAACAATTGGCCAGACTTGCCAGTGAATGCTACAGAGGCAGGGTGGTAGTATGTGACACCCAGATATGTTACCTTAGGCACTGGGCTTTTCTAGCAGCTTCATAACACTGTATCTGATACCTGATCAGTTTTCACAACAGTGTGCCTACTAATTACTTTGAGCAGACCATCTAAATTCCTTGTTTCATAATGGAGTCCCATTCCCCAGTTTGCATAACACTATCACTAGGTCAAACTCCTCCTTAATGCCGTGTCAGCTGTTACTGGACTGTTAAGTTGGTTTTTTTTTTTTTTCCCCGTTGACTATAGGAAGACATCTTCATCTACTCACCAGTGGGCAGCTGTATCTTCTTTAGAGAAGGAAATATAAGAGGAAGTGTGATGTCAGGAAAAAATGTCATGGGACTGGGAATCAGGAGATCTCCTTTGTTCTAGCTCATTAATTTTGTGGCCTTGAAAAAGTAGTTTGTTCTCTGTGAAACTTTGGTCTTGTGTATAAGTACCTGGTTAAGGTAGAGAGGAACTTGCTGGGATATTTGTGGCATCAACTAGCAAATATTTTCTTAAGCCATTTTAGGGGTTCTTGATCTTGGATCTTGACACATAGAGTTTTGGGACAGTCTTTGGACTGTCCCTCTAAGTGATCACTCCCCTACAGAATAGAACACCTATTCTTGAAATTTCCAGTCTACTCTGCATTCCTGCCTTTTGTGATTTAAGCATGATAAAATGGTAAAAAGTCAAGAGTGACAAGGTGGAAGCCAAGGATCAATGCTGAATCCAGCACTGGCATTCTACACAGAGTGTGTTCCTGTGCTAGATTTGTCCATCTAGATTATGTTTTTCACATTTTGTCTGTGCTAGTTGTTAAATTTCTAGAAAAAAAACGCTATTGGTTTTAGCGTGGCACGTTTAGCTCATTTCTTTTAAGGAGAAATGCCCTACATTCAGGAACCTCTCCCTAGGTATGAGACAGGCCTCTAGCATTCTCGCTGTATGACTCTGAATTCCCCAATCCACATGAAATCGGGTTAAGGAGAACACCAGTGACAACTCAGTTGGATTTCGAAATGTCCCACCAAAAGTCAAGCAGCTTCAGGTTCTATGTCAGAAAGTTTAGTTTCATCAGAACCCCATCCTGCCAGTTTTGCCATGGAGACTCAGCCATATTTTGAGTAATGATGACTGTGTGCATCTCTGTCTAACTGTACATTCAGTGATACCCAGTTGGTGCCGTGACATTCACCATGGTGGAAATGTTTGCACTTGGAAATCTATAAACACTACAAATCAGGGATGTTGGTTGTTTTTCTTTCCTTTTTGGGGGTGCTAAGGATTGAGCCCAGGGCCTTCACATTGCCTACATCCTCAGCCCCCCTTTTTTCAGTTTTTTGATTTAGAAATAGTCTCACTAAGTTGTAAAGTTTTCGAGGCTAGACTTGACCTTGCAATCCTCCTGCCTCAGCCTCCCAGGGTGCTGGGATTACAGGCCTGTGCCTCCGGGCTCAGCTTGTTATTTTTTAAGTTTTTTTCATCTTGGATAATTCCCATTTGTCTTATCTTTCAATTCAGTGGCTCTTTTTTCTGTTGTTCCTGATGGGCTACTACTGATCCCCAAGAGTGAATTTTAAGTTTTTTATTCTCTTTTAAATTCTGTACTTCATATTTGGTTCATCCTTACATTTTTTATTTCTTCTTGAGACTTTCTGTTTTCTCAATTGTTTCAAGAAAGTTCATGATTGCACGTAGGAACATTTTTATAATAACTTTTACAGTCATTGTCAGGTACTTAGAGCACCTGTGTCATATTGAGAGATTTTCCTAGATCTTTGTATGCCAAGTATATATATTTTTGAATTGCATTCTGGAAATTTTGAAAGCTATAAGATTCTGAGTATTAGCTAAGTCCTGTGAAAGATGTTGATATTTTGCCATGCAATCGACCCTGTTAAGTTTGCATTGCAATTTCTAACCCACCTTTATGGTCTGGCTACAGTTTCAATTTTGTTCAGTTTTCAACCTCTTTACATTACGATTCTTATCTACCCCACCTTTGTGACGCCTAGTGGTCAGTTTGCTTCCTGTGTACTGACTTATCTCATGGTTTAGTTGTTAAACTTTTGACATGGTCGTAACGATCAGGGTGAGTATGATTATGATCAGACCCTTCCATACATGGGGTGGCCTTATGAATTCCTAAACACTTTTATGGGGTCACTTTCCTGAGATCCTTGTTCTCTATAATCTTCCCACTACATTATGGCTCCCTAGCACTTCTTTTCTTTGTTTTTCAGCCAGAAATCAAGGGTTTTAGTTCCTGCACTCTGCTTTCCCACCTTCCTGGTGTCACAGCTCAACTAATGGAAAAAAGTAGATTGAAGGTTTTGGCCCATACATATGTATGCTCCTCTGTGACCACCACCTCTGAGCTGCTAGAGGGCTAAGCTGTATCGAAATGGAAAATACAAACACACACAAAAAAATTCCAAGCCTCTCTGTCCATCAGGAGTTTCTTCTTCTGGTTCTTAAACCAGAACTAAAGACATTCTCACCGATCTTTTTCTGTTTGCTAAGATGCCTACTTTTGTGGTTTGGCCTGTGTTGTGGTTAGGCTCAGGAATACCACGGGGCGGAGGAATGGGAATTTTACAGTCAGTATCAATTTGGTGATATTTTGAATTCTGGATTTTTTCCCCAAGCTCCCTGCAATTACTTAACTTTTCTGCATCCTTGAGTAGCTGCTCTATGAATTCTGTCCAGGTTTTATAGCTGCTTTTAATAGGAAAAATAGGGTACAGTATGCTTATTCCATCTTGCTTGGAGCTGAGATCCCCCTTTTTTTCTTGGAAACAAACTTGTAATACATTTATCAGCACACTACTGGCTGATTTTAGCGTGAATAACTATACAGAAGCTCTTTTTTGTTTGTTTGTTTTTTACAATCTTTCATGTTGACTTTCAGGTGGACAAACTATTTTCTTGTTATGTGGTTCAGAATAATTAGCTCTACTACTCCTGGCTTCAATGTTTTTGTTTGAATTTGGTAATAATAACATATAACTCAGGGAGTCATTGTAAAGGTCAGATGAAATAATGCAGTACTTAAAACAATGTCTGGCATACAATACCTGCTGAATAAATGGAAGATATATTATTATGATTTTTCACAGTGCTGGGGATTGAATCTAGGGCCTTGGTCACTTTAGGCAGGAGGTCGATCACTGGACGGTATCCAGGAAGCTATATTATCTAACAAAAAAGCACCCTAGTGTTGTAGGAGCAGAACAGTATTTTGTCAGATTTGCAGGCATCTGGAAAATGTCCAGACGAGATATTTACCAGCGACGTGGCAGAGGTAAAATGGATACAGTGATCATGCATACATCATAGGTTATTGGCTGGATTAAAAATGATGATACATGGACAATGCTCATTAAATATTGGCTAGTGTTAATACTGTGTCAAAGTGATTTAGTGGCTACTATGTGCTAGACCTTGCTGGACTATTTACTGGATAATGCCTGTAGGTGATTGTGTATACCCACACGCACACAAACACACACAGTCTTGGGGTGATTTGAAACTCGCTGACAGCAGTACCTTCTTTTCCTGAGACAGTGCCCAGACACTGGGCTCTGCAGCGTTGTTGGAAGGCTTTGAGCCACCATTGTCTTAATCGCCCTTAAAACATTTGACCACAATGCTAACTGGACTACGGTAAATAGAAATAATTGAGAAAACAGTTAATCTCTCCACATTGACTAAGAGCTCTGCCACTTCCTGTTTTTAACTATAGTCCTCAGTTTGCTTCAAGTTAACAGCTTGTGACTTTTTGGCCTTTTCAGTAAGCTGGGCTGACTGCTTCCCCAGCACTCCACAGGAGCAGCATGCGCCCTGTTTCTGTTTCAGATGGCTGCTGGAGCTAGAATGAAGAGAAGTGGTTTTGCTGATACATTTTTGTGGTTTGTCTAACACCCTCTTCCCACAGGAGCATATTGCCTCTAGTTTTCTTTGGTTGTCTGCGGTATTTTAAATTTTCTTTTTGTAAAATCTTTTTTTTTCTTTTTACTCTTTTTTCACTTCTTTCGTTCCCCAGTCTTTTTATTTAAATGTTTTTCCATGTTCTAAGAATGTTGAGATTCCATTTTAAAAGTCTGACAAGTGGTGGCTTTAGCATTTAATATTCAAAGCAGCAGTAACAAAGCCCTTAATGTGAATGGATCCTGTTTCTTAGCGGCCCCGCCTTCTGCTCCTTTTTGGAAGGTAGCATAGTGTATAAATAGAGCTCTGACCTGGCAATGGGAAAAACTAAGCTAAGTTAGAGATCCACCCCTCGCTTTGTTGGAGTCACAGGGCAAGTCACATCACTGTGCTGGGCCTCCATTTCTGTCATCTCAATACACTAGAGGCTAGAAGCCCACAGCAGCACAGATGAGCCAAGGGCAGAAAGAGAGCAGATGAATATAATCCCCAAGAGAGGGACCTTCTGTGACCCGCATAGGATGCCTGTGGGCCCTGTTGGTGAAACTGGGGGATTTAAGGAGCCCCTGTCTAGCTTGCTCTGGCAGAAGGGCTGGAAACTTGAGTTCTCTGTGAAACACAGAGGCTTGAGCCAGACAATTACTGAGGCCTCTTAGCTTCAAACTTTGGGGATTATCATGGGAGGCATTGGGTAAAGCAGGTGCAGAAATATTGCTAAAGCTGCTGTTGTTACATTTGGGGCTGCAGGCAGAAGGAATCAAAATTGAGCCATTTAATCTTGAGGTTTTTCCCTTCATTTCTGAAATGGGGACCATAGCAACTCCTTGGCTTGGTGTTCAGTGACTGTGAAGAACAAATTGAATCATGGCCGTGAATGTGGCACTAGTAGCGCTGCCAGGCAGAAATATAAGCCAGGTTGATGTCTCATTTGGGAAAGTATCCTTCCCTGGTCTCCCCACTCTCTCAGCACCAGAATTTTAACTGTAATTGTTGAGTGGAGCCTGTGATGTCTGCTAACAGGGTACAGATAGTCCGTGACTTCAAATCTGGTGTTATTATAGTGCAGAAGTGGTAGTATGTGTTTAGAAGAAATCATAAGTGGAATTCCGAATTTTTATTTTTTCACGGGCTGGTGATATGGAGTACAATACTTCATTGTACTGCTGGGCAGTGGCAGTTAGAGTTCCCAGGCAGCTATGCTATTAGGTATTTTAATTACTTTGCAATGTAGTGATATTTTGAAAATTTGATGCATTTATTGCGATGTAACCAGAAATTTGGATTTTGAAAATGTAAACATGGTATGCCTTTGTAAGTTAGAATCATTTCTATTTGGACACAAGGAAAAGACTTAATTGAAAATGATTCAATATGGCAAGGATTATATAGAGTCTGGTATGATTTAAAATAAAACATAATTATTTGTAATAAGTCATAAATCCTATACTGTCAGGTACTAATTTGAATTTCTAATTTTATTTTCACTAAGATAATAAGAAATCCCCTTAGCTTGTGTAGTGAAGACAATTACTGTTCTAATACATCCAGGTTTCTAGTTGTCCATCATTGTCTAAGTCTTAGATATCCACTTCTGTCTTGTTTCATGTTGTATCTGTCTTGTGCTAACTTGTGCTAGGCTAGGGGGTTTTAAAATTTTAAAAAAATCATTAAGCAATACAGAAAACTCATGTCACTCAGCAGACATTTATGGCATTGGCTACGTGCTATGCACTAACCTGGAGACTGGGGATAAAGATTTTTTTTTAAACAAGTTTTTATCCCAGCCAGGTACTGTGGCACAAGCCTATAATCTCACATATTTGGCAGACTGAGGCAGGAAGGAGAATTGCCAAACTTGAGACAGCCCTGACAACTTTTTGAGGCTCTGTCTCAAAATATAAATAAGAAGGGCTTTGGATGTATGTAGCATGAAGGCAGAGCACATGCCTAGCATGTGTGAGGCTCTGGGTTTTCCTATCAAATAGTACCTTCTAGTTTAGTAGAGGCACCAGACAAGGATAATAGTGACATAACTGTTTTGAGCTCAGAGAATGCACAAGGTGAGACCAACATGGCTGAAAATGTTGATGGGGCTGATATCAGGAAGGCTGCTATATGAGCTAGGAGTCAATAGTTGAGGTTTTCTTGGAAAAGGGCACTGTGTGAAGGAATTCCCAGGCAGATGAAGCAGTATGCTCTGGGCACTGGGGCACCAGAGAGTGTGGTAGCCACAGGGAGCTGCAGTAGTCTTTGTTGACTAGGCGCAGGGGTTGAGGAGGATAATGTTAGGAGATGAAACTGCAAGCAGGGCCTGGATAAGGATGGGCCCTTGTGCGTGATGCTGGAAGAGTGGGAAGCTACTGAGGAGTTTTAAGTACAGAGTTGGAATGATCAGGTTTGTGGTTTTGAGAGTAGATATTGAAGGAGGATTTGAGATGTTCGAATACAACTCTCATAGAGTAAGGAAATATGGCAGACACTCAGTTTCTATTGTGGGAGATAGCAAGGCGGTTGAACATAAGTCGGCAGCACTGGAGAACAGAGATTCAAAGACGTCTCTGTTAACTTGGTCCAAGCAGTAACTGGAGTCTCAGAGCAGTAGTGGCTGAGTGCTGCAGAGGTCAAGACTTAATAAGGACTGAGAAAAGTCCCTGGATTTGTCGCAAAGGAGTTGTGGGTGCCAGGGATAAGGTCATGCATGATGGGAAGTCAGTTATAAAAAGGTGCAGTATATTTAAGTCAAGTCCATGATAATTAACTCTTTGTGTTGCTTTGTTTGTACTAAAGAGTGCAGATTGGTATTTGTGTTTTATTTGGCCCGTGCAATATTCCGAACATTTTCACTCAACAATGAAAAACAAGGAGATTTTATACTTTAAAATTCTAAATTTCTTGTTTTTCTTGAAAATCCAGAAGCTCTGGCAACAATGGGCCTTCATTAGTTTCTGGAAGTCACCTAGAACTTGGTAGCTACTGTTCCTTTTAGATACAGGACTTGTTCTTCAATATACCACAACCCCAGGTACCTTGCCATGACGGCACAAGTGTTGCTCCCTCAGCCCTTCCGTTCCTGCTGTGCTTGGTCAGTGTGGGCTTTGAGTTTGCAGTCCCCTGGTTATCTCAGGCCCGGCTTTGAAAAGAGACACCAGGCAGTCAGATTCTGCGTGCAATATGGTTGTTATCGCCATAGTGAGGAGACGAGGTTATCAGCTGAGAATGAAGGAAGTAGAGGGCAGATGGAGTTTCGGGTCAGGAATAGACTTTTAAATGTCATCTTAACAGCAAACATACTAGGCTTTAAAAATTCTTGAAGTGTGGACTATTTCAAAGATCTTTTTAAAGAATGTATTATTACTTTAGTTTTTTAGTTGTTTTATTGGTTGTATAGACTCATGAGTTAGATTTGGCAGATTCTTATGTGTGTGTAACATACTTTGATCACTTGCACCCCATCCTCGCTGCCTTGCTCTCCCTTGAATTTCACATTTTGGGGGGATTTCAATGTGTGCAATATCTTTTGCTTATATTCATTCCCCCTTATCACTCATACACACCCCCACTTTCTTTCCTCTCAACTTATAATAGTCTCCCTTCTATTTTCTTGACCCTTTTATAAAATAATAGAAGGTGATGAGCATATGTGTCTGTTAAAAGATTTTTTTTAAAAGGGAAGACAAGACTGACCTGTATAGTTGTCAGAAGATTAGGTGAGACAATGTATGCAGCGCAGAGCCCAGCACACAATAATCAATCAAACCGATTTTTGTCCTGCATGTTAAAGAGCTTAAGGAGCACTCAGGGAAATTGTTGTCGCCTTCCTTCCCTTTTTGCATCTTCTGATGTCTTTGTTCCTAAAAGATTTACCCTTTACCGTAATACTAGGACTTTGGTATGCAATCGCTACTACTTAGCAGGAACCATGCAGTCCATGGATTGTATATTAAATCGTGAGTATGTACACAGCCCTACAGTAGACATTGCAGGAATGCCAGAAGTAAGATCCTTCCCACTCTCTTATTTTTGCCTGGTAATAAGATTAGACAGATATTCAAGGAGACCTGTATGTGAAATGCAGACTATTAAATGTGCAGTGAGAGAGTACCAGCATGCTGCCTCTGCCATTCAGAGTAGAGAAGAACTCTATAAGGTTGGAAGAACCGGAAATGTCCTTCCTGAGGAGGTGATACCAAAGGCTGACATGGGTGAGATAAGATTTCAGCAGGCAGAGGGAGAGAACATGCAGAGACGGTCTTCAGCCTTCATAGAAAGTTGCCTCCATTGAAAGTTTCTTTTAGAATTATGTCTAGTCATCAAAGGCCTTTTGAAAATATAAGTGCATATGTCGTTTCTTCCTTTGCCAATAGGTCTATTTACTTCCTTAGACAATTCTATAAATGAATGATGCAAAAGCAAACTGAAGTATGTTTCTTAATAGGTCATGCCACTTAACTTAAAGGAAATTAAATTTGTATCATTTCTTCGTTTCCAGCTAAGCACTCACTCAGCAGGTATTTGAGCATCTATTGTGCACCAAGCTCTAGCATTGCTGTTAAATACTATGGCATACACATGTGAGTAAGATATAGGCTATGGCCTTGGAGAACTTTTAATTGAAAACCATCTAGTGTTGCAAGTAATCCAGGAAGAGTGATCACAACACTTATGAATAGACAAAGGAGGGGATGGTTATACCTGTAGAGACATTGAAGGAAGGTATCATAAAAGGTGGCATTTTTAGTGGGCCTTGAAGAATTAAGTAATATTTCTCATGCTACAGAAGGACTAAGAAAATGAATAAAAGTTAATTAGAGCCCGGAGATTTGCACTTTACCTTTAGTAGAGCCTTGCAACCCAAGTATCACTGTTTTCATTTTGCAGATAAGGCAAGTGCTACTCAGACCACGTGACTCATTTAAGGTCACCTAGCCAGTCAATGTCAGTGTGAAGCTGTGAATACAGTTCTCTATAGCTTCACTGCATCAAAATGCCTTCAAGCAGTGATGGAGAGGCGGGTGGGAGCGTGGGAAGGCATTCTCGACGGAAGCAAAAGCTTTGCTTGAGACTGAGAGGATTCGAGTTAGCGCAATCTCCCTTCAGCTACGATCGTCACTGCTCATCTTTAGAGCACTTTAGGGATGGTTATCTCTTTAGACACTTGCTTTTGAAATCGCAGCTGTTCAGTACCCGCTTATATTACTTACAATATTCAGTTCGGCACGAATTTATCTACTGAACTGGCTGCTGTACAAAGGATTTGGGCTGTTTGACCATCTTCAAAATCATTTGTACAGTGATAGATTGGAATGATCCTCAGAAGGTTCACATTAGCTCTTCAAAGTCACCAGATTGATGAAGCCATTTTCTGGTCATTATAGGCAGAGTAAAAGTAAAGGCTAAAAGACCATAATTTTCAAGAAGTAGCTGTCTTCAAAGTATAAAATGTTACATGTTTAATAATCACTTTGAGTTACTTCATAAACAAGAGATGGCTTAAAAATAGTTATACAAGCAAGATGATAGGAAATATATATATATATAAACATACCTATAGTTGTATATACACAAAAATTGCACAAATAGCATACTAATTCAAAATTGTGCAGTGGCTTAAATGATAAAAATAACCCAGAGCAAATTCCACTGTAAGAGCTCTGTACTTCTCTTGAATACAACCTTCCCCTTTTCTTCTTTGAGCAAAGAAAGTATCTGATGAAGGACTGTTAAGGTTCTTACAGAAAAAAGGTCATACAATCCTTCCTGCCTGTTTTGCTGGTGGAAAACTGTTTAGTAAATATTACCAAACAGAAACCTAGTGCCATGGATAATAGTTTCATAGAGCTCGGGGCATAGCTCAGTGATTAGGACACTTGCCTAAGAAGTGCAACCTCCCAGCACCACACTGGTAATTCCAGCCCTTGAAAGGCTGAAACAGGATTGCCGTGAGTTCTAGGCTAGGGTGTGCTACATATTGAGATCAGGGCCAGCCTGAACCAAAGTCATGGTAGTCCTCCTGCCTCGGCCTCTCTGTCTAGATGTTTTCAAGTCCAGCGTGCATAGGTACTCTAGCCTGAACACTACTTTATGCTTCCCAAACATCTTCAACTGTCTGTTGAATAAAATAGATTTATTCTCTATTTCTGATTAGATAGCTGACATATATTTGTTTTTAAAAATATAAAAAAATACTTTTGGGTAAGACAGTGGCAGGATAACAGATCTGCTCAATATCTCCTCTTGAATCTACTTAAAAGCTTGAAATTATAACCAAGCCGGAGGCTGAGAGAGGGGAACAGCCCTAGCACCCACCAGCCTAGAGTGTAGCCTCATATCAGACAATGGGTCCCAGTCGGATCAGAGCCCAGCTGCCCTCTAGTTAAACCTGAGTGGCACCTGGTAACCACAGTTTCACAGGTGTAGGAAAAGGACCAGGGAGCAGAGTGGCCCAGCACCCACTGGTCCAAGAGGGCAGCCTCGAATCAGAGGCCAGGCCAGTGCCACCTCCCACCCCTAGGCCATGCAGGAGCTGAGCTCACTGCTTTGTGACTATAGCAGCACTCAATAGGCGCAGGGAGGAAGAGGAGGGAGTGTATATTGTAGGATCCTCTGCTTGTGATCATGACCTACACCCACCTATGCTGCCTACATCACTGCCTGTGTAGCACTGCAGTGCCTGGAGCATCCCCGAGGGCCCTAGGAGGCAGATGACAGCAAAGGACCTATTTGCCCAAGGTATAACTGGTACAGACAGCTTGCTGAGGGAGGAAGACCCCAGAGGAGCATAGAAATGGAACACTCACTAGAAGCCACAAGGACCAGCTGGGAGCAACGCACGGCCATTTGGAAAATTCTCCAGGAACAGTGACTGGATAAAATGCTATCAGACTAAAAAAATCCAGCATGCAGTACCTGTTGCACACAAAAAATATACTTTAAAAAAATGACGCATCTTATTCATAGCCATAAATACCCACATCAAAAGAACAGAGTAAACCAAACAAAAAATTTAATAATGCATAAACAATTTAGTGAAATTGAAAATTTTAAACTAAAAAAATACAAAAACTGAATCAAAGACCTGGTTCTTTCAAAGAATAAACAAGATTGATAAACCTTTAGCTAAACTAACCAAAGGTAGGAAAGAAAAAACACACGTGAATGCAATTAGACATGAAAAGCTTGATATTACAATGGACACTGCAGAAGTTCAGAAAATTATAGGAAACTATTTTGAACACATATTCCAAAAGACTGGAGAACTTGTAGGAAATAGGTGACTTTCTAGACACATACAAAATGCCAAATTGAACTACAAAGACATAGAAACTTTGAATAGCCCATAACACAGAAATTGAAGCAGTAATAAGGTCTCTACTGACAAAAAAGGTCCAGAGTCAGGTGGATTTACAGCAGAATTTTTTTTCAGTACTCCAGGGATGAGCTAATTCCAATGCTTCTCAAACTGTTCAACACTGAAAGAGAAGGAACTCTACCAAACTCATTTCTTGTGGTTAGCACCACCCTAGTCCCAAAAACAAAGGCTCAACCAGGAAGAAAAATTATAGATCAATATCCTTGGTGAAAATAGATGCAAAAATTCTCAATAAGATTCCGGCAAATAGAATCTAGCAAAGAATCAGCGCATAATCAAGTGGGCCTCATTCCTGGGATGCAAGGCTAATTTGACTTACGTAAACCAATCAATGCAATATATCACATTGACAATAGCAAGAACAAAAGCCATACAATTATCTCAACTGATGCACAAGAGGCCTTTGACTAAATCCATCATTCATTCATGATAAAAAAAAAAACCCTGAGGAAAATAGATATAGAGAGGCCTTACTTCAAACTGATAGAGGACATATATGTCAAACCTGTGGCAAATATCACAGTAAATGGGGAGACATTGAAAGCATTTTCTCTCAAATCAGGAACACAACAAGGCTGCCCACTCTCACCACTCCCATTCAACATAGTCCTCAAAACCCTCACCATAGCAATCAGGCAAGACAGTGAAATAAAGGGAATATGCATCAGAAAGGAGGAAGCCAGAAGATCCTTATTTGCAGATGATATAATTATCTACATAAAAACCCTCAAAAATTCTACTACAAAATTCTTAGGAATAATAAATTCAGCCAAATACTGAAAAAAAATCAATACCATTTCTGTACACTAACAATGAGCTTACTGAGAAAGAGCTCAGAAGAATAATTCCATTCTCAATAGACCATCAAAAAATTAATACCTAGGAGTAAACCTAACCAGGGAAGTGAAGGACCTATACAAAGAAAACTTTATTACACTGAATAAAGAATTTGAAGAAGACATCAGAAAATTAAAAGACATCCCCTGTTCTTAGGCAGAATTAATATAGTCAAAATTACTATACTGCCCAAACTTATATACCGATTTAATGCAGTTCCTATCATAATACTGACAACTTTTTTCACGAATCTTGAAAAACATCCTTAAATTCATATGGAACCAAAGGAAACCTAGAATAGCCAAAGCAATCCTGAGTAACAAGACAAAAGCAGGAGGCATTACAATTCCAGACATCAAGTTATACTTCAACAGTTACAAAAACGATGCGGGATTGGCACCAAAACAGACAGGTTGACCAGTGGAACAGATCCAAGGATGCAGAGACAAACTCCAGTGCCCTCAACTACCTCAGCTTTGATAAAGGAGCCAAAAGCATACACTGGAAGAAGGATAATCTCTTTATCAAATGGTGCTGGGAAAACTGAACACACACCTGTCACCTTGCATCAAAATCAAATCAAAGTGGACAAGACCTAGACATTAAAACTTAAAGAGTAAGTCTTTTGGAAGACAAATTAGGCAAAAATCTAAAAGAAGTGTACAAGGACTTTCTTAATAAGACACCCAAAGCAAAAGAAATAGCCCCCATCATTAACAAATGGGATTATGCCAAATTAAAAAGTTTCAACACAGCGTGGAAAATTATCAACAGAATAAAGAGCTGACAGAATGAGAAATATTATTCACCACCTATGCCTTAAATAGGAGGCTCGTAACTAGAATATACAAGGAACTGAAGAAAAATAAGTCATTCAAAAATCAGAGATCTGATTGAAAAATGGGCAAAGGAAATTAATATGCAGTTTTCAGCTGAAGAAATTCAAATGGCTGGTAATATAGGAAAAGATGCTCAACATCCTTAGTCGTTAGAGAAATGCAAATCAATACATCGCTAAGATACCCTCTAACTCCACAGAGTATGGTGAATATCCAGAACTCAAACAACAATCAGTGCTGGTGAGGCTGTGGGCAAAAAAGGAACCCTCCTGTTCTGATGGTGGGAATGTAAATTGGCGCAACCACTATGGAGGGCAGTATGAAAGTTTCTCAAAAGATTGGAAATAAATATTCCCTTCAATCCAGCAACACCTCTTCTGGGAAGTTTTCTAAATAAGTTAAAAATATCACATAACAGAGATACATGTGTACCCGTGTTCACAGCAGCACAACAATAGCTAAAATATGGAAGTCACCAAAATACCTATCAACAGACCAGTGGATACATAGACTGTGGTATTTGTACACAATGAAATACTACTGATCTATAAAGACATATGTTTGGGGATTTTGTAGGTAAATGGAAGTAACTTGAGTCCATCATGCTCAGTGAAGTGAGTCAGATGCAGAAGGTTAAATATTGAATGATCTCTCTAATATGAGAAACTCAGATCACAGTTATTTCCTGGAACAAAATGAGGGCACAATGGAAACTAGTTGGGTGTGTGGGAGCATCAAAATGGGAGGGGGGAAGGATTTGCAATTTTGTTGTGATGTATATGTGCACAGAATACTCAAGTTCAATGTAAACATTATGTATTGCATATATCCATATCAATAAAATGGGAATATACTCCCATTTTATTAACGTGGATATCTATATCTATCTATCTATCTATCTATCTATCTATATATAAATGTAAGGAATAAAATTAAAAATCACATGAAATTTCAGCATCCCAAGAAAACCACTATTAATATGTTGGTTACCATCCTTTCATTCACCTCTGCTGTGTTATGCACATATGCAATTTTACAAGTTTTTGATTCATCACTTGTTACTGCCATTGCACAACCAATAGCAACAAGTAGGCATGCTTATCTTCTTTCTTGAGGTTCATAAAACTACATTAAAATATAAGTTTAGAAGCAATCGTTCATTTGCAAATGTATCTGGTTGTATACTTTGGCTCTTGCTTTTCTTACTCAAGAGTACAATTCCTTCAAGTTTGTTGGTATGTACCTGCTTATTTTGGTGTTTGTACAATAGTCTGTGTTACAGGTGTACAACTTTATTCTTTCAATATCTGCATAGCATTTCTCGATACACATATACAATGTATTTTTTACTGATTATTGGGAGACATGCACTCTCATTGTTTTGCTATGTGTTTTCTGCTGGTATGAAAATAATGCCACCATAAATATTTTGTGTATGTATTTGTATGAGTCTCTTTATGCGGGTATTTTTATTTATTTAGGGTAGATCCGCAGGCATGAGATTACTGGATCAATAAGTATTTGTAGTTTATGTTTTGTAGGTATTTCCAGACTGTTTTCCCAAAATACTATGAGCAGAACATTACCATCTGAGAGTACACTCTAATTTCCCCATCCTAGAAAACAGTAGGTGTCGGCAATGAAATGTTAGCCAACACCGTGTGAGAGAAGTAGTTCATCATTTTTTTAAGTTGCTACTTTTCAATCTGCTATTGTTTATTGACCATTTGGATTTGTGCTTCACATTCTTTGTTCATTTTTCTACTGTGATGTTTGTCTTATCAGCTTGAAAGAACTGTCTGAGTATTATAGACATTAATCTCTTTTCTGACATCTGTAGTGTAACTTTTCTTTCCCAGTGACTTGTCTTTAAGTTTGTTTGTGGTATTTTCCCATAAAAATATTTTAAAAGGCAAAATATAATGCTACATCTTTGTAATGGTAAATATTCAGGAGGCACACAAAAGAAGATCACAAATTCAGGGACATTCTGAGCAGTTTATCAGCATTCTATCTCAAAATAACATTTTTAAAAACAGCAGAGAGCTCCAGTGGTAGAGCTCTTGCCAAGTGCGTGGGAGGTCCCAAGTGCAATCCCTCACACAAAAAAAGTTTCTTAAAAAATTACATAGCCAATGTGTTTATGTTATGTTTATATTTTCCTCTCTAGTTTCTAAGTGCTCTATTTGTTAAAATTTTTCAGATCCATTGTGTAACATATTTATTAAACGTTCTTATATTTTTCTTATTATTTATACTTATGTGTATACTATGTCCCAAATTGACTTAAAAACGTGAATGATGCAATGACAACCTGAACATCTTTTGAATGTACAAACATTCACCTTTCAGTACTCAGCTAAAGACTTTGAAATTTCACTTGTCTGTTTTTTTCTTACATATTCTAGCCTTATGAATTTTACCGTTGTAGTTCTTTTCTTATATAAACTAGTGGGTGAGGCCTTTTTAAAGAATTTGAACAAAGATACAGTAAAATATGAAAAAAGTAACTTCAGCAAATCGTCCCAATAAAGGGCTCTGCTGGTCCCAAAGAAGCAACATCAAATTATGGCTACTAGAGCCCATTCCAGGGATCAGAGGCTGAGCTAAAGAGTAGTGATTTGAGTAGTGAAGTGAGTCTGATGCAGAAATTTAAATATGTTAAATATCTCATGGTTTTTCTGATTTGGAAAACCCAGAATATAGGCATTGTATAGAACCAAATGGATGTGATAGTGTGAGTTAGTGGGGATGGGAAGAGTGTGGGAGGCCAAAATGTGGAAAGGAGGGGATTATAATGTGGGTGTTATATATATGTACAAAATACTGAAGGTAGATTGTGTATATATATATATATATATATATATATATATATATATATATGTAATGCATATGTATATAAATGTGGGGAAATATGTATATGTGTAAGTTTTTAAAAAATTACATAGCTAATGTGTTTAAGCTGTGGGAAACATATATATATATATATATATATATATATATATATATATATACACATACACACATATATATAAATGGTGGGGGAAAATTTTTTATCTGAAAAAAGAGTAAGAGATCTGTTGAATAAAATGGACCTGCAAATGGTCATGATTAGTGACACTTTGATTTTTGTGACTGTTGAAGAGATTATGTTAATTTGAGGGAATCAGGAACCACACCTGGATTAGGGTTTGGGAACCACTCCTAGACCGAAATTGAGAACCAGCCTAGATTAGAGTGTGAGTGACTTGTGGGCTGGCCAATGAGGAAAGAGCACCCACCCAGATGTGGGAGGGCCAACTGGAACTCCAAGCCTATAAACGGAAGAAGAAAGGTTGTTACAGTTTCTTTCTCTGGGAAAGCTCTTGCCTACACAATTGTCTACCAACACTGATGACTGGATCCAGTCTTGACTTGTGCCTGTCTGCCCATCGCTGCATTTCAGTCACCTATCTTCAGGCTCCTTTCTTCATCATTGTTCTTTGAACAACCTAGATCTGCAGCTGACTGCAGCCTCACCAGCTGTCCTGCAGTCCTGGAAAGGAAATCTACTTCACGGCTGAGCAGCCATCTTGGACTACCTCTATCCTTGGACTTGTAAGCCTTCCTAATAGATCCTTTTTGTTATAAAATCTGTAAATTCTGCCTTTGAAAGACCCTAAACTAATACAGCTGTTTTCTGTTAATTATAAGAGGATGAACTGACAGTTAATTAGTACTAATGGGTGATTTTATAAATGTGGTGAATACAGAATAAATACAGGTAGTCCTTTCATTATCCATATGGTTCCTCGTCTGTCTTGAAAAAATTTTACTGTGCAAGTCTAAAACATGCATACGTAATTAAAATTTTATTTAAATTATTTAAATTTTATTTAAAATTTATATTATTTTAAGTGAGATTTATTTTGCTAGTTGTTATTTGGACCAATTATATAGTTAACATATTATTTTTATTTACATTAAAGTGTATGACTTGAAATTTGGAAAATCATTGCATCTATATTGTCTTGTATCTACATATTGTATGCAAACACACACGCTCATGACACCATTAATGGTTAAATACTTAGCCAATTTCATGCTTTATGTTGAAATCCTTGGTGAGTGGTTACTGAGAATTATACAAAATTTAGTAGTAATTTTATCTTGAGTGCTCAGTACCCTTTTCCCAGATTATCTCATTTAATTCTCACAGGCACTTACTAAAAAGTACAGTTATTATCTTCTTAATTTTACAGATAAGGATAGTGCGTTTTATAGAGGTCACATACGTTGCTAAAGGTCATTGGCACGGCTTACAATGGTGGCCTGGAAATAAAGCCCAGGACTGTTTGGTTCTGAAGTTCTTAGCTGATGAAAGACTATAGTACAAAATTTAGGAAAGGTGACTGGTAGGAAGACCTGCTAGGTAGCTTCCAAGAAACTGAAGCCTGTTGGTCCTTTGGGATAGAAAACAGAGAGTGATGCTGCAAAGGTGATACACAGAGAAACCTACAGAAGGGATCACAAGGTGGGGAGCCTGAGGCTGCATTTGTCTCAAATGTGGAAACTTCCTCTGGACTGGATATAATGACATCTTTCCAGGACTGACACATGGACGGCTCTATATTCTGTAAAATATTGCATGTATTTGTATTAAACCAGTACCGATTTAACTGATTATTCCCACCAATAAGACAAGACAGGATGTAGGAATTGAAATAAGGGAGCTTTATATAAAAGGCCATTGAGATTCAGATAATAAAACACAATAATAAAAAGCTTGCATTTCCCAGACTGTTTTCTCTGTGCCAGGTGCTGTGTGCCTTATATGCATCATCTCAATCGTCATAAGGTTTAACATATGAGATGAACAATTTGTCTTATGCCCAAGGGTAGCTGAGAAGTTCGTCATCTTGCTCAAGACTAACACAACTAGTAAATAGGACAGCTAGATTCAAATCCAAATCTGTCTTGTTGACCTCAGGATTGAGTGAATGAGTTAGGACAGTTTTTAAAGCAATTGATATTTGAGACAGACCCTAAAGGACAGGTGGCCAGAGGCAGAGATCATTCCAGGCAACAGAGAAGAGCCTGAGCAAAATGCGCCCTGGGAGTAGGTGGAGCCAAGTGCCGGAGCAGCCACAGGTGTGGCTGGTTTGAACTTCCTAGAGGTGAAGGTATGTGAGGTAAGAGAACACCGGAAAGGGAGGCTGGGAACACCGGTTAGAAGTGCTTGAATTCCAAGCTGAAGAATTTGTACTCTGTAACTGTATTAGTTTTGCTAAGGTTGCCACAACAAAGCACTGCCACCTGGGTGACTTAAGGAACAGAATTTTCAGCCAGGTGTGCTGGCACACACTTCTGATCCAAGCAGTATGGGAGGCTGAGGTGGGAGGATCATAAGCTTGAACTTAGCCTGGGCAAAGCTACTTAGTGAACCTCTCAAAAAGAAAAAGGAAAAGGGGAAAAATGAAAAGTAAAACAAAAGAGTTGTCTTGAAGTTAGGAAATGAGAAATGAAGTTGTTGGCCAGGTTGGTTGCTCCTCAAGGGTGTGGAGGAGGATCTGCTCCAGCCTTCTGTTCTTAGTTTGTACATGATGATAATTTTCCCTGGGTCCTCTCATAATAATCTCTTTATCCAGGTCTGTGTCTAAATCTCTTCTGATAAGGACACCCGCCAAATGTACTTGAGGCCCACCCTAAAGAAGGCATCTTAACTTGATTGCCTGCATGAAGACCCCATCTTCTAGTAAGGTCATATTTTGATGTCCTGGGGTTTAGACCTGCAACTCCTGAGTCATCAGATGTCGAACAGTCATCAGAAAGCTAGTTCAGTGGTTTTATGGAGACTGTTTTATTTTGAGGAAACTGTTGTTTAATGTCAAACATTCAAATTAGATATCAAGTGATGCAAATCATGAAATAAAAAGGATCATAAATCTCATAGGCATTGGTGTGGTGAAAACCTTTCTATTTAAAATAAGAACTGACTGTAGACTTTTTCGATCAAGCAAAGGTGCATCACACATGTGCAGGAGATGTGTCTTTGCTTAGGAAAATGTCTTCATGGCATTTCAGAGCGTGAATTGTTTGAGAGGGGAGAATAAAATGAAGAAACAAAAAATTCTCACTTTACTAAAGCATGGCTTTGCAAAATATGTGTTGAGTACAGGTGACATAGGAGAGAGTTGAGAACAATGGGAGAGAAGGAAAGAAGAGAGATGGGAAAGGAGAAATAAAACATGACAGGAAACATGAGCAATAAATATGTTCAACGAGACATGGTACATTCTTGATATGGACAGGGATGTAGAATATTTCATTTGCCTGCTATATTTTGAATACTGTGATCCTTTCTTCAGAAGTCCTCTACTTGATGTCCTTTTACTCGTGTTTAGTGGATTACAGTAAAAAGAACTTTATCCTTTTTTTAAGTCTGTGACACAGAAAATAATGACAGAAGGCAAGATGTGACTGAGATCAAGTGCTTAGTGCAAACAAGAAATTGAAATCTCAGAAGTGTGGATTTAGGCCAAGTGGGGCCCCTACTTACTAGTACAGTGGCTTTCAAGGAAGTCAATTAACCTCTTGAGTCACAAGTCTTCATCTAGAAAGTGGGGCTAAAGATGGAACTTACCTCGTAAAGCCACTGTGAGGATTCAATGAGGTAATGGTTGTAAATATTAGGAACAATGCCAGACACATAATGAGATTCGCAATAAATATTAACTCTGGGAAACAGCAAGAGACTTCCTGCAGTACTTGGGGTGGGAGATCAAAATCCTTTTTCTCTCTTAACTAGGGAAGGATGAGGACAGACATAGGGAGGTCTTGGGAACACCCAGGCTGGAGACATCTGGCTTGCTGGGGAGAGGAGAAATCTGTAGGAGTGCAGCATGCACAGGAAGACTGACGTTGAGAAAATTCCTGGAAGAAAACCATGCAAAAAAATTCTTCTACATTAATTCAATAAATGACAAATGTTTCCCATTTTACTGCTCCTCCTTTTGTTTCTGCCTCTCTCAGTTCGGCTCTAATTTTAGCAATGATGCTGCTGGACTTTGCCTCCCTCCATACCCCTTTACCTCGTCTTATGACGTACTGTAACAATGTGGAGGGGCAAAGGGAAAACATCCTAAACACCCACATGCCGCCGCCCATTCCTGTCACATCATAACATTTTTATTCTGCCTTGCTTCCTCCACTCTTTTTTTAAAAAAACTTATTTTTAGAAATGAAACATTACAAACACAATTGACCCCCCCCCCCCATATTTTGCCCCAGTCCCATCTTTCTTCTCTCCCAGTCTACGAATTACTCTCTGTGAAAAGCAATTCTATGGAATACAGTGTGAGTTATGCTTCCTGAAGGTTGCAGGACGGTACAGAATCTTGAACTTGATGTTTGTCATTCGCATGCATTTTCCCTTCCTGTTTTGGTGTGTGTGAGAACATTTTATTATTGACTCCATCCACGTAAATACATGGAGCTTTGTTAATTCATTTTATTACTATAAATGAAATATGAATATGCAATAATTTATTGTCTTTCCTGTTGATAGATATTTTTAGGTTCTCTACCTTTTTGCTTTGCAGCATGAATATTCTTACATATTGTGTGATGTGCAGGAATATCTCTTCATGTCTACATACTGGAGTGGAAGGGTACATCTTCAACTTGATAAAATATCAACAAATGATTCTCCAAAGTAATCGTACTAATTTAAAGTAATTGCACTAGTCTACTAAATCTGCCAATGATATGTGTCTCACATCTCTTTGACAAATATTGTTATCAGGTCTTACAAAATTTGCCAATCTAAGGGCTAGGAGAATATTTTCAGTTTAATTCTTCTGTTTTGAAAATCTTGTTAATAATCACTGGTCATGTTGAGTATACTTTATAAATTATTAAGATTTGAGTTTCTTCTTATGTGAGTTACTTATGTCTTTTAAGAATCAAATGAGGTAATATGTATTTAGCAGTTAGAATAGTCCCTGATACAAAAATACAAAATTTATAATTATAATTTACTCATTTTTCTATGGGATTGCTTTTGATTTGTAAAAGTTCTTCTATATTTTTGCATCTTTTGTTATATGAGTGGCAAAATTTTTCTCATGATCTATAATCTGTACTTTTATTTTGAAAATAATGTGCGTGCATGTTAGATTTCAAAGAATCAAGGAGTAAAATATTGTTATTCCCCATATAATTTTTGTAAATTTTTATTTCGGTTAGATACTTACTGTGAAGTCAGAAACACAGTCTCCTAAGCATTTTCTTTTAGATTTTATTTTCATATTTAGGTGAATTTTGTATTTTTCCCCCCCAAAATAGTTGACAACATTTACTGAGTAGTTTACCTTTTTTCCATATGTATGCCAATGTTACTGTTTATTGTGCATCTGGATTTGGGGCATCTCTTTTGCAGTTTTCTATTTGGTTATTATATTAATTTTTCTATCACTAAGATACTCAGTAACTTTCACACATGATTTTAAGGAACATCTGCCTATCCAGGAACAGGACATGTTTTTCCATTCCTAATGTGCTCTTTATCGCTTTTTTTTTTTCAGAATACTATAGTTTTGCTTATAGAAGACTTTCATTTTCTAGGTATTTAGAAATTTTGAAGCTACCATAAATGGGATTATTTTCCTGGTTACTTTCTTGGTGGGTTTATTGTTATACGGGAATGCTATGATTTTTGTGTATTGATTTTATATCCTGCTATTTTGCTGAATTTGTTCATTAGTTCTCAGAGTCTTTTGGTGGGACTTTTTTGGTTCTTCTCTATAAAGGATCATGTCATCTGCAAATTAGGATCTTTTGACATCTTCCTGTCTTATATGCTTCCCTTATTTCTTTCACTTGCTTGATTGCTCTGGCTAAAGTTTCGAGTACTATTTTGTAACAGGAGTGGTGAGAGTGGACAACCTTGGTTTATTCCAGATTTTAAAGGAAATGATTTTAGTTTTTCTTCATTCAGTAGCACGTTGACCATAGGTTTGTGATAAATGGCTTTTACAAGCTCAAAGTAATATTTTAAGTTTATGCCTTCTATACTACTTTCATAAGGGCTTTATCATGAACGAATTGAATTTTGTCAAAGGCATTTTCAGTTTCTACTGAGAATATTATGTGGTTTTTGTCCTTCTTTCTGTCTACGTGATGTGCTGCATTTATTGATATATGTATGTTGAATCATCCTTTCACCCCTGGGATGACGTCAACTTGGTCATGATATATGCTATTATGAATGATTTCTTGCATTCTATTTGCAAATGTCTTGTTAAAGATTTTTATTAAGTTACATTCATTAATTTTTAAAATCTCTCTCTGGTTTTGCTATCAAAGTAACGCCAGCTTCCAGGAGTGAGTTTGGCGGTGCTCATTCTCTTTCAGTTTTATGGAAGTTTGACAAGTATTTGTGGTAGATCATCTCTGAAGTGCTGGTGAAGTTCTCTGGTCAACCCACTGGGTCCTAGGTTTTTCTTACTGCTTCTCTTTCACTGCTTACTATTGTCCCATTTAGGATTTTTATATCCTCTTAGTTTGATTTCATTTGTGTCTAGGAATGTGTCCACTTCTTCTATGTTCTTCAATTTATTGGAATATGCGTTTGAAATAGTTTCTTGTAATTTTCTGGGTGTGGGCATTTTCCGTTGTGATTTCACCTTTTTCATTTTCATTTTCCCTTGATGTGGCTTTCTTCTGTACTTCCTTTGGTAAGTTTGGATAGGTTATCAATCTTGCTTATTCTTTGAAAGAACCAGCTCTTTGATTCATTGGCTTTTTTTCTTTTTTTTGGTCTGAATTTCATTTGTTTCTGTTTGGCTCTTAAAAATTGCTTTCCTTTTACTACATTTGGTTTTAGGCTGCTCTTGTTTTTCTAGGCTCTTGAGGTATATTATTAGGATATTTATTCAAGATTATTCTTTTAATGTGTGTGTTCCCAGCTATAATGTAAGTTTCCCTGTTAGAACTGCTTTCATTGTGTCCCATAGATTTTGGTATATTATGCTTTCATTTCCTTTTTTCTTTTCTTTTCTTTTCTTTTCTTTCTTTCTTTCTTTCTTTCTTTTCTTTCTCTTTCTCTCTTTCTTTCTTTCTTTCTTTCTTTCTTTCTTTCTTTCTTTCTTTCTTTCTTTCTTTCTTTTTTTTTTGACACAGGGTCTCACTCTGTAGCCCAGGCTGGTCCTGAACTCACTATGTAGCTCAGGCTGGCCTTGGACTCGGAGAACTTTTCCTGAATCGTGCTAGGCAAGTGCTCTAACAATTGTGCTATTTATCTTGCCCCTTCCATTTTTCATTCGATTCTCAGAACTTTTAAAGTTTTTCCTTGGTTTCTTCTGTGCCCCATTTATTATTCAAGAGTGTTCTCCATATATTTGCATAGTTTCTATGTTTTCCTTTGCTGTTGATTTCTACTTTTATCTCATTATAAACTGACAATTGAAGGAGATCAGTTCTTTTGTGCTTATGTAAATATGCATTATAGCCTCAGATAGATTTAATTTGTGCTGCTTCCTGAGAAAAATGTGCCTTCTGCTGTTGTTGGATGGATCACTCTGTGTGTATTTGTTAACTTCATTTGTTCAATGGTGTGGTTTAACTCTGATATTTCTTTGTAGATGTTGTGTCTGGTTGGCCTTTCTATTTGTGAGAATGTAATATTTAAAGTTCCCTGTTATGACTGTATTGTGTTTTATCTACTCTTTCATGTCCAGTTTTTGTTTTATGAAGTTGGGCCCACTTCCATGGGGTGCATATATATTTACAATTGTTACCTCTTTTATTGAGTTATTCCTTGTACTGGTATACAGTGTCCATCTTTTTCTCTTCGCATCAGTTTTGGTTTAATGTTTGCCCTGCGGAGTTCTTGTCTTGTTTTGGCTCCATTCCTGTTGATCCCTCTATTTCTTCTCTGAAATGAATTTCTTTTTTCTTTGTGGTCCTGAAGATGGAACCTTCACACTGGGCTACATCTCCAACCCGATAATTTTTTGAGACAAGACTTCACTAAGTTTCCCAGGCAGGACTCAAACCTGCAATCCTCCTGCCGCTCTGCCTCCTACAGTGCTGGCATTATAGGTATGATCTGCCATGCCTGGCAGTTTTCTTGGGGACAATGGCCGGTCTTCTCCTGTTTATTGCTTGGGCTGTGGGCCCTCTCTGGGCTTACCTTGTGTTTGTAGAGACAAGTATTCCCTCCCTGGAGCTGGATTAGCATTCCAGACTGCTTCTTTGTTTTTTCCTCTGTGTTCTCTTTTGTTTCCCTAGTTTTTGAATGATCTCTAACTTTCCTGTCACTCTTCCTAGACTCCTGGACTTCTCTTTCTCTTTCTCTTTGTTGAGTTACTTTTTTCCAAATGTCTTGCTTCCAGGTCCCTATGAGGCTGTGGTTTGCTGCCAATTTTTACTCTATCTTTCCGTCTCTGCTAGGCACTTTTTAATCCAATCAAGTGGACACATCAGGATTAATAGCCACGATTACATTGTAATGTCTATCCTTGTACCATTAACAAGTGTGGTTACTTCATTTGTATATTAAAGTCTATAAAGCAACCTTCTTCTGTTTTTCTTTTCTTCATATATATTCACACAGCTCTTGGTTGTTTGCTTTTTCAGGTGCACTTTGGAATCTATTTATGAAATCTCACAAAAGATCTTAATGAGATTTTTTTATTAGAATTGTTTTGACTGGGGCTCGTAGTATAGCTCAGATAGAGAGCAGACATGTTTAGAATGTATGAGGTCACCGGTTGTATTTCTAGCACCAAGAAAAAAAGTTACATTGATTGAGGGGAGAGAGAGAGAGAGAGAGAGAGAGAGAGAGAGAGAGAGAGAGAGAGATTGAGATTGTTGATTTAAGGATCTTCCAGATTAAATTGAGAGTATCATCATCTTTATGACACTGAGCCTTCTCATTCAAGAATATGGCATAGATCTTTCTTTTACTCTTACTTTTCACTAAGGTTTTTTTTTTTTTTTTTTTTTTTTTGCTCCCCTTGGGACTACTTTGTTGATTCATTCCTGGATATCTTATAATTTTGTTGTCACTTTCAAAAGGGTATCATATCTTCCTTTAATTCATATGTTCTATTTCTTGCAGACATATAGGAATGCAATGGATATTTTCATACAACTTTTATCCAGAACCATTGCTAATATGTTTCATTAGTTCCTTTATGTAGATATTCCATTTTTATAACTTGAATACAATAAAAGTGTTGTGCTTTCTTCCTCCCTTTGTGCCTTTTTATTTCTAATATTATCTTTTTCAACTTTGAAATATTCACTTAGGTTTGTGTGTATGCACATTTCAATTCTCAGGTGAAATTCTTCACCTTGTAATGTATTTTATCCATTTTTACCTCATTTTGTTGAATATTCTTGGGACAGGTCCCCAACTCTAATCTTTGTACAGTGAGCTCTGTGCTACTTTTCACAAGCAGGACAGATAACATTAAATATTTTTCTTCTTCTTTTCTTACAAGGCCAATAGGGTATTGATTCTTCAGAGTGTGAAACTTGCTTCATGGCTTTTTGTGGAGTCAACTTTTATAATTCTTCCACATGTACTTGAAGTGAATGTGTATTTAATTTTTTAATTGTATATAAATATTTTTATAAAAAGTATAATTTTTGTTCAACTTCTATATTTACTAGCTTCAAAAATTCCTGCTGTGAAGTGTTTTTATTTTGATAATAAAAATGCCACTTCTGCTGGTAATAAAATATGTAATTTATTTAAATACAAGTGTTCTTTTGCTGCATGAATGAGATTTAATGTATTATAAATCTTGAATTATTAAGTAGATATGCATAATGAATAATAGTCTATCGTGTATCCATATTTTATATTATTTGTTATAATAACATATTTAGGAAAGAGAGGATCACATATTTATATTTCCATCCTTGCATTCTTTTTCCTGGACTGTCTGGTATTCCCAAAGCAAATTTTGAATCCACCTAACTTTTTGAAAGTCCCTTGCTCCCTTCTCACATTACAAGAATATTAAACAGAGCTAAAACTTTTAAGTGAAAACTTAGTGGCATGGAAATCTTCAGAATATCTCCTGGGTCTTATTAAAATAAGATAGCAGGTGCTGTTGCTACAGCACTCAAAGGCCATGCTGCTTTAAATTGCAGTTCTCTTACATGAGGCGCAAGCCTCAGTAGACCCCTAAAGTAACCATTAATGCATGGTATGGAAAATATATTATCAAATTAGAGTGTTTTATAAATCTGAATGAATTTGGGCTGATTATTCTTGTTTAGCTTATTTTAAAGGGCTTAAAATCACTTTGATGTTTTGGACACAATTTGATTTATTATGAAACTAAGAAACTGAAGAATCATTACCACCAGACTCCAGAAAGAAATCACCCTTTTGATTTGTTATTATTACATTTTGCCTGTGTCTTTGATGTGATGCTTTTAAAGTGGAACAGAGACTATTAACCGAACATAAGCAAATGGAGACTATCGCATTTCAAAATCTAAAAATTTCCCAGCTGCCACTAATTCACATTTAAGCCCTAAATAATCCCATGTATTTCTTGCGAGTTCAGAAAGTTTAGAGGAAGTGGTTGTTTCTCCTGAGGAGATGCTGTTTGACAGAGGGATAGGGGAACATTTTTGCCAGGACCATTTGTGTATTTACATCATTTGCAGAAAATATGAAACTATCAGCTTAAAAATTAGCCTGCTATATTTGGCAAGACATTTCGTTATTATGTAATCAATTCATCCCTAATTTGCTGGTTGCCTTGGCCAGACTGGACCAAATGATTTCTCTGTCAGTACATTCCCACCCCTGGTCTGACTGTTCTCAGGAGGCTAGACAATCTTGTGAACTCTTTGTGCTGGTTGGAAGCAATAAGCTTATTTGCCTCCATTTCACATCAGGAACAGAGAATCATTTTATGTTATTTTGGTATAGACAAAAATTCATATTTTGAGTATTCAAGATGTTTAGGTAAGAACATGAAGAACCCCTTTAGAAAAAATCTTGAGAAGAAAATTTCAGGTTCTAGCTAGCCAAAACTTGAATCTAAAAGGGTCTAATTGTCCACATGGACAATCCTTAAACTTATAACAGAGTTCTATTTCCACATTTGGGTAGTTGCCTGTTTGAAATTCAGTTTTTCCTTTCCTGTGAAAATAGGTGGGCCTACAAAAAATTCCAGTTTAACACAGAATGTTACTGAAATACTGTTGAATTTATGATTTTAACTTTTTTCTTTTAAGCTTTATAAAGTATATTTAAACATATGAAATACCTTTAAAATATATTAAATCCTCAGGATTCTAACCAACCCAGGTCACATCTAGGAACTTAAGTGGTGCTTTGCACACTGATTAATCTCCTACTCTCACCACTAGAAATTGGCCAGCAGTGGCGGGGAATCAGGTTCCCTGAATCTCGACAGACAGTGACAATCAGGTGCTTCAGTTCCTATTTTTCCAGCTCTCAAAAGTCAAAATGCACCTGTCATCAAGACAAAAGGAAAGAATGAAATGGACACTGGATGCACGTGGCTGAGCTCCAGCTGTCAGCCAGCTATTCAAACAGCCAGATGGAGCCCTGCTGGCTGCAGCTGGAAGCGGGGGACCTGGCCTCTTGCAATCAGTCATGCCAGAGATAGTATGCGATCTCCCACAGAGCTCCGATAGCAGCAGGCCTGCCCCAGTGTGATAGGTGTGAAACAGGCAAGGCAGAGGAGTTAAGTTCAGCAAAATACCAGTTGACTGACATACTTGTCAGCAAACTACAGACTGGAGAACTCTATTGGCCAAAGACACTGGGATTTTCAACAGGTAAATTATAAGGAAAAGAGACAATAGCGGTGATAATCTGTAGATGAAAGAGACTTAAAAGATACATCTAATTTAAAAAATGCGCAGCCCGTGTGTCTAGGAAACGCACATGTCAAGGAATAAGGTGTGTACATAAGAATGCACACATAGGTGATAAAACTATTTTTTTTTAAAAAAGAATCTATAACTAGTAAATTGTGGGCAATGATTACATATGAGTAAAAGGTGGGAGGCTGATAATCTGGGCAGCACACAGAAAAGGGATTCATAGAGTGCCTGACAAAGAGCTATTTCCTGACCTGATGAAGGTTACCAGAATGTCACTTTCTATATATTCATTAAGCTACTCATACTTGCGTAGCTTTCCTATTCTATTTTCCTCTACCATAAAAAGCATTAAAAATGGAAAAGAGCATAATCAGTAAGACAAAGCAGCCACCGAGAGACTGGCAGGGTTACTGAGGCTGCTGAAAGAAGGCAGAGGGGTGAGCACGGGTAGAGAGTTGGAGAAGGAACAGATGGCTGGGAAGGCACAGCCTTGACAGCCGAGGGAGGGGATGGAGTCAAGGCCTGCAGAGACTAGGATCACTCGCCAACGAGATTGCAGCAGAATTCTGGGCAGAATCTACTGTTTCTAATTTAGAGAATATAGGTTGAGAATGCCTATGGACATGCTGTTATAAATGTGATATGGAGCCACAAAAAGTGTTTCATTTTGTTCCATTTCAAAACAAGAATAACGTCACCAGCCCGCTTTAACAAAATATGGTGTGATAATCCAAATCTTAACAGTTTGGTCAAATTGACACAAGATTTCAAGTCAAGATAAAACAATAAGATGTCCAGAAGTTAAAAATAGGCCATCTGGGAGTGGGCAAGACACATGGGTCAAGTCTGTGGTCAGTGATAGGGACTTCACAGTAGAACTGGGATCAAGGTCAGCTCTAGTCTGCTGAGAACAAAACACTTCTCCCATTTCAGAGCAAATGCGGCAGCGAGTAAATTAACCAAATAGGAACTCCAGCGCAGGGGCCAAGGTAGGTGACCAGTAACTGAAGTAGGATAAAGTCAACAGCCAGCCTGCCGGCATTCAGTCGTCTGAATTACAGAAAATAGGTTCTTTAATTTCTCCTCAATGAAAAAAACAGTATTTAGAGCTTGGAGCTGATTGATTTGGGGGAAGTGGGTCCAACTGTGGGAACTGATTTGTTCTTGTATTACTTAATTAAACGTAAAACTGTCTGCGTGATTATCATTTTATTCTAGAGGTTTGATTAGATTCGGGTTCACTTTTTAAGGCAATTTCATGGTTGTTGGTGTTTATTTCTTATTGCTTGACACCAGGAGGCCTGTAATGTCAAGGTGTCTTACTGCTAAGATCGATTAGTAGTGTTCAGCCATTGTGAACCTTATTAGTGTATTATAAAGTGTCCCATGAACATTTAACCTACAGATTTTAGCATCTACTAATGATTATTGCCATGATGCATTGTTTCACTACAGGATAGAGATTAGTAATTTTCTAATGCTGTCACTTCTTCTGCATTTATTGTTTATAATTTTTCTCTAAAGAAGAAATGTCCCCCCCGTTACATGGCTATCCTGAAGTTCATTTCATATGGGAAAGGAGGGGTAACTGCTTCATTGTTACCTTTTATTTAACATTTTTGAGATGATTTGGTATTCTAATAAGCCACAATGGTGATGATTTATATTGGCTTGTCACAAAGTAATAGATTTTTATGTATTTGGTATGTTTAGATAAATGATTTTTTTTCATTTCGATACCTAAATTTTCCTCCTAAATGGGCTTCTAAGGTCCTTTAACATAGCTACAGCAGTTGCCAATACTTCCTTGCTTTCTAGAACAAAAAGACACTCCTGGCTCATCTAGCACTTCCTGCTTGTGACACGGACTGAGCCTGTTTTCTAAGGAACTCTGGTTTTATTTAGTGGGGAATGGTGTTCAGAGATCGCAGCTTGTGTGCCAAAGGTGTGCATTGTTTCTAGGTATTGTCAATGATCACAGCTAGTAATTATCTCTTGTTTTAAAAAAAAGGAAAACATGGTTTATGGTAGTATTTCCAATACAAATTTAAGATTATAGGATATTTACTTCTCTGATTATGCACATTTTTCTCCTTTATCTTAGTTTGAACATCTTAGTGCTTAATAGCCTGAACACAGTCACTGTTAGGTCAAAGAACCGAAACTATGACCAAGCAGCAAGAGAATTTGAAGTGAAAGTTTATTTCCCTCGCAATCTGATGCTTGGGTAGCAGAGTCAGGTGTAAGGCCTCCGTGAGGCCATGCCCAGCTAACAGGTCCAGGCATAGGCATAAAGAAGAAATGGGTAAGGAATAAGAAAAGTGGGATAAGGGGCAAAAGGCATAGGGAAAAGGTGACACGAAAGGGGTAAAGGGGATAAGAAAGGGCCAAAGGGATGAATAATGATTATGGGATGACAGAGGTTTTGTGTGGTGTGGGTGGATTTGGCAGTGTGAGGGTCAGGGACTGGGCAGAAGCGAAGAAAGCAGGATTGCCTGATAGTTTGGGAGAGTAGGCAGGTGGGCTATGGGCTCAGGGGAGAGGTTTGCACTCGGAGGTCAGAGTTGTGTTCATCAGTTGGCCAACTGCTGGGGCCTGCAGAGTTGTTATTTGGGTTTGGAGAAGTCAGGCTGCCAAGGCCGGGAAGGAATGAGGGAATAGCTGTCTGTCAGCCAATGTAATACACAAGGTCAATCTCTGCCTGTGGGAATGGCGGAGATGTTCAGCACAGGAGTTACATACAGCACAGGAACCCTCCAAAATGAAAATAGCAACATGACCATTAACAATAAAACTATTGAATACAGCTGAATTTCTTTGAGCTTCTCCATGTTCTGAGTATTTCCCCCAGAAAAATATACAAAGTTTTGTATTTTATAGCCAAGTTGAAATAACTATTTTTTCTAAGTGGATTTATCATTAATTTAATGATAGGTTAGATTTGTTTATTTCAGTTTATTTTCTATTCTATTTTTCCTTTTGATTAAATTTATTTCAAAGGTAAATTACACAGGGACTTGGGGCATAGCTAAGTGGTTGGGTCACTTGCCTAGCAAACAAAATGCCCTGGTTTTGATTGCTCAGCATCATATAAGCTGGCTGTGGTGGCACATGCCTTTAATCACAGCCCTTGGAGGCTGAAGCAGGAGGATTGCCATGTGTTCGAAGCCAGCCTGGACTGCACAGTGAGTTCAGGATCAGTTTGGACTACAGAGAGAGACCCTGTCTCAATAAAGGATAAAATTATATAAATACATGTATGTACATATGTGTCAAGGCCATCCCTGTCCTGGCATCTCATCTCCTCTCCACTTAGTAAGTTAGTGATAATTCTGACACTTTTTGGAAGTATAAGCAAATGTATATACAGGTGTGTTTATATGCTTCCCTTTATAGTAGGCCTTTCAAAAGATGATATTATTACAAGCATTATTTCACTGTTACATTTTCTTCTAAAATAGATCTTAGAGACAGGCCATATCAATACATCGAAAGCTTCCTAATTCTTTTATTTTGAACAGCTGTATAGTACACTTTGTGTGGGATATACCACGATTCAACTAGTCCTTTGTTGATGGCCATTTGGGTTGTTTCCAGTCCTTTGCTGTGAGTGGCCTTGTATGTATGTTATTTTCTCAATGTATATCTGCGATAACACAAGTATAACTTTAAATGTGAACCTCCGTTGAACAAGACTGTATCTATGTCTATGGGCTAGTCAGTGGTAAGTGCTCTTTGCTAATCTAGTGTCGATGAATGTGATTAAAGGAGAAATCCTGAAGACAATGCCTATACCTCACCAAACCACAAAATTCCCCCCGCCCCCCAATACAAATGTTGTGCTGTATCTCTGGGGATTGACTCCAGGACTTTCTTGTTGACACCAAAATCTGAGGATGCTCAAGTGCTTTCTTACGTCCCCATTTTTATTAATGTGTGTGTGTGTGTGTGTGTGTGTGTGCAATACACAGTAGTGATATTGAGCTTGAGAATTTTGAGCACATATATAGCATGTCAACTTCACAATCCCTTCCACTCCCCCCCTTTCACCCTCCTACTTGTTCCATAATCCTCCCAACTCCCAATACCTCACTCACTTGCTTCTATTATTTATTTGTATTCTGGATTTCTCATATCACTTTCTATAAAATTATTAGTATTTGCATATACCATATGTACTTTAATGTGTATATTACTTATAAAATGCAATGTAAATTCTAGGTAAATAGCTATGCTACTGCATTGTTCAGGGAATAAAAATAAGGCAAAGAGTGTACTTCAGTGCAAGTACAATTTTTAAACACTCAGTTTGGTTGAATCACTGGAATCAGTGTTCATGGCGATGGCGGGCCCACTGTACTTCATACTCACTCCTCCCTGTGTCTGCACCTTTGCTCTTTTGAAATCCTCTATCCGAATACTTTCCCTCTTCCATGAATTCTAATTTGAATGCTGTTCTTTTTTTCACTGTTCTCTAAAAATATTTAAAAATTTGAAGTTTATACTTTGAATATTCAAGGGAAAACCATGCGTAGTGTCCCCCTCCCACTATTTGGTTTTGTACTGCTGCTAGATGAGGGAAGTGTCTCCTCAGAAGCCAAATCTCACAGCCCAGGTAACCCACAGAAGTCTCTCTGAGCCTGTTTATAATGTAAATGGAAGGGAATGGGTTGCAATTTTTAGTTTCTGTCTCTAATTTCTGTGAGTCTGATTTCCTAAGTGTTTTCTGTCTTCTTTGACCTTTTTATTTTCCTTTGGCAAGAGAGAAAAATCCTTTCTTATGCTGAGAGTAGTTATCCCTGATTGAATAGAAGCCATTTTCTGTGTTATTCTGACCAAAGAGTTAAAATTCTTTCTTTTTTTTTTTGCTTGAGACTCTTCAAAAATGCAGATTCAATTGTTGTTGGTTTTGTTCTTTTTACTGTCATATTCTTTTGTCTCTAACAATAGCTTGTGCTTAAAATTTGTATTCTTTTTTGAGCTTCTAATTATAAATACAAACAATTCCAAGAACAAAATTTTCTAAATAGTAAATGTAAGAAATTTTCTTGGCTAAATAATAACGTGCATTAATTATATTTCTTAGATTGGCAGTGATTTAGTGGTTCTGATCCACTCTGAGTTGTTAAGCTGACCGGGAGTCGTCACTTTTTTTTGTTTTGCTAAAGGAGGATGTTAAAGAGGGACAACTGCCATGGTAAAATACTTTCAGTGTCACAGAAATAAAGTAGAAATGAAGTACTCATAATAAACCTTAATAATGGAAAGACTCTTAAATTGAATATAAGCCTAAAGTCATGAAATATTTCTTTATTATTCATTTTGTCTTTCTGTTTTAAGTTTTACCAAGGACTTGTGAAAACATTGTCATGGACCAGTTCAAGTTCTTGGATCAGTGTGTGGGAATCACCATTTTAAGATGGGGACACATTTTATTCTGGCTTGTGTTCTCACTGTACTAGACTCTAGAAAGTAATTGTCAAATTCAGTTGAACTCTATGCTTGGAGCTAATGTGTTTTTAATGAAAACATCATGGATTCAACTGAGGAGGTGGTGTATTGTGCTCTGAGCGACACTGATAGAGTAAAAACAGCTTCACACACAGCTCAGTATTTGTAACCTGGATTTTATAGATGAGGAAAAGGATACATAATGATTAAACAAGTCAGTCTTCTCACCCAGTGAGTCAGTAAGAGACCAAAATAGCACAGGACTCTGGATTTTTAAGAATATATATCTACTTAGCTACACTCAGAAATTGGAACAGTTAGTTGTTTATGTGATTTCAACAGCGTTGGCTGACTGACCACCCTAATGTCTCTGCCTGGACTTTCCAACAAATTTGTATGAGTTTATGCGCTAGTCTGAGGCTGAAATTAGCTTTATCTGTGCTATATATACATGGCTGAGGGCCAAATTGGCATTTTGCTGCACCTATGAAGATAATGCATTCTAACAATGGCCTTCCAAAGTCCCACTTAATAAAAATCTAAGATGCACAGATACTTGGGGTCTTGACAACAAATGAGCCCCTTAGCATCCTTTAAAGTTACTAATGCAAAGTGGAATAATCTTGACTCTCTCAGTTCCAAGAGCCTAGAACTCTACGGTTTTCTATGTCTTCTGACAAATGAGCCAATACTGAGGCAACTAGATAAGCAATTCTCAGTTTTAATGAAGTCTTTCCAAAATATCATGGACTACATAAAGGTTTTGTGTATATTTTATATTCAATGCTAGTTTTTTTCATCAGAATCACTAAGAAGATTTTGTTTAAATTTTTATCCTCTTTAATTTTCTGGTGTAAAAATAAAAGGTCGCATGTTAAAAATGCATACTATGAATTATCTCATGCTCTAATTTTAATGTAATGATCCTCTGAGGTTATATTTTATCCCTCCATACCCTTTTTCTGTGATACTGGTGATCGAACCCAGGGTTTTGGTACTGAGTTACCTCTCCAACCCTCCTTTATTTTTATGTTGAGACAAGTTCTAAGTTACAAAGTTGCCCAGACAGAGCTCAAACTTGAGATCCTCCTACCTCAGCTTCCCAGAATGCTGGGATTACAGACCTATGCCACCAGATCTGACTTGAGCCTCCTCTTTAAGCAGAGGAAGCTGAGGAACTGAAAGGTGAAATTTCAAGTGGTCTTGGAGAAACACAAGGCTGTCAATAGCTTATGTAGGACAGCGCCTTCTACCCCACAGTCTGACACCTTGTGATCACAGAATGTGTCTCCTTGAAGACTAGGACGGGAGGTATTAAGAAAGAAATTACGACAAATCAAGCTAAGATTCCCAAACCATATGGACACGATCTCAGCTTATCAGGAGAACTCCTCTGGGCTTCTACGTGACTGGGTTCCTGTCTTGCTATGGTTTCAAGTCTGCCTCCTTCTGTGTCTGCTGCTGCTCTGATTGTGTTTCCTTGACTACCCTGCTTGATCTAATAAGGAAAGGCTCATTTAGTTTAGATTCATGATCTTGTCTCTCCCCAAGAATAACCATTCTTTCATTTTTACTTTAATTTCTCTGGCCTGATTCAGCTTGTCCTAGCAGGTACAGCCACAGCTTGTATTTATTACACTCATGGCAGTTTGAGAAACTTCTGCCTCCATCCTACCTTGAATCTGAAACTAAATAAAAATCTGGGTAAACCCTCTAGATTCTCTTGTTTTCAGCTACTTGTTCTTACCTGGCTTTAAAATTCATTATTTGTGCCGGTCACACAGCTGAGCAATGAATTATTGGTCTCCCGCTAGCTGTGCTGTAGGTAATAGATCTGATGTGTGGTTTATGAGAATGGTTGCCTAGGTTACTTTTCCAGGAGTTGAAGCCTTCTTTTGTCAAAAGCACTGATTTTTCACTTGGGTCTGTGCAAGTAGCCAATGGGTGACTGAAATAGGGTGAAAAAGCTTGGAATCTCTGCCTTTGTTGCCTTAACCTCTGGTTCATGCTGTTTCTGTTCAACTCTGCACGTAGACATGTTAGTCATTCAGAGAATGTTTGTGCAGAACTGGCAGTAAAAGATTGATGTACCCCAAACTTCCCCAATCTCTTCCTTCCCCTCCAAGACACCAAGATAAGGGCAAGTGAGATATTTTCAAGGAGTATCATGATCCTGTGATTGCGTGCATTCCAGCCACAAGGTTTCACAACATCCTGCTCCAAAACACCAGGGCATCACCTACAACTCCCCAGTCATCAGTTCTGTCCTAACCTGAGCCTCACATTTCTTTTCCCTTTGCCTAAGGATGAGAGAAGCTTGAAACTTACGGTGAGTTAAGATAGTCATGTTAGTAATCTTTTTTTGTGCATTGAGCAAATACCTGAGAAAAACAACTTAAAGGAGGAAGATTCATGTTTTCTCACTGTTTACAAGGTTTTATCTATGGTCAGCTGGTCCTGCAGCTGGTCAGCTGGTCTGAGGTGAGCAGAGCACTATGGTGGAAGGGTATGGTGTGGTGGAGCAAAGCTGCACACTTCATGGTAGCTAGGAAATGGAGAGAAAGGAAACAGCAAGAAAGGAAGGAGTCAGGAACAAGGTGGAGTCCCCAAAGTCATGCTCCATGACACCACTCCCTTCAACGAGGCCCCTGCTCCTAAATTTCCAACACCTCCCAATAATGCCAGCAAATTATAATCTTGTGTTAATGCATGCGTGATCCAACCACCCTCTGAAAGCTCCACCTTTGTCCATATGAGATCGTGGGGCACATTTTCTACCTAAACCACAACAATGGCCTTTTCAGGATGCTAGGCTGTTACTCTCTCATTCTTGATTCATGAGACCTCTTTTCAAGCATCAAGTCAATGCTTGGGTTCAGTAACCAAATATTTTCTCCTTTCTCTTCAGCTGCATCTCTCTTGTCTTAGTCCTGGTTCTTACATGGTTTCTAGTAGTTTGGGGAGTATAGCTGATAATTTAACTCAATATATGTGTCAAACTGTTCATTGACATGCACTCATTTACATGCACTTATTCAACATATGTTAATTAAGTGCCTACTACTTGTATTGCAACAGGCCCTGGGGATAAAACAGTAAATAAAAGAGTCATGGTGTCTACTCTTATGCAGTTTGCAATTTAGCAAATGGGACAAATGCTAGTGTAACAATCACACTAACGAATATCCGGGTACAAATGGACACAAGTTCACTGAAGGAAAGGCACACGATTTCATGGGAACATATTTAAAAGCATTAACTGGGAGTGGAGATTTGGATCAGGAAAGAGAGATGCTTGAGCTGAGATTTGTAGGTAAAAATGATGGAGAAAGCAGTAATTGTGTGGGGGGCATTAGAATGTGCCTGGAAGACTCCTTAAACTGAAGAGAGTAAATGACTGAGGACTTCAGCTATCATGCTCTGGTACTTCCCACAGGTATCTTTTCCTAAGTGCTATAAAGATACTAAGATAGACTTATTCCTGGAACACAAGTGGACTCCTGTGTTGGCCAACTTTGGCTCAAGGATCTGAAGAATCTTTCTTAGTCTGCATAGTACATAGTTCAAGACACTTCAACTTAAACCTGTCCTCCTCTTTCTCACTTAGGGCCAGACTTCCATTACACCTACCTCATTATTTTCTTTCACATGGCTATGTACCCTATTAATATATTTTTATGTTTAAGCTGGTCTTGAAATGTGCCTGTGGGAGGACCAAGAAAAACAAGTGAAGTGGGTATTTGAGATGGTGGGAACAGTCTTTACTCTCTAGGTCTACATTTGACCTACGTAACCTGTTACAATCCTCACAAAAATACTGAAAGACATACACAGAGAGGAAGTCCACATGGAGACACAGCGAGAAAACAGCCATTTGCAGGGCGAGGAGAGGGACCTCAGGAAAAAGCAATCCTGTCTACACTTTGATCTTGGATTTTAAGTTCCAGAACCATGAAAAAATAAATCACTGTTTTTTGTTTTTCTAAAGAAGACAGAAATCTGTTGGTGGCTGTGTATGCAAGGACAAATTATCAGGAATAAAGTTAGGAGGGATTGGGAGGCTGAGGCAGACCAATTGCCATGTGTTCAAGGCCAGTCTGAGCTACATAATGTGTTTAGGTCTGCAGAGCAAGATCCTGTCTCAAAAAAAAAAAAAAAAATGAAAAGGTGTGTGGGAGTAAATATTGTGCACTGGTGGTGAACCGTGCCAATCCTTCCTGCCATCCAAGGCCTGGGGCCTTTGCTCAGTAGTCCTGGAGACAGTGTTGTCTGTGTGCTCTGCCATCCTCCTCTGCCATGGATGTCATTCTCTTCTTTCCGATTGAGTTATAATAATTACCAAATGGTGAATTATGGAAAATAGGTAATTCAGAGTCCAGGGTTCATTACTTTTATAAAGATTACCTCAGTCAGCAAACCTGAGTTCCAGATTCATAAAGTCTTAGTTTTTCTTACTTTGAGTTCTTCCACAAGTTCTTTGCCATATATTTTCTCTTAAGTCTGAAATCTTTCTTTTCCACACTTAATTAAAATGTTCTTCTTTTTCCAACTTTCTCCTTGAAGAGGCAGCGAGTGTTTTAAAGTGCTCTGACTCGAGATTGAGAGCGGTGGCATGCACTGTTGTCTCAGCACTCTGAGAAGCTGAGGCAGGAGCATCACAAGTTTCAGCCTGGGCAACTTAGTGACTTAGTAAGACCCTGTCTCAAACTAAAAACTGAACGGGGAGGGGGCTGGAGATGTGGCTCATTTTTTTTAGCACAAAGAAAACAATAACAAAAGAAGGAAAGAAGGAAAGAAAGAAAAGGAAAGAAAGAAGGAAAGAGAGAAAGAGAGAGAATGGATGGCAGGCTGAGATGCAGAGTGACACCAGAGGTTCACCTCAGCTCCACCACTTCCTGTATGTGAATATTTGAGACAGTTAGTTGTCAATTATTTTTTAATTTATAAAATAGAGCCGACAATGCCTGTTTCCTGAGATTATTGAATTACCTGACAGCATATAAAAGGGGCTGGGAAATGTCCCTTTTATGACACTTTACATGACATTCTGTCCTTCCTTAGATGGCAGATCTCCACAGCAGACTCCTTTCTCCAAGACAATGAGAGCCTTGGAAAAGTTATTTCCTTTTAGACTTTTTTCAACATCCTACTGTTCTAAGCAAAAATCATTTCTTTTCCTTATTCATTACCTTTCATTATTCAGAAATTCAATGCACTCAAAATGCATATGAAAGGATTCAACTCATTATTGAGACACGGAGCTCACAGGGCCCCAGAAAAGAAAACTTGAAAACTACCCATCAGAAACCCCTCCCTCCCTCATTTATTCACCGAATATTTCTTGACTATTATGGCCCTACTGCATAGGGCATAAATGTCCGAAGGCTTACTTTTTTGGGATAGATCATAATGCAGAGTACAAAGCAATATAAATTTAATAACAAGTATCAGAGTGCCCAAATATTCAGAGCCACCTCCTATTATAAGGAACATCCTGGTGGCTTTCTCTGTCTCAGGCCCTAGTATCCCAGTATGTGTGTGTGTGTGTGGCGGGGGGGGGGGGGGGGAGTGTGTTGCTGCTTTTACATTATAGCTTTTCCATTTGTCAAGCTATGTATCTTGGGCAAGTTGCATTACCTTGAAAATCTCATTTTTTCATTTGTAAAATAAACTGAGTAAAATATTTCCCTCAAATTTTATGAGAAATAAATGAATTGACTCATATAAAATGCTTCCCCAGTACCTGGCACATAATGAGTACCCTATACTTGTCAGCCTTTTACCAGTATTTATTACCAACATTAGTATTCATGTGAGCTGAGCCTAACAGTTTATATGCTCAGATTTTGGATGGTTGCAGTATGTCCCCCTTTTATTTAAATAGTAGGGCGTGTCAATTATGTATGTCAACTACGTCACTTAATAGCTATGACAATTTCAGTAAGTCATTTAATATCACTAAATTGTAATTTTCAGACATGCAAAATGAAGAGAGTAAATGGTTCCTATTTCCCGAGACTGTTGGAGAGATTACATGAAATCCTGGGGAAAGACACTGAGCCTATTTTCTGGTTCTATTTTATAACAGAATGCTACAGACTGGATAAATTGAACAATTATGAACAACTCTTTGGCTCTGGGTTCTGGAGACTGGGAAGTCCAAGACCTAAAAGTATCTGGCGAGAGGCTGCTTGCTGCATCATAACGTGGCCAAAGGCAGCATGGTGAGAGACCATGGGGAAGACAGAGAGGAGAGCCACTTCCATGATCACTATCTCACTCCGGAGAAATACTAATAATCTATAATCTAGTGATGAGGCACAGCCTTTATGACCCAATACCTCCTAAAAGTCTCATCTGTCTCTCTTTGAGACAGAGTCCTGCTTTGTTGTCTAGGCTGGTCTGAACTCCTAGACTCAAGCAATCTTCCTGCCTTAGCCTCTTGTGCTAGCTGAGACTACAGGTGCACGCCACACTACGTTGGTTTCCCAACTCAGTATGGTCAGGATAGCAATTAAATTTCAACATGAATCTTGGAAGGGCCATTCAAACTCTAGCAGGCGCTTAGCCCAGGGCTTGGCTAAACATAGTAGCGTTCAGTGTTATAATTACAGAGATAGCGTTCTGTCATCAGTATCCACTCTTCTGCACCTCCTTTCCATCTCCTATTTTGGGGCTGTGTTCAGAGGAAGCAGAAATAATTTTGCACCAGAACAATCTCTTTATCCCTAGAAAGTCCTATTTTCTGTTTTACTATGCAGGCAGTTAGACCTTTTTGACTAAATTTCTCCATTGCAGACCGTGCTTTGGGCTTTGGCTTTTTATCTTCAAAGGGTCCATAAGAGATTATACTAGACAGAAGAGCAGCGTGTCTGCCACATCCCCCAGGTAGATTCCTCTGTTCCACCTTCAATGTGAACTCTGTGCATTTTCAAAAGTAATTTTCCTTTCATGCAATACAGTAAAGATGAGATTTCAGGCCTCATTGTCTAAAGTGAGTCCTCTCCACTTTCACCAGTTTCAATTTAGAAGCGCTTGTGACCCATTAATGTCAAATGCAATGTACTCAGCTTCCAATAATCTCCAGCAATCTGTGTGAGGAGGCTTTGGCCTTCAGATGCATTCATGCCATCCTGATCTGCAGAAACCTTCCGGCCAGCCTGTGCAGGGAGAGAGGAGAAAAGCAGGGAGTGGGGGTTGGGGAAGAGCAGAAATCAACTGAATTATAAAGCACACACTTTCCAGGTTATAAGAAACATTAAACTAAATGGCCTGAACAGTCCATTTGCTGAAAAGACATTTCATTATTTTGGCAATAACTAGTCAGAGATGAGAGCCCATAAAATAAACAGAGATACTAGCATTTGATTTTAATGTCTTTCTATTTTACCACAGGCTACAATTTAATTAAAATTCCGAATAGAAATCTGAAGGCAACACATTCTCCTCTCTAAAAGCCAGACAAGAGAGATAAAACAACCCCAGTATCTTCCTGGAATTTTGGATGCTTTACCTAAATGCCCAAAGCTAGGTGATCTTCGCCAGCTCGTCCCACCACCACCTCCCAATAACAGAAGTATCGATGAGAGATACTCACTAACTTCCATGATTAAATCAAGGCCAAAACACCATGGATCACAGAGTCTTTACTGCTTTTTTTTTCAGAAAAATACTGAAGACCTAGTTATTGGGAATCCAATCAAAGGAGACAGAGGCAATTGTAGATGTTAGGGAGTGGCATGGTTTTATTGATGTGATTTTTCACTGGTAGAGTGAGTGATGAATTAGAATTCAGGAATTTTGGGTTCTAACCCTGACTGTAATAGCTGAAAATTATATTTTAAACTCATCCTTCTCACAGATAGGATAGGCCAGTGATCTTTAAGGTCCATCAAAAGCTCTAATATGACGTATTTTTCAATACACTAAGATGAGTAGACCTTGGAATAGAAATAACAACAAAGATAAATATTTTGAAAATGATGGCGGTTCTTCTGAAAGTATTAATCAGATTCCAAAAGGAATCACACTGTCGACATCTAATGACAGTAGCAGTGCCTGGCGGCTCATAGTAGATGCTCAGTAAATATTTGTTGGCTGTGTATATGAATCATGCATAAATATTTGAGCTCTCAGTTTTATTTTTAACAATTTTATTTTTATTTTAAAAGCATATTAATTGTAGAAATCCATGGTATTTAGTGTGATATTTTTATACATGCATAACAGCATGTGTTGATCATATCCAATTACCCTGTTTCTGCCTTCAGTTTCCAGTTTCCCTAGTAATTACTATCCTACATTGCGGTCATTTTTAAAAATTGTTGTTTCCACGTATGACAGAGGGACTGTGATATTTGCCTTTGTGTGTCTGGTTTATTCCACTTAACATAATGACCTTTAGTTCCCTCCATTTTGTTGCGCATGACAGGATGTTTCTTTATGGCTGAATAATATTCAATTGTGCACATATAAAAAATTTCTTTCTTCACCGGTGGGTACTGAGACAGATTCCATATCTTACCAATTATTAATAGTGCTGCAGTGGGGCTGGAGGAATATCTCAGCAGTTAAAATGCTGGGCTAGCAAGTGCTAAGTCTAGCACTAAGTACCTGAGTTTGATTCCCCAGTACCACATAAGCTGGGCATGTCAGTAATCCCAGCACTCAGTGGTTGAGGCAAGAGGATTGCTGTGAGTCCAAGGCCAGCCTGGGTTTTACAGTGAGTTCAGGACCAGCCTGGACCACAGAGCGAGGCAGTCTCAAAAAAAAAAAAAAATAGTGCTGCAGTAAACATGAGTGTGTTCAGTTTCAGTTATGCTCATTCTCAGTCCATGTTTTGAGTGTATGTAAGATGTTTTGAGGTCTTTGGGAAAAACACTTTGCTCAATAGGCACTGTGCTAAATTATAGGCCATTACATTTTTTTTTTTTTTTTTTGAGACAGGATCTCACTCTATAGTCTAGGCTGGTCCTGAACTTACTACGTAGCCCAGACTAGCCTCGAACTCACAGCAATTCTCCTGTGTCAGCTTCCTGAGTGCTAGGATTACAGGTGTGTGCCATCACGCCTGGCTTACACCATAGCATTTTGACTTGCTTTTACTGTGTCAATAAATTGCCTTTGTCAGAGATGTATTTATTTATTTGGTGCTGGGGATGGAACTCAGTGTTTCAAGAATGCCAAACAAGTGCTCTTACCCCCACCAAGAGGGATTTAAAACTGTAATTTATATACTAATTAGAAGAAAATTCAAGGGAGTACATTATTTTGTATATTACGTTAGCATAGGTTGTGTGATTTTGTTTAATCTTATATACATAAAACCAAAGTCTTAAATAGAATTTCTGTCATATTTTCACTTTTCAATCTTTTCTTTGAATTTATAGTTAAAGATGAATGTGTTATTTAAGTTTTATATTTTTTTGTTCTACTTTTCCAGGTTAAGAAACTCCAGTTAACCCGAAAAAACCTTTATTTTGGAAATCTCATCCCATATCAGTAGGAATCCCACAGCATTCTGACTTTAAGCCTTAAAAGTTACTTTGGCCCTCTCTCAGTGGATGCTTGGCTCTTTTACAACACCACCAACAGAATCCGACTTTCTGGTGATAGTCTAATCTCTCTTGTATGTAAAAATCTAGTAACTCTGTTTCCTCTCTAGATACTGTGTTTCTTTTCCTCCAGCCCTAGGTACATTTCTAGGCTGTTTGCCTCTTGTTTTTCTCATTCTCTGCTCATTCCTCAGTGTGGTGTGATCTGGTACTGAAATTGTCCTTACTAAGGTCACCAAAGGATACCTTTATTGTTTTGTAATCTATTACAACATATAAACTATTAAACACTCTCTCCTTGAAAAATCTTCCCTCCTTGGACTCCTGCTTGTTTATTTCTTTTATCTCTTGCCTCATTCTCTGGCTCCACTTCCTCAGCTGGAATCTTCAATGTTGTTTCTCAAGTTTTTAACTTTGACCTTGTTACTCTGTTCTGCACTCTCTCTCTGAGCAGTCTAAACCATTATAATTCATTATAAGTTGGACTCTCAAACTTACCTTCATTCCAAATTTCTATTTGAACTCCCAAACTACATAACCAGTTCTATACCCCATAGGTGTCTTACTATGCAGTAATCTTCAGTCTCACCGCATTCTCTTAAATTCTCCACACTGCATACAGAATAATTGAATAAATACAAATCTGGTTGGGTAATTCTTTACCTCAAAACTATTTAACAATTACTTTTCTTGCCTATGGTATAAATACAAACTTTTAAAAAAAGGCGTATGAGGCCCTTCAGGACCTGACCTTTACTTTTCCTCTAAGTTTATTTTCTTGCACTTCTACCCATTTGTGCTGTAGCATCCTAGAGGTCCCTAAGTCTTCTGGAAACAGCATGACCTTTAGTATTAATAAGCTTTTACTCATACTCCTCTCTCTTTCAAGTTAACTGAAGTACAGTTTCCTTTGGGAAGTCTTCCCTGGTTGAATTTTCCAGAGATTAAGTGGAATTTTCACAATAGTTCATAGGTACTGAACATAGCTGCCATTTTCTTGACCAGCCTGCGGAATGGTCAGCCTTGGTGCCAACAGTGCCTGTTGCCTATGGCTGTCTGCCTAATTTTTGATGACAATTAGATGTTCTCAAAATTATGGGAAACCCAGAATATAAATAAATGATAGAGTCAAAAGGATGAGATGTTGGGAGCCAGAGGGGATGAGGGAGGGTGTGACAGGGTGAGAAAGCGGGAAGGGAGGGGAATGTGAAGTTGATGTGATATACAGAATTCTCAAGTTCAATGTAATCATTGTGCATCGCATATAGATACTAACAAAAAATAGGCAAAGAGCCATCTCTGCATTCTCTAGTTTAAAAAATATGGGAAGAAGACAGTACTCAGGGAATTACGATCTGGATTGTCTCTCTTATGAAATCCACAAAAATAATGGCATAAAAAGGGCCCAACACAGGTGACACGGTAGAAAGAGGGACAATGGACTCCTAGGAAAGGGGTGACTGTCTGAAAGTGAAGTTGGGCACGGATGGGCATTGATTCCCCAAACCCCGTGTCTTTAATATGGTATAAAATTTGGAATTTATGTATATATATAAAATTAAAAAAGAAAAAAATGATCTGGGCAGCCTAAGCACATTGAAGATGACAAAATATTTAGAGGCGGGGCTACCAGGTACATTGAGAGAGGTCTTGCATTTAGAGACTGAAGCTATGTAGACAAATGTAAACTCCAAAAGTTTAAAATGTATATAAAATACTATTACAAATTAAATATTGGCTACCTTATTGTATAGGTGTGTGATTAATCTTGTGATACAATATTTACATCTGGATCCAAACTGTAGTTACATGGGCATATACAAGTGTAAATTTTTATTGAGTGATTCAATTATCATTTGTACACTTTACTGTACATATGTTACATCTCAATAAAAGTAAAACATAAGTGAGGGAAATATACATATAGCAGCCCGACACAATTTGTATTTCAAACATAACATTGGCCTTAAATTCAAACTGCTGCATTATAATCATGCTTTACCTAAGACCTTTTCAGCTTTAGGGGACTTATTAGTAACTAAAGAAGGGGGGGTCTTTTTTTTTTTTTGTAAAATGGTATTTGCTTAGGTGCTTAGGCTCCTGCAGAGACTGTATATTAATTATTGTCTGCTTTACCCCAGTGTGTTAAAAGCCTTTCAAGGTCATGGAACACATCTTCCACCTACCTATCCCAGTGTGTTGCATAGAATAGGTGCCTCTAAAGCCCTTACCTCTGAAACAGTTAAATTTGTTTCTTGTGAAGTAGACAAAGGTTATCTTTTTACTTCCTGTCCTACTTTTCTGTGCTCCTCTTCTCATCTTGGTGCCCCTGTGCCCTGCCTGTCACCTCTGGCTTCCTGCTGTTGTAGCTATAGAAGTCACTTTCCTGGCGGGAGGGCATTGTGCCTGTTGACCCAGTGGATACTTTCTGGTCGAGGAAGAGGAGGGAGGCTCTTGGACACTGTTTGTAACTGGAGGGCTGACAGTGTTTAGGAGGTTAGTCATCAGGAAGGTGCATTGGCACACAGGTGGAGCTACAGCCAGAGGTGATGCCCGGGAGGATCAAGTTTCAGAAAGTACTAGGACCCAGAATCTGAAGCCAAGCCAGGGTCTTACAGTCTAAAACGCCAATCCACAATGTCCAGCCACAGAAGCCAAAGCCAAAAAGAGCAAGGCCAACCAAGGAGAGATTCTTGCTAGGTGTGAGCAACGCCCCCAGCTAAAAGGCATTTCACCCCAAGTGGACAGTTGGGAGTTGATTGTGACGTAATACTTTTTGGATTATGCCTTCGTGAGTCAGTTCATCTGAACTGGCTACATACATTTCTCTAGTTATCAGTGAACATATCTAATTTTGCCACAGAGTTAGCTGATCACAATACCATGCAGTTGATAATCTTTGAGGTCCATAAAATGCTTTTGCATGCATTTCTTTACAACAATCCCATGAGAAAGTTACAGAAGGTGTTAATGTTTCCGTTTAATAGAGTAAGAAACAAAGACTCTAAGAAGCTGCAAATTTTTCCCAAGGTCCAATAGGTAATAACTGACAGAGTCAGAACTAGAAAACTTATTCTGACTGCAAGTCCAATTTACTTTTTAAAAAATTATGCTGAGGGTGCTTGATGGTAATTTGAATGGTTTAACTTTCTTCGTGATATTGACTTTTTTTATACCAAACTCTTGAAAATGGAAAAGCATCTCAGATGTTGCACAGAAATGTCTTTCTAAGAGTTAAAATTCGGGGTGCTTTTGCCAGAGGTGAGAAATTTTTTTGGGCAGGAAATCTGTCCAGTGCTCCTGAAATCATAACATGTAGTTGGAAGCCTCTTCAGTGTTCTGAAAATAGCCTGCTCTCTGGACTACACATTATATGCTATCTGGGCCAAAGTGAGTGATATAGGATAATCTTCTGCTTCTCACTCTAAGATCAGGCAGTGTGGCATAGTTGTTAAAAAGCAAAGACTTGGGAGTGAGGCAGCTTGGATGGTAATTGCAGCTTTGGTATGTATTAACTGTGAAACTCGGGAAATTCTCTTCTCTATGCTTCAGTTTCTTCATCTGGAAAATGGATAATCATAGAAATATGTACCTTGTATGAGGATTAACTGAACATATGTCACTGGCTTAGAACATTGATTGGTACACAGTGAATGTTGTGGAATTTTACTATTTTTTATTAATTGGCAGTATTCATATTAGATGTCTACATTTGCTTGAACACAACATCCCATTCTTGCAACTTAAAGGAGGAAAAATATAATATTGCTCATGGTTTCCATGGGGTTAGTCCACAGTCAGCTGGCTTTAAAGCAGGAACATCATGGTGGAAGGGTGTGGTGAAGCAAAGCTTTTAGTTCATTGTGATAGCAAAGGAGATCAGGGAAACAGTGCCAAAGAGGAAGGGATCAGGGGTCATACCTAGTACAGAAGTTCACGTCTCCATGACCCACTCGTATATACCCAGAAGTGTATTTTACTAATCCTACAGGTGGCTCTAAAGCCAATAAAATTGGCACAATTTACGTTAAGTGTCACACATGTCCTCCTGGCAAGGGCTCTGTTAGACAATGTGCAAATATGGGTGACCTGGGGGTGGCCAAATCAGGTAGAGTGAAAATTAGGATTTTTTAGAGAGAGAAACACATTGGGCAGAGAGCCTAGCCTACGACGCCATACACACACGAGGACTCCTGAATATAACCTATGCCACTTGTCGGTACACCTGAGCAAGTTACTGACACAGTGGGCCGCAAACAGCAGCAGGAAATTTCAGGGGCAGTTGCTGTCATCCTGTGAGCTACATCATTATCATCACCATATCACATAACAGAGTAATGCTCCTTTAGCCTAATGTTTACACATCTCATGGGTCAAGAATCATATTCAATTTCTTGAAAATTTTATGAGAGATAATGTTCAGTTCCTCCCTGGATAACTTGATGGGAAGCAGGGCTTCTTTTGCTATGCATCTGGGAGGGGAGGCATGGTGGCTGCCAGTGGTGCACAGTAAGTCATTGAGACATGCAGGATTCCAGCCTCTTCCCTGGCTGGTTCCAGGAAACCTTTCCCAGTTGCCACAGCGCCCACTGATCTCTTTGCCTCTGATCTCCACAGCACTGACTGCCACTCAGTTTGGCACTTAATTATATACTGCCGAAGGCGAAATCTCTCTCCCCAATTATAGCCCATTCAAAGTACACCCCTGTTCACTGAGCAAAATCCTGACCGAGACAGTTAATATTTGAGAGGGTAAGGAGAAAGCATAAATTAACTATTGATTTCTCACAGTCCTCTAAGCTTTATTCCTGTATCCAGTCTGAGTACAGTCAGAACAGCTGTACTATAGCTAAACTATATTGCTATGTCTTTCCCCCTTTCTCCTCCCGCCCCTTTAAAATGGCTGCTTACAGGATTGTGTTTTCTCCTAAACTTTAGCTCGTGTTTCTGTTTTCCTTCTGTTGTTTTATATGTTTAAATGGAAATGATCCTAAACCCTCGATGGGATGAGGGAGCATATATATAAGTATTCAAAGTGGATTCCCACTTAAAATAGAAATATTTTCTCCATAATTTGAATCCTCTGTATGTTAATGAAGAAAAGAAAATCCGAAGGGCTGCTTTGGGGAGTGAGCTGAGAGTAGGGAGACACGAAGAATCGTCGGGTCTAAAGTGTCAGAAAACACAAAGATGTTATTAAGAGTAGAGAAGGATCAGGCAGCGAGTTGGGAGCGGGGTGCTGACTGCCTGTAGAAGGTAAGAAAACTCTCCCTCTGTTTGATTCCTTGTAAAGGTCCCCCAGCTTGGCAACCCTAAATGGAACTAGTGCTTCCTCTCTGCTGGCTACATGACACCTGCTATAGATGGTTTGCACGTAGGTTACCAGTGACGAGGTTTAAATTCCGCAGGTCACATGTTAATTGTCCTGGCATCCTACAGCCATCTTGGATGCTATCTTTGGCCTATGTGCCAAGTATCTTACCTACTGGATTAGATATATTCCATACCCTTACCTGGTTTGGAAAGCAGGCATAAAAATGTCCTGTGACCAGCAGCTTAGTCATTTTAAAAAAAAATTTTGGTCCTAGGTGAAAGCTTATTTTAGATATGTTATAGAGTAGGAACATAATGTCCAAAGCCCCTTTGGGACTCCATGACACTGTGTGTTAGTGACCTGGCACTGAGACAGGTCTTCTACCTGACTGTTGCTACAAAGTATAAGTTGCAAAATTCTGACATGGTCTACTGATAATGACTTCAGGATGTGGGAATCAGTAAAAAATATGTTATCATTTTTCCCCTTAAAGTAAGAGCAAGATGTGGAAATCAAGATATTGCAAGCAAATGGATAGACAGTTATTTGCTCTAAAATGACTTATAAATATTTCTTTAAATAGTGAAGTTCTGGTATGTTTGAAATATGGTTCAATTTTTTTTTAAAAAAGACTTTTCATGTGCAACATATTTAGAAACAAGCTTGTCATATGAAGAAGGATACATATGCATGATGACTTGAAGTTTGTTGTAGATGTAATAGACTTCATTTATTTAAATGAATTCACTTCTATCTTTGTCCAAGGAAGTCTTAATTTGACTTTGGGAGCTGAAGATAATTGGATTAAGATCCTTTAAAAATTCAAGAGATAAGTACCATTCATTCAGCCTCCTATGGCGGTCTTAGACAAATTCTTGTTGTAGGAGAGTCACAATGGTCTCAACAGTGCTTTCTATGCACTTCTTTCTTAGGAGTATTGCCAGAAAACGTAGTATTTGAAAATTAAACTACAATAAATAGATTCCAAAAAATAAATCAGAAGCCTCTGGTAATAGATGCGTCACATGTAGGAAAACTAAGAGTTTTTTTTTTTTTTTAAAGCAAAGGGTGACCTTGACCATTCCAAGAATATTAGTATGTAGTCTCAAATTCTTTTTAAAGTTAGTATTAAGACCTTCTGGAGCATAAGTTGTTCTGAAAGTTACGAGGCCACTATTTTAGTCATTTTCTCATCACTAGGACAAAATACAACCTAAGGATGGAGAGGTTTATTTTGGCTCATGGCTTTTAGAGCAGGGGTCCCTGACTCCAGCCGTGGATGGGTATGAACCATGGCCTTGGAAGGACTAGGCTGCTGTGACAGATGTGGGGGGTGGGGGGGGAGTGAGCAAGATGCGAGTGGTGAGTGAAGTTCTGCCTATCAGTCTGTTCCTATTAGGTTCTAATGCTGTTCATGATTGACAGGAGGCAGAGCTTCACTCCTGCTCCCCTCCTGCTGCTGCTCACCCCTTCAAAGCTCTCTCCCAACAACCTACTGCATAACAAGTATCCCCCATTCCTGGGAGAATGGTCTTCAACTAAATCTGTCCCTGGAGTTGGAGGCACCACTGTTTTAAAAGATTCAGATCATACCCATCTGGCTCTAAGGCAGAAAGGGCATGTATGTTGTAAGGGCCCCTGCTAGAGGATAGTTGCTCATCTTATCGGGGCCATAAAGCAGAGAGAGAAGGAGGAGCTAGGGACAAGCAAAAGCCCTTCCAGGTCATGCCTTCAGTGACCCACCTTTAACCAGGACTAACCTAACAGCATGACTTATTCATGATGAATATTGCAGTCCCATGATCTAATCACCTTCCAAGCATATGGGATTTTGGGGGGACAATTTAAAATTAAACCATAACGACCACCATTACCTTACTCTCTGTCTTCAAACCCATGTGCACTCAGCTATGAGGCATACCGAGACAGCAACAATGGTGAGAAAACCAACATGGAACAGAACCAGGGGGAAATCTCTTATTTAAGAAAGGTGGCCCACTATCCAGGTCCCAGCCTCTGAGGACAAAGCAAATTTCACCTGGACTCGGGCAGGTATTACTTCCAGAGGGCCTCCATTGATCGCTTGGTTTCAGTAGCAATGTCATGCTCTGGTGTAGCTGGCTGTCGTTATGGGTCTTGTTTCGGCAGGATTTATGTCAGTAGCCAGAGGAGAGGGACAAGTTTAGATCAAGAGAAAAAAGAACGGTTAGAGTGTTATGGCCAAGCTTGCTGAAGTTTCAGGCAGAAGACATTGGCCATGACTCAGAGACCATGGAAGAAGCATAACCATGCAAGTAATTGCAGCATATATGCTTTATTTTTAAGTGTATATCACAGATCTTTTTATGCAATCCTTTCAACAGCTCTATAAAGGACTCTTCCTTTGTTTTGTTCCGGTCATCTCAAATGCATGATATATTTTCAACACTAACCCACTGTCAGTTCTCCAATTCCCTGCACACCCGAATTGACTTGTTCAATTCAATTCAACTCTGATACTAACTACCCAGAGTTAGCCCAGAGCTCACAGGTTATAGGACTTAGTCAATCCCACAGGACTTCCCCTACCTCAGACAACCAGACACAGATGAGGTCCTCAGGTGACTCACACTCTACCCAGCTTATTAACCAATATAGCAATTCCCATGGCTGTCTTCAGGTTCAATAATTCATTAATCCCATGTTCAGAAAAGCATTTCACTTATAATTACCAGTTTATTATACAACTCAGGAAGAGCCAAATGGGAGAGATACATGGACAAGGCATGGGAGAAGTGGCAGCAGTGGGACAGAAATTCCATGCCTTCTAGTCCAGCACAACATGTGTGTCCACCAACCTGGCATCTCTCCAAGTCTTCTTTTTGAAGAATTTTTATAAAACTTATATTCCAGCCCCCCCTTCTCTTTCTGGAGGTCTGGGAGTAGGGCTGAAAATTTCAACGCTGTCCTTACATTTAATCTTTTCTTGTAGAAACTATCTACAGCGCTATGGGCTTTAACTCAATAGCATAACCTCAGATCTGGTCAACAAGGACTTGTTAAAAATAACAAAGACACTCTTATCACTTAGGAAATTCCAAATTTAGGGATTTTGTGCCAGGAACCAGGGACAGTGATAAAATATATTTTGTATTATATCACTGGTAGGTATTTGTTGTTATTCTTATTTTACAGATAAGGACTCGTAGACACAAAGAGGTAAAGTAACTTGTTTAGGGTCACACAACTGGGAATTTAAGTGGTAGAGCCAAGAATGAACTAAGTCTGGCTGTTGTCAAAGCTGTGTACTTAATCAGCATCCTGCCAGTACAATATTAAGTATGTCACTAAGAAAGTATGGAGAAAAGGACTGCAAAAACTCAGGAAGCTCACTACACATACACTGTTAGAGCAGGCAAGGTTTTAGGTTCTAGGAAAAGGAAAAAATAGAGACCTAGGCCAGCAAAGCAAAAATTTAAACTCAGCATTACTAAAATCCTAATATACCAAAGTAGTAATGCTAAGCACTATTACCATTTTTATTTTAAATTCAGAGCTAACTGAACACCACGTGACTTCCAGTCACACGAGGCAGAAGCGTCTGAAAAGCAAATCTCAACGTGGTAAGAAGAAGATGAGTCCCATACACCTTTGAGGAGTGCTTGCCTGCTATTTGCCAGGCATTGTGCTAAGAATGTCCAGTGAAGAAGAAGTAAAATGAGAAAAAAAAATTAGGCATAAGTTAGGCAACTAGAAGAGTCTAATCAAGTGGTCACCATGTCAAAATGTGTCATTTCCTTAAGTAGAAAACAAGTAGCTTGGAGCCCAATCATTGATTTGTAGAATTACCTTTGCCTATTCTTAGCAGTAAGCTCCCTGAATTTCAGTTTTTTTCCCCCCTCAGCCCTCTTAGGTACCCAGGCGAGAAGGTCTGAATATGTGTGTCAACCAAGATCACCTGCTATCCATTGAGGCATGAGACTCCATTAATAACACAGGGAGGTGAAGTTCTAGTTATGCATTTGGTCAGTTACTCTGCAATTCTTCACTGGGTAGTCACTGAGGACCAGCTACTATACTGAATGAATCTGAGAGAAAGTAGCTTTGTGTAGCAAGAAAATAGTTTTGTGTAGACTTAAAGGGTTAGGTGGGAAGGGATATCAGAGACAGAAGCCAACATAAGTTGGTGTTGACCAGGGCTCAAGTTTTTGTGACAATGGGCCAAATCACTGAGAATACATCCTTTGACATGAGGGTATAGCTGCTTAAAAGGGCCTTAATAGTGTGAACACATACGAAATAGATCAGATATATTAAGGATATTTTTTCATGCTTGAACTCAATAGTCTATTCAAGTATCAAAATGTATTTTGAGGCAGGATGGTAAGGGGAAAAATGCTAGATTGGGACTGAGGAGATCGGGATGCTAATTCAGTTTCTGCCACACATATTTTTAGCGGTTTGGAACAGATGACTTAAACCTCTTTGGACTCCTAGATTCTCTTCTGTAATAAGGAGAGGTTTCAGTTCAGTTTATCTTACCAAACGGTCAATCCATATTCAAACAAGGCAGCACTTAAATTCACTCTTGACTTCTGTTTTACCTTTACAAACTCTCTCTCATTCCTACTGTCCATGGGAATTTCAGCACTATCCCAGGCCGCTGTACAAGTTGTTTTGGGAAGTACTGGGCTGTGTGATATTCTTGGTTGTCTGTTGGGGTCTTCAGGGCCCGAGAGCCTCAGCATCGCTGACCTTGGCGGACTTCCTTCCTTCCCATGAAGAAATGTTACGATTTGTAAGGTTGTTTTGCTTAAACACAGGAACTGCCGGTTTAGTTAATTAAGAGAATGAAAAACAACTGGAGTGTTCCATCCTCCTTCCTCTACTCATTTCCTCCCCCTGGACGACCCCCAACTGGTTGAGGCCTTGCTGATTGGCCCAAGATAGCTTCCTCAGTCTACTTAAGCCCTTGTACTTCCCTCAATAAACTTGAGACGGCGATCACCGAATCGAGTCCTGGAGTTTGTTACTCTTGTCTTCTGATTCCTCCTCGGCTGTTCGGGGGTCCCCACTGGACGGAGACCCCTACAGTTGTCTGCAGCTCTAAACATTCCATGACTTTGTGTCAGTGTAACTGTGGCCTTCAAGTACATCTATCTCAGCCTTTGTAAAGATCAACTGGCAATCAGACAGAAGGTATGTTAGGCCAGATAGGAAGGACAGGATTGGTTAAGTAAAAGTCCTTGCAGAGGAAATGAATTAGCGAGAAGGATGATTGTATCTAAGGTGATGGAAACACAGCAAGTGTAAGAGCTTCACCTGCTTAAAAAGATAAATGAAAACTCAGTAATCATTAATATTGCAATGACCATCATTAGTTACCTTTTATAATCACCTACCCTTTGATGGGCATCTACCCAGATCTTCTATATAAGTTATATCTTCATTTTCAAAATAGAACTATGAAATATTTTCTTATCTCATTTTTTCAGGTGGGGAAATTGAAATTCAGAGATGATGGACACTTTTCAGTTTAATGGAGGAGAAAGGAAGCTTGTTTAAAGTACTGGTAAGTGGCGAGATCATGGGAAGAGAATAGATAGGCAAACAGTTGAGAATGGGTCCTTTTGAGGGGGGTATAGCTGTTTAAAAGGGCCCTAGTAATGTGAACAAACATCTGAGGTAGTTAGGTTTGGAGTACAGATAGGACCCGGAATCCTTGGGAGAGGCCTTGAGTACCTCCAGTGACTGAATTAAGTGATAGCTAATTATAGAAGGATAAACTTGGAGGAGAAACAGTAAGCATCTGATGGTTAAGAATTGGAGTTACGTGCAAGGGTACCACATTTGTTTGCCTTTTTTTTTTTCTGAGACAGTGTCTCTCTTTGTAGTTCAGGCTGGTCCTGAACTCACTATGTAGCCCAGGCCAGCCTAGAAAACAAGGCAATCCACCTGTTTCAGCTTCCTGAGTTGCTGGGATGGCAGGTGTGTGCTACCATGCCCAGGTACTATGTGGTGTTGGAGATCGAACCTAGGGCTTTGTGCTTCCTAGGAAAGGGTTCTAAACACTGAGTTATGCCCACAGTCCTGTTTGACTTTATTTGGAGGCTCTATCATTTTCTTTAAAATTCTATTTTTTATTGTGAATTGCTGTCAGTAATGGAATGCATAAATCGGAGTTCTATGACATTTCCTGTAGTGAGAACTGCATTGTTTCTGTACAGACATATTTGCCCATGGAGATAAAATGTTGGGTCTGATGATTATTTCCCTTTAGGGATGCACTGTACTAAATTTATGGGCTGATCTGATGTTCACTAAAGTTGGCACCATTTAAATACATCGATCTTTATAGCTATTCTTTGTAGCTTATGTCTGGTCAGCAATCAATAATTTTATATTTAGGGCGAATTTAACTGTAACCAAAACTGGAATGCTTCTGTGTCATGGTTCTTTATTGTTAGTAAAATGTATGCATTTTTGTTGTGATCAGATGAGAGGGACAGTGAAAGTTTTCAGTATTTTTACTATTCCTTTGGCAAAGTCACAAACACTTATTCACAGCCAGGTTAGGAGGCATAGAATTCAACTTGTCATGAGTATGAAATTTATGGATTATACTTCAGAGTGATGGAAATTATTTAGAAATAGGGTGTTCACCATTCTGTTGTATTTCAAAGGCCTTTGTAAAAAAAAACTTGAATGAGATAATATTAAAAGAAAAATGCATCTGCTTTTGATGGGAGCTTAATTATGTATCAGTTTGATTCACTGTCCATAAATACACTTTCAAGTCATTTCCCTTACATGTTTAGTTTTGTCTTCTGCTGAAACACATCCATTTCTCAGATCTTTAATGGATGCCAGTAGAAGAAAGTATATACTATTTAAGAATTTGGTCAGATTTGGTTTAATGTATTCTATTTTCCATTTATATAGTTTTTCAGAATTTTCAACAAAGCTACACAGTCCTGGTTCCCAGCTCTGCTTCTGTGGCTTTGGATTATCCCAAGAACTCTAGCCTGGCCCATAACCACTATATGACACCTCTTTGATCTTCACTTTCACTTTTACTTTTTCTTTTAGTTTCTGTTTTTTGGGAGGCAGGATCTCACTGCATCACCGGGGATAGCCTCGACATTCTGGACTCAAAAAGTCCTCTAGACGTAGCCACGTAGCCTCCCAAACAGCTGTGACTACATGTGTGTGCCACTGTGCCCATTTAACCTTCTCTTCTTGATTTATTTTGAAATTCTCTCCACAATAATAACTCTGAGAGCCCATGATAAAATAAATCTACATTGTCTGAGAAAGGTAAGAGAATCTGGATCCTCATTTTGCAGACATTTCAAGGTGGTACATGAGATTAATTGATTGTCACCTTGGAAGACACAAACATCTTAATACTAAAAACATTTGCTGTGTAGTGAATGATTAATTCAAAAGTCAGAAGACCTAGGTTCTAGGTTTTGCCTTTTCACAAAATAGATATGTGATGATCTGGGCAAAGTTACTACCTTTTTCTGGACCCTAATCTTAACCTATTATGGTGGACAGAATGATACCCACCCCACATATTCATGCCCTAATTCCTGGAAACTGTGATTGTTAACTTACATGGAAAGAGAATGTTGTGTATTAATTTAAGGATCTTTTTATGGCAATGTCATTTTGAGTTATGTGGGTGAGACCAGTGTAACCATTCAGAGCCATTGTAATGGGACATAAAGGAGTCAGAGGAAGAGGAGGCATTACGGTGATGGAAGGAGACACTGGAGTGATGTGTTTTGAGGATGGAGAGAAGGGCCAGCCACCAAGAAATACAAGTGTCCACTGGAAACCTGAAGAGTCACACAGGTGATTCAAATGAGTGAAGCAAGCCAGACTGTATTTTATTGAAAGACACATTTCTTTTATGTATTGACTACTATAGCAGTATTATTCACTTCTGCAAAAATGTTACTATTTTATGAAATATGTAACTCATAGTTATCTTTTGATTTCCTACTTTTATGAGGCATGGATAAAACAAATATTTCCCCTTCTTTGCTATAGTGCAGACAGTAGGGCAAATGCAATGGCACTGATACCAGCTGTAGTGTCAAGGAGGCAATAGTGAATGATGAGGAACGTGGCTACCTACAGCGTGCATGCTCAGGCCAATAGGATTCACTTCTATTCAGTTCTGACCAATCATCCCTGCAGTAGAATATGGGGACTATGTTGAAAAACATTTGGATTTTTGTAGAAAAGATGGAAGTATAGATTTTTATGTGAAATTTCCCTTTTTAAAGATGTAGCTTTATTATTATTGTTATTTTCTGACTGGGTATTAAAAGCAGGTCTTTGCACTGAGTTATGCTGTGCGCTTGTTTAATTTGTATTTTTTCAGACAGATTCTCATTAAGTTGCTAATTTGCCAAGGCTAGGCTCAAACTTTTGATCCTTCTTCCTCTGCTTCCTGGAGTGCTGAGATTATGGACATATGTCACCATGCCCAGCTTTAATAGTTTCATTTAAAAAATACACTTAGTAAACCTGATGGAACAGGCCTGTAGGCCCCTAATTTGCATGCTTTATTTAAATAATAATTAATTTCATGTTTTCTATTTCAGCCTCTATCTCTGCTAAGCAGAGATTCTGTGTCTTAGTTTGAAGTAAATGTAGGGGAAAAAACGGTCTCAGATTAGAGGCTAGGAATGAATTCAAAAGAAAGGAGAATACAAAGGGAAAGGAAAGAGCTAGATATTTCTGTCTGTCTGTTTGCCGTATAGTTATTGCCAGGGATGTCTCCTTCTTTTGTGGCGCACAGAGTGTGTTATACGTCTGAGCATGGCAATTACGTTTCTGAAAGAGCAAATTGGGGCACAGGATCTGACAGTGGGGCATCAGATTTGAATGTGAGAATGGCCAGGACAATCTGGGACACATGACAAACATCCTCATAAAAATGCAAATGAAGTGCCTTAGGGACTCACCATCTTGCTTTCTTTTCAGCTGGTAGCTCCTTATACCAAGGTCTTTTTGTGGTTTTGTTTTTTAATACTTTGCTAGCTACAACCCTGCAGGTGGACCTGCCTTCTAGTGAGTTGAAAATTCAAAGATGCTCCTGGGTTTCCATGATTTTCTGAACCTTCAGCTCTGGCTTTTCTTCAGATCATGAAGTATGTTGCTGCTCCAACCCTGCCTGTGCTGGTCCACTGTGTGCAACGTTGAGGAAGGCCCAGGGCTTAGTATGGACGTCCACTTCCAAGTGCTTTCCTATATTGCCTGCATTTCAGCAATGGCAAAATATGGAAGGAAGTGCAGGTCCAGGAGGCACAATCAGGCCTGAATAAGGACCTTCTCTGAGCAGGGCCCAGCTTGTTTATTGTTTCATTTTGGGTGGCTGTTGGAGGAAAGATTAGCAGCTGCAAGAGGAAGGCAGCTAAGAAGCAATGGTTTCAAGTGCTTTGGTGGCCAGGCTGCCCAGTCGAAGTCCAGGAGGTGTGGCTATATGGAGAAGCAGGAGAGTCAGTGCTTTATTCACACATCAGAATTACTTTTGATATATGCTGGTCTCACAAAACTTGTGCTAAAATCATCCCTTTTGCTACTGGTGGTGGCCTTGACCTAGTTCCTTTCTGAGAGCCCTCCATCTACCTTTCATTATTTGGTAGAACTTTAAAGCGCTATCTGAAAGCTAAATGTTTTAAATCCCTGAAAGGAGATCAAGTTGTTTGGCCAGACAACATCTAGAAAAAACTGCTGTTGTGCTGTTGGTCTAAGAAAATGCTGAAGAGAGAGAGAGAGTTTAAAAACTTGGCGGTATACACTCTTCCCAGGGGCACTTTCTCACTTCCTGTGTCAGCCTGGGTTGTCCTGTCATCCTTTGTGTGTGTGTGTGTGTGTGTGTGTGTGTGTGTAGAATAATAGATCTTTATTTAGAAACAAAAGGATAGAGGGGTACATCTCCTACTTACCCAGGCAACCTTAAATCCAGACCAGAGCTAAATCATTCGTAGTAATTGTTTATATTCTATCTATCATTTTCTCTCATTTGCTATTTGGACCTGGATTATTGGATATTGACAGTCCCTGATTTGACTTGTTGAAGAAAAATCTCGTGCTGGAAGGGGTGAGATGGTGTTACCTCTTGGACCCTTACTCATCCTTATTGCAATAAGTGCATGTGCAAAGGGCGCTTGGTGGGCAGGGCTTTCCCTGGCTGCTTACTCACTCACGCGGAGGTAGTGCTGTTGACTGGTTCAGAACATGTACCTGCACCCAGTGGTTTGGCTGGGAATGTGAATTTCATAAACTCATAGTATGTCAGAGCTACAAGGAATGCGCGCACGGATCTTATTCATCAAAGCTCGTAATGTACAGATCAGTAGAGGCCCAGGGAGCAGGGACACAATGATGTAGTCCAGAGGTGGCACCAAAACTTGGAGCTCCTTTTACTTTTTGATCCAGAGCTCTTTATCTTTGTTAGTTCCTAATGTGTAATAGCTGTAAAGATCAACTATGAAGGTCAACCGTCCTCTCTCATTCACGTCTGTGGTGCTTTCCCTCCAGAGAAGCCAGCTACTATGGAAAAAGGTGCTGTTGAAAGCTGGGCTTCCTAGCTGCAGGCGTATTGGATCTAATAGGGGTTCTCAGGCTTATTAGTCAGTGGGAGTGCTTAAAGCAGTGGTGCTTTTCCCAGCTTTACTACCCCTCATGACTATCAGTACTGCTTTTTAATCGGTTAGGTAACTAATTATGGTAACTGTTAAAACAATTTCCTATTTACAGAAGAGTATTGGGGCTGGAGGAGGAGCACAGCAGTTAGGGAGTTTGTCTAGCAAACGTAAGGCCCTGACTTTGATTTCTCAACACTACATAAACTGGTTACGGTGGCGCACACCTGTAATCCCAGCACTCTAAGAGGCTGATGCAGGAGGACTGCCATGAGTTTGAGGCCAGGCTGGGCTACATAGTAGTTCAGGACCAGTCTGGGCTACAGAGTGAGACACAGTCACAGAAAAAGAGCAATATTATACTTTTTATCTTAGTACTGAGTTTGGACTAGCTGCTCAGTAAATACGTAGAGTTGGCCCTCTGTATCCACGGACGCTGTATCTTTGCATTCAACCACAGAAAATATTCTAAAAAATTGCTTATGCACTGAACATGTGCTGACTTTTCTGTCGTTATTTCCACAACAGTATAGTATAACTACCATTTACATGGTGTTATATATTATGAGTATTCTAGAGATGATGATACAGGAGGATGTGTGTAGGTTATATGCAAATACTACACCATCTGTCTCTTTGGAAAAAATCCCCTGTCACTGCAGAGGGAATGTGAAATAAAGGCTTCATCGCAATTCTAGATTTTGCTCTTGTCTTCATGAGCCAGGCCTTCCAGGGGAATCATTCCTGCCCATATGCCTTAGCTGTAGGAAATCTGATGCTGTGGCTAACGCAGCAGCAACAGCAAGGGTTCCAACAATGACGTATTTTCTAATGACATCTGTGCAGTGTACAGAGAAGGCTTAGAAAATTACATCTGATCAGTAAAATGGTCCAGGCCAATGTCAAATTAAGGCACTATTGTTAGGCGCTTACTAGGTAAACAGACCTCTTACTTTCTGAGCATCTTCTTTGTTTCTTTTCCTCCCTATTTTATTAGTATATATGCATTACAACATGGCTACATTGAGCTTGTGAATTTTGTGCATATATATCGTCTCAACTTCACAGTCCCTTCCCCTCTCCCCTTTACTCCCTCTTTCCCCCCGCTCTCATCTTCCCTGATTCCCAATATCTCATCCATTTGACTGTATTATCTATTTGTATTCTAGGTTTCTCATATTAGAGAGACCATATGATATTAGCCTTCTGGTCTGACTCTTCTAAGCATGATGGTCTCAAGTTGTATTCATTTACTTACAAGTGACTCAAATCTGTCTGTCTTTATGGAAAAGGAGTAAAACTTATTTGTAAGCTTCACTGTTTCTATCATGGTACAGAAGATCACTGGATATAGTGCTTCTCAAATAATTCTGCTTTTTCTACTAGTAGAAGAGCATATACATGGACCTTCTGGCAAGTTAAAGAATAGTTTAAAGTGGATTCTTGTGTGTAGATAATACCTGTTAAAGATTATATTTTATTAAAAATTTATGAAAAGTTTTAATTCTGCTTTATCCTTAGTTTCAATACAAAATTTTTAGCTCTCAAGTTTTGGGGTAAAATTTCTTCTCGGGAAAAAGTATCATGTTTATATCTATGAGATTTCCTGAGACAGCTGGGGCACATGCTAGGAGCTCTACTTGAGGAACATGGAATTAGAAACTACCAAGTGTATCCATCTCCTTGAAACAAGGTCCAATTCTTAGCCTGGCGAGGTCATGGTTTCCAATTACTTTAAATTTAGAGTAGTACCTTTCGAACACTTAAAAAAAAAAAAAGCCTCGATTCAGGTAATGTTTTCTTCAAAATACAGCTGAAATGGAAGGCCAGTCAGTAAGATTTGAGTTTGCTCTGGTTAACGCAGGGTACTGGAGATCCAGAGCCTCACCTCCTCTTTGTCCCTTGTAACAGGGATCTGTGGGGTGAAAGAAGTTTTAAAATCTTTGAATTATCACAAGACTCTGAGTTCGATCTTTTTTTAAAGCTAGAATGAGTTTTCCTTCATCCAGGTCTGGTATCAATCCACTTATTAATGTTTGTGGAGTGACTGCTAAGTGCCAGCCACTGATCTGACACTGATAAATCAGTAGTGAATGAAACGGATAAAATTTCCTTCCCTGATAGAACTAGCCAGTTTTCTATGACTATGACAGAAATACCTAAGGTACTCAAATTATTAAAGAAGAACATTATATGTTAGCTGCATTTCGGAGGTTTTAGTGTTGCTTTTGGATCTGCGGTAAGGCAGAGCATTGTGGTGAGGAGTAAGTGGCAAAAAAAGCTGCTCAGTTCAGCGTGGCTGGGAGGCAGAGAGACACAGAGAGAGGGGCATAGTTGGAGACCCTAATATCTCCTCAAGACCGTGCCATCAATGACCTAACTTGCTCCTAACAATTCTACTACCCCCCTTCCCACAGCACTAAAGTCTAGGAACCAATTCTTTAACACACAGGCCTGGCTTTTGGGGGATATTTGAGATTCAAATTACAGCACAACCTTTAGTGGAGTCATCAGCCATCTAACATGCTAAATGAATAAAACACATGGCTTATTAGCTACCTATAGTTCCAAGGAGAATAGAAAAACAGGGAAGGGGATTGGAAGTGTCAAGTACTTGTTTTGCAATTTGAGACTGTGGACAGAAAACGCCTTGATGGAACGAGCTTTGTGTGGAAGCCTCAGGGGAAAGGTAAAGCAAGCCTCCTGGAGATTTGGTTAAACAGCTTTTCTAGGTAAAGGTAACATCGTGTAAAAAATCCTGAGGTGGATGTGTACCTAGCAGGTTCAGTAAGGTTCTCAGTGTGAGTAAAGTGAAAAGTCATTGGAAGGTTTAGAGAAGATACTGTTTAGTTCCAACAGTGTCGCTCACAGGTGGAGAAGAGATTGAAAGTAGTTTGCAGCAGGGCTGGGGCGTATATCGGTAGTTTGAGCCCTTGCCTAATAATAAGCACAAGGCCCTGGGTTCTGTTCCCCAGCACCATATAGAATTTGGCTGGGCATGGTGGTGTACACCTGTAATCCCAGCACTTGGGAGGCTGAGGCAGGAGAATTGCTATGAGTTTGAGGCCAGTATGGGCTACATAGTGTATTCAGGACCAGCCTGGATCTGGAGTACAGAGTGATATATATCTATATATATCATTCAGGGCAGAACAGAGAAACCTGCTAGCTTATTCCAGTAATCTAAAAGGGAAATAGCCGTGATTTGGAACAGAGTGATGGCAATGAGTAGGAGAGCAGTGGTTAAGCTCTGGTGATGGAGCTAACCACATTTACTCTGCAGCAGATGTGGGGTGTGAGAAAAAAAGAGACAAAAATGACACTAAGGTATTACATTTCAACACACAGAGAGTATGAGACTGCAGTGAACTAAAATGGGAAGAATGAAAGAGGATTAGGGTTTGCTCCTGGGGGTAGGGTATGTAGGGAGGGGAAAAGAATATCAGGAACCCATCTCTGTTAAATTTGAGATGTCTCTCAACATTGGGTTAAAGTTGTCTTCTAAGCAATCAGATATGTTCCTCTTGTGTTCAGGGCCAAATTGAGTCTGGATATCCACATTTTCCCACGTCTGTCTGGTAAGTATGTGATATACAAGAAATACAACAGCGAGTTGTCTTTCTACAAATGGCACACACCCAGAAGGTTCGTGGCTTCCAGTCCCAGTCACTTGAGGCCACATTCCAGTTGGCATATGTACAGACAAGCTCTTGCTCTCACCCTTAACCAAGTGGGTTAGATAAACACGTCCACAGTTTCTTTCAAGAACCCCCAGGGATGACTTGTGAAACTGGGAAACACAGTTCTATGGTACTAAGTTTCATAATCTCTGATCCAGAACATTGCTTTTCAATTGCAATGGCCTCCTTAGGGGACCACAAAAACTTAGGAATAAAGCAAAGACATTTTTTGTTTAGCCACCAAGGGTGCCTTTGCAGAACCCAGGGCAGATCACAAAGCTGGCATTATCCCACATTGTGCATAACTTTATCAAGAGGAAATCCTCTTGTAAGGAATGTCAAGGGCAGCCTTGAGGGAAAAGACATTTTAAAAGCAAAATACAGTCCTGGGAGGAGGGGTGGGAGACCGACTTTACCTAGGTCACAGAAGGGATAGTTTTCTTAACTTGTGTGCACAGGCACTTCAGTTTCATTTACTGTGAGAAGGCCAGGCCCTCTGCCTCTATTCAACTAAGCTGCATCCTTCAGTAACAGCTCACCCCCAAGTACAAAGCATGGGAACTGGAGCAGGGCCACTAGTCACTCAGTGCAGACAAATACAGTAAATTTCTGCTGTCTAGAATGTAAGAGGTGGGAAAGGAAAGGAAGGTTAGACTATTGAAGGAGGAAGGAGGTGAAGTATACGACAGAACTCTTGAGAGTTCTAGGAGAACTGAAGGTAGATTCAAGACGACTTTGTGTACTTGATGGCATTTGAATGACAGGTAGAATCGAACTAGGCAAGAATAGGGAGAAAGGCAATTCTGGCAAAGAAAAGGCATGGGTAGAGGGAGGGGCATCCTCAGGGAAGAGTGTATAATTTCAAGTGGACAGAGCTACAGTAAGTGAAAGGTTATGAAAAGGGGCAGTGGGTAGTGTTGTGGTTTAGTCATCTCTGGAGGCAGACGGATACTATTTTGACTTCCAGCTCTGCAATTTACTCTGTGTGCTATGCAGTTACTTATCCCATTTTATCTTCCCTTTCCTCAATGTAAAATGGAAATGATAAAGTGAATTGCATAATAACAGATTTGTACTTAATGAGGTAATATCTAAGTACTTGGCATAACGCCATGTAAATGCTTGGCACAGTCTTCTCTAATGTAATATTAATATTACCATGAAAGGTAAAAGACTGACAGAAATTACACAGAAATTTTTGTGGAAGTTTTTCTCGATTGAAAGATTATGAATAACTAGTGTTTATTCTTTTCTTTTGCAATCATTCTCATACTAATAATTAAGAAACGCATAACAAATTTTTCTTTCTTTCAAAAATATGTAAAAGACAGTAGAAGACAAAATTAGAAAAATAAATTTAGGCCTAATTATGAAGTACTTTTTTATGACAAGGGTTCCAAACTGTGTGTCATGAAATTTAAGATTATGCACAAGTGCTTTAGAGATCCTACTGATACTTATTCAAACATCTATTAAAATATATATTTTAGAACTGTAATAAATTACATTTAAAATATATGTAAAGATGATTTCTTAGAAATATTAAAATTACGCTATACTTATTTTATGCAGAATTTATAGTAAAGCTATATAGGCAAAGTATCTTGCAAGATGAACTGTTAAAATCGTTAACATTTGCAACTATTTATCTGTAAGAATTACTTTAAAAATATAAATAATTGAAGAATTATATAATTGAATGTTATTCCCTAATAATTTCTAATTTTTATATTTATGAAAGGAATCTCATTTTCATTGATTTTATAATCCATAAATATGATTACTAAAACAAATAATTGTTAATGAAATATTTTTTCTATTTTATACATTGAAGCATTTCTATCTTATACATTGTCATATTTTGTCTAGAAGAATATTTATCTACTTTTGAAAAAATTTATTAAGACACTATCTCAAAATCAAAACTAAAAAAATGGGCCGGGATGTAACTCAGCACAAAGACTCTAGATTGGATCTCCAATACTGAAAAAAAAGAGAGAGGTAGAGTTGAGAAGAAAATTTAAAAGTCTAAAAACTAATATTCCTCAAGAATCAAAGGATTCTGAAAGCTTTAGGGTAGGGGAATATACATCTTAGAAAGTTTATTTGGCAGAACAGTGAGAGAAGGATTAAAAGGCAGAGACTAGACTCAGGGAGGATAGGGTCTAACTGGAGTTTTGAGCAGTTCACAAGGGGAGGACGATAGGTATGGGAAAGATTCTAGAGGAGGAATTGATATGACTTGACAGGACAGGACAACTCATTAATTATGGGGGAGGGGAGTCAAGTACGTCATGAATGCAACATCTATACTCTCAAGATAGCAGTTGTTCTGTCTTCTAAAGTTATGGACTCAGGAATAAGAATAGATTTAAGTAGCCAGGTGTGGTGGCACACACCTATAATCTCACCACTCAGGAGCTGAGGCAGGAGTATTTCTGTGAGTTTGAGGATAGCCTGGGTTACATAGCAAGTTCAGGACCAGCCTGGGCTACACAGCAAGACCCTAAAAAAAAAAAAAAGAGTAGATGCATAGGAAGTAATTGTAGGTGATGAGTTCAGTTGGGAATATGTTGAATCTCAGGTATCCCTGGACAGACAAGTGAGAAAGATATTCAGTCAGCAAGCAGTTAGGCATATGGGTCAGGAACACAGGAGATTATTCTGAACTGGAGATAGAGCGGGAGATTTGAAATTGCACTTACAATAGAGGAAGTCCCAAAATTGCTAATTCAAACTATTAATAAAAGTAGAACTAGAATATGTTATTATCTGGGCCAATATTCTTCACGTCAAATGTCATCATGATGCCTATTTAAATTTTTTGGTTTCATTTTAAATAAAGTAACAGTTTTTCTCAGTTTGTGCTACATAGGGACTTGATATTGCACAAGGAAGTGGTTTTCCAGGTTAGTTATAGAGAGAAAAACCAGACAACGGAACACCTATGTCAGAGAACTGCCTCAATTCTACCTTACGGAGTTAAGTAGATGTAGGAAGATTATAGCTGAAGATAATACAGCTATCTCCCAAATCTATCATGAACTAAAAGAGGCTTATGTTTCACTAGAGTAGTTACCTAGACACCAGAATGATATGATTTGTAGACATGCAAAAACCTTAGTACAGAAAAGAGAACTAATTACTGGCTAATGAAGACCTGTTAATTAACATCATAATATGCTTTTAATTTAGAATCTGAAAAATAACAGAATTTTAGAACTCCATTGGCCTGCAAAGTTCTTCCAGCTCAATTTTCTAATTTTATTATATTTGACCCAAATTCACATTTGGTAGCAGAGCTCAGAATTCAATTTAGTCCTGAATGCTTCCTATGACAACATTTCACCTGATCCTGTTCTTATAACTTTGAACTACTGCAATCCTCTACAACGATATTTGAGGGATATAAAGGAAATTAAGCCTTACATGTAAGAGGATGTATACAGCCATAAGAGGTGAGCTCAGGAAGCTGCAACCACGCCACAGCTTTTACCTGGTGTATCAGCTACTTTCTTATTTTTGTTCAAATATATTTGTTTATATAGAGCATAGTTGGAAATTGTGATTAATACAAGTGGTAGCAAAATTTGCAAGGACATGATCTGTGTCAAAATATCAAAGTTTTAAAAGTTATAGGGCACCTGACAGGTAGGTACTATTCTCATTTCGTGGGAAACATACGCAGTATGGCAGGTCATGATTTTCCTTACCCTCACAGGTTGTCATTTACAACATCCTAGAAATATTACCTCCCTTAAAATCATGATGTGAAGACAAAACAAAATTAAGAGATGATCTCGCCATGAGAATTTATTTTGCAATTTCATCTCGAAAAGACTACTATTGGCCAAAGTACATTTTATTCAAAGTACTTGGGACAAAATGTATTTTGGATGTTTCAGATTTTGGAATATTTGGACATACACGATAACTTATGAGTAGAAACCATATCTTAAAATAAAATTATTTTATGTTTCATATATGTCTCATATGCATAATGTGAAGATGATTTATATAATACTTTCAGTGCACCTGTGTTTTCATTGTGACCCATCATATGGGGTTAAGTATGAGATTTTCTACTTGTGGTGTTGTGTTGGTCTTAAAAAAAAGTTTGAATTTTGGAGCATTTTAGATTTCAGATTTTTGGATGCTGACGCTGTATTTGAAAGAGAATTTCTTCCCATTTTTATTAGTACATATATGCGATGCAGAATGGTTACATTGAACCTGAGTATTTCGTGCACACATATATAGTGTCAACATCATAATCCCTCCCCCTCCCTGTTGGGCCGTTCCACACCCTCCCCACCCCCCACCTCCCACTACCACACCCGCTTGGTTCTATAAAATGCCTGTATTATGGGTTTCTCATGTTAGTGAAAGAGGCTTTTATCAAGGGTGCTACCAACTTGCAAACAATCAAATAGTATATTTAAATATTGAAATATTTAGTATAATCTTAATTACCTTTGCAGTGCTTCTCCAGTTTTCTTTTGTCACAATTATAAATTGTGTAACACTAAAGGCTTGTAATCTCAAAGAATTTAAGAGTTTAAAATGGGCATAAGATTATGTGATAATATTTTAAACGTGTTTTACTTATTTAAAAGCATAACAATTACAGAGCATTTTTAGAAAGCACAGGAAAATGCAAAAAGAAAATAAAATTTATTCATCATCTTATCCTCTGTTGGACTACTGTATTTTATTTCATATTTATTTATTTATTTATTTATTTATTTATTTATTTTTTTGCTGTGCTGGAGATCAAACCTGGGCCTTATTTATGCTAGGGAAGTGTTTTTACCAGTGAGCTACACTCCTCACCCATAGTACTTATTTTTTGGTAATAAAAATTTCTATATAAAAGTAATTACTTTAAAAATAGTTAACACATAAATTCACAAAATAAAATTACATGCTACATTCATAGAACTTTGGGGTGCTGGTAGTTAAATGGTTATGATTCGGCAGTTAGCGTACACATGGCAGATATGCCAAGTCTCCTTTTGTCCCACACGCCAGGCAGACAGGTAGGAAGCCGCTAGCACAGTAACCAGCTGGAAACTCATCTATCAGAAGAGAGACCTCTAGGGCCCAGCAGCTGACAGCATGTACTGTCACCATTGAGATTAGGATGATGGCAGAGCAGGTTCCTTCTGGAACAAATCTCTCATTCTTACAGAACAAATTTCTGTCCTCTCATCTCATTTTTAAATCAGTCAGTTGCCACCTGTTTATTGAACAGAACAGAACTCAACTAGGCATTTAGGATCGAAGAACATCAAAATAAAACACATTTCTGCCTTTCTGGAGATTAAAAGCTAGTGGGAGTGATAGCATTATATAATTACAACAATAAATGTTTAAAATCCAGCATAGGTACCTTTCTGTGAGTTCCATTCCAAATTCTCCTTTCTGTGTAATTAAAATAGTGAAAGTTACATTTTACCTATGTAGCCTATTATATGAAGGATGTAGCTGTGCATGCAGTACATTTTTATACAAAGTAGTACTCAGAAACCAGCTTTATGGAAGACTCATGTGATTGTTAATGGTAATTTGACTCAGCTAATTTTAGAACTTAACCCCTAGATGTGCTAGAGAATCACTGTGAATAAGGGTCATGACAGGAGAATACAAGGTGCTAGGAGACAAGGTATCTAAAGGACCCTGATTGGATTGAAAGGGCAGGTTGCTGCTCGATGTGTGCAATCTGCCAATCTTTGTAGTTTGCAGAGACTCTGATATGATCATTGCCAAGATAAAGAACAATTGTTTCACACTCGATCTTAGCTAAAAGGCTGAGAAACAATCAAATAGTCTTAAAATATAGCTCTTAGGTTGTAGTTCAGGTTGGTGGGGGAAAAAAGTATTAATGGGATATTGGACAGATAACTCAAGCAATGATTCTGAGCCCAGTTTAGAAATGTTCAGCCCCACTCTTCATACAGAGCTTCTCTTTGTTTCATGTCTAAGTTTTTCTACATGAATAATTCCATTCTAATGTTCAGATACAACAATCTAGCATTCATTGTCATGATAAAAATAGAAGCAACAGGCATTGATTTTTCATAGCAATTAGTCCCACATCTGTTTTCTGATTTGTTGAGCACATACAGGAAAAAAAGGGAGGGAGATAACATGGAAGATTATGTCTCATACATTCAAGGGGAAACTCTTACTTTGGCAATAAAGAATGCTAAAAAATGTACATGCTCCATCTTTTCGGGGCTCACATCACACCACCATATGCCCTGGATATCAGACATGGAGTGAGCTACAGGTTTTAACGTTTGTCCTGCTGTAATTTGGTCTTGATTTGGTGTGATTCATCATTATTTGTCTGCTCCTCCCCTTGGGAATTAGAATGTTTACTTTGTGCCTCTGTATCTTGGAAACGTTTAATTTGTTTTTTTGTTTGTTTGTTTGTTTCAATGGGGGCTCATAGCTGAGTTTACCCTGTTTTGTTTTAGAGGAGACTTTAGTCCTTCTCAGAGAAGGACTAAATTCTTTTTTTTGCATTATGAGATGGATATGAGCATTTAGGAGCCAGGGATGGAATGCTATGATTTAAAAGTGTCCCCCCAAAGTCTAATGTATTAAATGTGTGGTTTCAAGACTGTGGCATTATTGAGAGGTAGTAGAATTTTAAAACATGGGGTCTACTGGAGGAAGTTAGGTTATGGGGTGGGCGGAATTCAACCTTGAAGGAACTATTAGGGTTCTATCCCTTTTCTTTCTGTATCATTTGTTTCCTAGCAACCATGAGGTGACTAGACCTCCTCTGCTATGTACTCCTGCCATGATCTACTGTGCTACCACAGGCCTAAAGTAACAAATCTGTTACGGTTTGTATTTAAAATGCCCACCAAAAATCTCATGTGTTTGTAAATTGATAGGAATATAGGTATGCTATAGCCATTGGGGAATTCATCCATTGATTAATTTAGTTCCCGAGTGTGCTGATAGGTAGAACCTAGTTGGAGATGGGTCAATGAGAGTGTGAACTGGACAAGTATATTTTGTCCCTGTCACCTCTCTTCAGTCTTTCTGCTTTCTGGTTGTCATGGGGTGAATAACTTTGTCATGCCCTTCTGCCATGTCATATTTGCCATGAAGCCAGCTGACCATGGAATGAAAATGTAAGCCACAATAAACCTCTCCACCTTTAAGCTGCAAGTGTTGGATATATTGTTCCAGCAATGAGAAACTAATGTGGATTTTTGGTACCAAGAGTGGGGTTGTTGCTTTGACTATATGGGGATATGAGGTTCAGAAGACATTTGATCTAATTTTCATGAGCAGCTTAGAAAGGTTTGGTGGTTATAGCTAGAGAGATCCTAGAATGCTATAAGATGAGGTTGATGAGAGATTCTGGTTAGAACTCAGAAAAGAATGCTGATAATACTGTGACAGTAAAGGCCAGGCTCAAGATGTTACAATTTGGAACAAGAACTCCATTGGCCCTAGCTAGGGGCCATGAGTGTTATCCCTTGGCAAAATATTTGTCTCCATCTTGCCCATGTACTGAGTACTTAGGGAAACTGAGACTAAAGGCAGTGGGCTGATTAATTTGGTGAAGGGAATTTTAAAACAATTCAGTTTTCAAATTGTGGCAGTGGCATGTGCACTTTGGTTGCTTTTAGAGAAGTTTACAGTGAAAATCAGGAACAAAAAAGATGTGAAAAGTTTGCAGAAAGGAAGTTTCACCAGACAGGAAGTACCTACTAAGTGGAAGCAAAGGAGAGCATGGTTGCTGAACATATTAGCATTTAAAACAAGCCAAATACTTTGCATCAGGTCAATAAGAAAGATGGCTTGAGGGCTTCTCAGGAATCATTAAGACCTCATTATCCACAGGCTGGAAGGTGCAAAATGTAAAGATTTAATTTGAAAAGAGAGTCATTGGGCCCCCAGCTCCAGAAAGCCTGCCTAGGAAATTTGTTCCTCGGGATTCATTTCACAATTCTCAGCTATATTAGTACCCAGAAATCTCTGCAGCTTTAATCCAAGGAGGCATAGCTACTGCTCAAGCTAGCAGCAGACCTTGGTGTCATACACATGGTCCTAGTTTTACAGGCACACAGAATGTAAAAGTTACGGGCTCATAGATGCTTCCCTGTAGATTTCAGAAGAAGGACTGGGAGTCCAGGCAATGTGCATTTGAGAGGGCAGAACACGAATTTGTGACGGTGAAGTCAAAAGTACAATGGAGAACTTAAGCAGTTGAAAGTCGTAGGAACATGGAATGTCTGCTGAGGAAAGCTATAGGCAGTGAGTGGAGTCACCCTAAGGGAAAGGCCATGTGGGCTGAAACTAGTGAACCATAGGGGTGGGGCATCCTTTGGCATTCTTGCCTTGTTACAACTTGCCACAGAGCTACAAGACTTACTATTTTCTCTGCTGAATTTTGGCCACTTTGGTCCTACTCCTTTCTTATCCCCCTATTTCTTCCTTTTGAAATAGGAATGTTTACCATGTACCATTGTAGTTTGGAAATAATTAACTTAATTTTTTTTTATTTTTACAGGAGGTCACAGCTAAGCATTGACCTTGAATCTCAGAGAAGACTTTTTGGGCTTGAACTTTTAAGGCTTTGGTGACTATTAGAGATGACTAAATGCATTTTGATAATGAAACAGAGATGAATCTTTTAGGGGGAGAGGGACATAATGTTATTGGTTAGATCTAAAATAGTTTCAAAATTTCATGTGTTTGGGAGGTGACTGAATCATGGAGTCACTATATTCACCCTTGGAGTTATCCCTTCTGATGTGTTCAGTAGCTAAATGTGCTCTTAGGATTGGGTCTGGTTAGAGTTATGTCACTTAGGATGTGACTTGGAAGGGTGTAATTTTCTCTGCTTCCTGGTTGTCATGAGCAGAAGAGCTTTCCTGTACCATGCTCTTCTATCATGCCTTTTCTGACTGGGAGCCAGCCAACCATGGACTGTGGATATTTTGTACCAGCAGTGAGAAAATGATTAATATAGCACCCCTAAACCACAGACTGAAATCATGAACCAAAATCAGCATTTCTTCCTGTTAATTATTTGTATGATCTGTCACAGTAACAGAAGGGTGACTAACGTGCTGTATTTCAGAGAGATATTCTTAAGTCCATCTCAGATTTACTTTTATTTTTCCTCATTTTACTGATATTTTTAGATGCAATACATAATGTTTACATTGATCTTGAGTATTTTGCATATATACATATTGTGGAAAAGTTACAGATCCTTCCTCTCTCCCTTTTCAATCCTCCCACCCCCTTCCCTTCCCCTCCAATTTCCATTATTTCTATGAAAGAATTGTGATCTTGGTTTCTCATATTAGAGAAACCATTCAATATTTAATTTTCTGCATCTAACTCAATTCATTAAGCATGATGGTCTCAAGTTGCATCCATTTACCTACAAAAGCCTCCAACCTATCTGTCTATAGGTGAGTAGTATTCCATTGTGCACCAATACCACATTTTATGTATCCATTGGTCTTTTGATGGGTATTTTGGTGTCTTCCACATTTTAGTGATTGTTATTTGTGCTGCTATGAACATGGGTGTACATGTATCTCTGTATATGTTGTTTTTAGCTCTTTTGGGAAAATTTCTAGAAGAGTAATAGCTGGGTCGAAGGAGATATTTATTTCCAATCTTTTGAGAAACTTCCGTACTGCTTTCCATAGTGATTGTACCAGTTTACATTCCCACCAGCAGTGCAGAAGGGTTCCTTTTTCCCCACAGCCTCTCCAGCACTGATTGCTGTTTGAGTTCTTGATATATGCCATTCTTTCTGGAGTTAGATGGTATCTGATTGATGTTTTGATTTGCATTTCTCTTATGGCTAAGGATGTTGAACATCTTTTCATGTTTCTATTGGCCATTTGAACTTCTTCATCTGAGAACTGCTGATTTATTTCCTTTGACCATTTTTCAGTTGGATCTTTGATTTTGAGGGGCTTCCTTTTCTTCAGTTCCTCGTTATGAGCCTCCTATCTGAGGTACTAGTGGTGAATATTTTTTCCCAGTCTGTCAGTTCTCTTTTTACAGTGTTGATAATTTCATTTGCTGTCCAGAAACTTTTTAATTGAACATAATCCCATCTGTTAATTCTGGGGGCCATTTCTGTTGCTTTTGGTTTCTTTTTGAGAAAGTCCTTGTTTACACCTATGCCTTTTAGATATTTGCCTAATTGTATACCAGAAGGGTCAGTGTTTCAGTTTTAATGTCTAAGTCTTTGATCCACTTTGATTTAGTTTTGCTGCATAGTAACAGGTGTGTGTCTAGATTCATTTTTCTGCATGTGGCTGTCCAATTTTCCCTGCACCATTTGTTAAAGAGGCTGTCCTTCTTCCAGTGTATGCTTTTGGTTTCTTTATCAAAATCAAGTAGCTGAGGGTATTTGAATTTGTTCCTGCATCTTCAATTCTGTTCCACTGGTCAACCTGTCTGTTATTGTGCCAGTTCCATATAGTTTTTATGACTGTTGCTTTGTAATATAATTTGATGTCTGGAATTGTGATGCCTCCTGCCTTTGTCTTGTTACCCAGGATTGCTTTAGCTCTTCCAGGTCTCCTTTGGTTCCATATGAATATAAGGATTGTTATTTTCAAGTTCTGTAAAAAATATTGTAAGTATTTTGATAGGAATTGCATTAAATCTGTATATCAGTTTTGTCAGTATAGTCATTTAAGTATATTAATTCTGCCTACCCAAGAAGAGGGGATGTCTTTCTGTTTTCTGATGTCTTCTATGATTTCTTCAGTGTAATACAGTTTTCTTTATATAGGTCCTTCACTTTCTTGTTTAGATTTACTCATAGATATTTAATTTTTTGCTGGGCTATTGAGAATGAAATTATTCTTTTGCACTCAGTAAATTTGTTGTTGGTGTAGAGTAAGGCATCAATTGAGATGATCATGTAGTTTTTATTTTTGCTTTTGTTGATGTGGTGTATTACATTGATTGATTTATGTATGTTGAATCATCCTTGCATCCCAGGAATGACGCCCATTTGATTATGGTGTATGATCTTTTTGATTACTTGCTGGATCCTGTTTGCCAGAATCTTATTGAGAATTTTGCATCTATATTCATGAAGGATATTGATCTGTAATTTTCCTTCCTGGTTAAGTCTTTTTCTGGTTTGGGACTACGGTGATGCTAGCCTCCAAAAATGAGTTTGGTAGTATTTCTTCTCTTTCAGCTTCATGGAACAGTTTGAGTAGTAATGGAGTTAGCTCTTCCTTGAAGTACTGAAAAAATTCTGCTCTGAATCCCTCTGGTCCTGGACTTCGCTTTGTGGGATAGAGAATTTATTTCTGATTCAATTTATGTGTGTGCATTGGGGCTACTCAAGACTTTTTTAAAGTGTTCTTCACTCAGTTTTATTTTGTATGTGGCTAGGAAGTCATCCATTTCTTCCCAATTCTTTAACTTACTGGAATATAGGTGTTCAAAAATAATTACTTAGAATATTCTTAATTTCTACAGAGTCTGTTATAATTTCACTATTTTCATTTCTGATTGCATTGATGTGTGGTTTTTTTTTCTTCTTTTGGTAAGTTTAGCTAGAGGTTTGTCAATCTTTATTCTTTCAAAAAAAAAAAAACCGAGCTCCTTGATTCATTAATCTCTTTTATCTTATTTTTATTTCAATTTCATTAGTTCCAGATCTGATCTTTATAATTTCATTTCTTCTACTACTTTTTGGATTAGATTGTTCTTGTTTCTCTAGGGCCTTGAGGTGTATCATTAACATGTTTATTTGTGATTGTTTTTTTCTTTTGATATCTGCATTTATAGCTATAAATTTTCCTCTAAGTACTACTTTCATTGTGTCCCATAGATTCTGATATGATGTACTGCCTTCATTATTCAACTCTATGACGTTTTTGATTTCTTCTCTTATGTCTTCTGTGATCTATTGTTTAATCAGTAGTAAGTTATTTAGTCTCCATGTATTTGTGTATTTTCTGCTATTTCTTTTGCTTTTAAATTCCTGTTTTATTTCACTGTGATCTGAAAGTATACAGGAAAATATTTTGATTCCTTTGTACATATTTAAGCATGACTTATGGCCTATAAGATGGTCTATTTTAGAAAATGTTCCATGTGATGCTGAGAAGAACGTGTATTCTGTTGATGTTGGGTGGAACACTCTGTAGACATCAGTTAAAAGTCCAAGTTCTCTAGTGTCCTGTAATTGTTGTACCTCTTTGTGGATGTTCTGTCTAGTTGATCTGTCTATCTTTGATAATGGTGTATTAAAGTACCCTTCTATAATTTTTCTGGGGCCCATATGTTCTCTCAGATCTAATATTTTTTGGTTTACATAATTGGTTGCTCCAGAGTTGGGAGAATATATATATAAATGATTGTGATTTCTTCCTATTCTATTATTCCCTTAACCAATATATAGTGACCATCTTTGTCTCTCCTTATCTGTTTTGTTTTAAAGTCTGAGAATAATATAGCCATGCATGTCTGTTTCCTGAGTCCAGTTGCATGAAATATTGAATTCCATCCTTTTATTTTCAGTTTATGAGTTTATCTATGCACAAAATGTGTCTTTTGTAAGCAGCATATTGTGGGCTTTTGTTTTTTGATCCAGTCAGCCAGTCTGTGTCTTTTAGTAGGTGACTTAAGGCCATTCACATTCAGAGTTAGTATCAAGTTATATTTGGTATGTCCTGTCATCGTTATAATTTCTTAATGTTATTTTCTTGCCTTACTTTTTTGCCAGCTCATGTTCATTTCTTTCCCTACATTTGGGAAATTTTCTTCCATAATTTCATTGAAAACTTTCTTTAAGCCTTTTGTTCTGTCCTCATTTTGCTCGTGCACTCCCATAATTCTGAGGTTGTCTCTCTTTGAGTCATCCATCAGCTGTTACAACCAATCTCTTTCTTGTTTCTTTCTTTTGCAATCTTCCCTTCCTGTGTGTTTCAATTTATCCGCTTTATCTTCCAGGTCTGATAGTCTGTTCTCAAAATGTTCAAACTGGCTATTTTTTCCTGTGACTCTTTCACTTCTTGGAGTTCAATTTTCATTGTTTTATATCTTGCTGAATTGTTCCCTGATAATCTTCAACTGCCTTCATTATCTATTTCTTTCTTTAAATTCCTCAAACATCTTGTCCATGGTTTTTTGTATTCCTTGTATGTCTGCTTGAGCTCTTTTATGCCCTGTGTGAGTTTCTGCACTCAGAAATTATCATCATTATTGGATTGACTATTGAATTGCTACTCCAAGATCCCTGGTATCAGTTTGTGGAGTTTTAGGCCCTTTTGTCAGTGACTTAGCTAGCACCTTGTTTCCCCATGGTTCTGTTGTAGTGAGTTGAAGCTTAGTCACTATTGATGAACTCTCCCTATTCCAGAGGTGCATTTGTTGGATTTGCATTAAGTGTTTGGATTTCATTCCAGTTTTAGAATTTAGGACTGTTTTCAGATAGTTTAGCTATTAATTTTTTAAGGTATTATCAATATCCAGACTTTTGCTGAGATCTTAATCTTCTGTACTCTTTGGTGGAGAAGAAACAGAGTACAGAACTGTATATGGTTTGTAGCTAGAACATTTGTCAGTGTATCTTGGGTATGGAGATTTTTAACAATCTTAACATCCAAACTTTGAACAAAGGTTTACATTTACAATAGTATTCAATATTAACTACTCACTGGCAGATCCTAGTAGTTAAATTAACAGTATAACCACTCTACCCTCAAGATTAACAGGTTCAACTATACATCTAACTTACTAAAGTATACTATTCACAATAGGAATATAACTCAGGCAATAAGAGAACTTTAGATATGCAATGGGAAGCAGAAGAACATTCCTATGATAGTGAGTGGTCTGTCAGTGCTCCTTTTCCTGTCTGGGAGCAACAGAAAGGGAAGAGTTCTCAAGGCGAGATTCAGATGAGTCAGGGAGAACTCTGGGTAAATTGGAGAGAGTGTCTGTGGAAGTATTTATGATATTTTTATAGATAATTATCAAGAGAGGGAGAGATTCAGGAACTATCAAATAATGAGATAAAAGGAGGTGTATAGAAAGGGGAGGAAGGGGGACATGAATGAGAAAGTAAGAAAAAAGTAACAAAAAAGAATATAGAAAGCAGAGAAGAAAAAATTGAGGAAACTTGGTCAATTTTTGGAAAAATCTGAACCTAAACCAAAGAAAGATAAAGAAAGAAATGCAAGAACAGAACAGCAACAACTACAGCAACATTTCCCGAACCCAACGGAACCCAAATCAAAACACAGAATATCAAACAAAACAAAACAAAACAAAATTAGTTATCCCTACTGTATTATTTGGATGTAAACATCCTTAGATGCTGGGTCTCGAAGTATGGTGATTTCTACGTAGCTACCGATCCTGGGGGTTTCTTCTTTGTCCTTGTGTTATTTCCAGCTGGTCATGATAGCCTTTAGATGGATGGGTGGACCCAGTGGGATTTCAGGCTGAGAGCCTGCACAGCACCCAATAGACCCTGACTGGTGCAGCCTCTGGATGGGACTGGCACAGTGCTCTATAGCCCTAGGCATGGGGTGGATTCCAGGTGGGTTCCTACAGGCACATAAACTGCTGGGACCTTGAAAGTGCACAGGGAGAGCCTGGCGATGGCATTGGCAGCATGCCTGGGATGGCTTCTTGGCTGGTCCACTGGGACCTGAGAGCTGATAGGATATTGGTAGCATCTGAGAGAGGGTGGTGGTGAGGTGCGGGACATGCCAATGCCCAAGATCGCTTCTTGGCGGGTATGTTGGGGCACATGAGCCTCTGGGACCTTAGGAGGTTTTAGGAGAGAGTGCTTAAACACTGTTAACTACTGCATTCTTCCTGTAAGCATTTGCAAACTAAAGATATAACTCATTGTTAACTAAAACTAATACAGAAACTATTTTTAGGGTACCTCAATTTTCTTTAATACTTTCTTCTTTATTATACTCTTTGCATTCTCTATTATACATGGGATGAAAGATGATCTTTGATGTATGTGTGCTATTGTTTGAATGCTAAATGTCTCCCAATGTTAAAGGTTTGATTTCCACTGTAGCCATTTTTGGAGCTGGTAGTGCCTTTAGGAAGTGGGTATCAGTGAGACGTCTGTGGGCCACTGTGAGCAGATTTTCAAGCACAGTTTTGTGTCCTGGCCATGAGATGAGTGTCTTTGCTCTGACACAAGCTCCTGTTATAATGTATTTCACCATCACAGGTACAAAACCAACAGGCCAATCAATCATGGACTAAACCCTCCACTGTTAGCCAAAATAACCCTATTGTGTCTTTAAGTTGATTGTCTCAGATTTTTGTTGTGGCAATGGAAAATTCCCTAACATAATCTAGTTATAAGTATTTTTAGAATTTTTCCTCCTTGAGAATTTTGAGATGACAACACTAACACTCCATTTTTAAAATTCATCCTCAAATTATATAAAAATTCTCAAATAGGTCTCCTACATGAAAGGCTTGTTTTGTCCAAATTGGAATTAGATACTGTTACAGTTTGCAACTGGATGTCCTTCAAAGTCTCGTGTATTTGGATGTAGTGAGATACCGATGGAACAATGTCCTTTTGGGACCTGGTCAGAAAGTAGGGGTGGAACACTGGGACCTGACCCCAAAAGAGAGAAACAATGTGGCTTGACTGAAAGGGATGTGTCTCTGGGATATAACTTGGAAGGATGTACACTAGCCTCACCCTTACTTGCTCACTTGACTTCCTGTCTGCCATCCCATGAACAGCTTTCCTCCAGCTATGATTCCACCATTGGCAGCTGCCCATATATGACTTGAGACTTTCTGAACCTGTGAGCTAAAATGAATCTTTCCTCCCTTAAGCAGAAGATGTTGGGTATTTTGTCACAGCAATAAAAAATTAATTAAGACAGATATCTCTAAGTTAAATATACTACTTAATGACATTTTTTTGTCTTATGTTAGCAATACAAATGAACTAAAAAATTAAAAAATATAGGAATTGCTTTATAATTTAGCTTGTTTGGCCTGATATAGTTAATTATTTTTATAAATGTTGATTAATTTGAAAATACATATTCATATACTTATCTAGTGGATGCACTGTTCTTTGATATTTATAAAAATTCTAAAACTATTTTCCTGTTTATTTAACTATTCGATGTGCATAAACGTTGTATTTATACATACATGTGACAGCTTCCGTAGTCATTGTTTATTAGTACAGTGTTTTATTTTTGCAATAATAAATGTATATTTAGGGGCTGGAGGAATGGCTTAGTGGTTAAGTCAAGTGCTAAGTACCCAACTTCGACTCCCCAGCACAACATAAGCTAGGTGTGGTGGCACATGCCTGTAATTCCAGCACTCGGGAGGCTGAGGCAGGAGAATTGGCAGGAGTCCAAGACTAGCCTGGGCTCAATAATGAGTTCAGAACCAGCCTGGACTACAGAGTTAGACCCTGTCTCAAATTAAATAAATAAATGTATATTTACTCTCTAAGTGATTGAAAATTTTAATATGTAGAACAATTAAGGCAATTTTTGTACAAGTATCATCTAGAATGCTTACCTCTACTTGAGAATGAATATTTTTACATTGATAATAAATTAAAATGCTGTGCTTTCATTATGCACATATTTAGGGAAGCCAGAAGTATTTAGCCCTCCAAAGCCCCAGGTCCAAATCAAAGCCAAATAATAGATGCAGATATAGAAACTCAAACCAGATTTCTTACATCTCTTTGGTGAACAGCATATTTATAGGTGCTATGATTATGCATTATAATTTATCTATATATTACAGGTCATCTTTGTAAGTGTCTAATATATATTAAATATTACAATGACATAGAGGTATTTTTAAATGTAAGAATATCACCTAAGAATGGTCCAAGTGGTAAAGTTGTAGCCCATACTTCCTTTTCTCTTTGTTCTTCACAAGTCTCAGACAATTCCTTTCAAGAGAACTGATCCATCATGACCTCGTCCGCCTTGAGTGCTGCCCCATATTCCTCACATCTGGGTATGACTGCCTTGCTACAGCTACAAGGTGCTCCACATGGCAGTATTCTTAACCAGGCTGTGCTCTGGTTAAGAGTTATACAGTACTTTGTGCACCCTGCATATGCCCCTGGCAGACATTCAAATGGGCATATGGATGTTAATAGACCCTCCCTTGCTGCAAATTATTCCTAAGAAGATTTAATGAGCTAAGCATATTAACTTTTAATAGCTTAAACACCATTTATATTTACAGTGACCTCCCTAGAGGCAAAAGAAAATTTATGCAGGAATTGGTTGATTGCCTTTGAGAAAAATATTAATGACTGCCTGATGTGTTTATATGCCCAAAGACATAAAGAACATATCAGGCCATTCTATGAGGCAACCAAGGGCACAGCACATAATAATCCTTCCCATCTTTTTGCTTTTATTTTTGTATTGCTGATTCTTTTTCATGGTAGATCAATTGACTTAGCAACTATCAAGTGGTAAAGGGGATTTTTTTTGAAAAAATTTCTAGTGCTCAAGTCCTTAAATGTCCCTGAGTGATAATAGTAAGAGTCTACAGCAAATATTGTATTGGTATTATCAGAATTAATAGAAATAGAAATATTATTAGAACAACAGAAAAGGAACAGATGTCTGTTATAAATGTTGTAGAGTTAGTGAGGTAAAAGCAATGGATGTTGGAATCAAGTGACCCTACACTTGAGACCTAGCTCCTTAAGAAAGAAGGCTTGACTGGTTCTTGCTTTGTAGGCCTAGCACAGTGAGGCAGCACTCAGTCACAGCAGAGAAATAGGCTAAATTACTATCTTTGAAGAGTTTTTGACCATGGTCCAAAGATGGAGAGAGAGAAGAAGCATGAGATAGGTTTTGAGCACCAAACAAGGTATATATTTTATCATAACCCAATACATACACATATAAGTGAATTAAAAAAGTGTTTTAAGACAAACTCTACTATGTGCAATGCATTCATTCTTTGTTACTCTATTGAGAGTCTCATCTTTATCCATTAAACTAATTTCAAAACTCATTATTTTCCTCAAACTGGTTTAAAAATCCCTTTCCTGGTGCATGAAGTAGCCCTGGATCTCCTCAAAAACTTGGCGTTGAGGTTAGTTATGGGAAGTGAACGGAAGTGCTCTGCATGGGATAAGTGACAGCTGCATTCAAGACAGATTGGAACTGACTGGAAATAGCAGAGACAGGCAGATCAAGAGTACTGAGAAACGGGAAGGGAGAACTTGGCCTTAGACATGCTGAGCTGTGAAGGTGAAAGCATCTGATAAGAAGCTGGGTTAGACTAGCACTTCTAACCAAAATAAAAGCTAAGAAAAAAATAGCATTAGTGATCAGTTCCGTAGAATTGAAGTTCTAAGGATAAAAGACAGGTAGGCATGATTCTTTCTCTTGCCCCAAGGACTGGTCCTTGATTTGAGAATATTATCTTAGTACATGGCAGTAACCTGGATTCCTTATGGGCATAAAAGGCAATCAACAGAGTACTGGAAGTGCTGGCATCCCTGTTGTTGTGTCCATAGATAGAGATTATTTCATATCTTCCTTCTCTTTTTTTAAAAATAGACTTTAGCTTTATAGGACATGGTGACATATCTGCAATATATGTATATGTAACTGTAATTTTAGTTACTTGGGAGACTGAGGCATGAGGAACACAAGTTTGAGCCCAGCTTGGCAATTTAGTGACTTTGTGAGAGCTTGTCTCAAAATAAAAATAAAGGGCTGGGGATATGTCTCAGTAATGGAGGGAGCAACAAGCAGATGTGAGCCCTGGATATGATCCTTGGAGTGGGAAATAAAAATAACAGAAAGCTGAAAGATAATCATTCCAATGTCTTTGTCAAAATGTCTGTTGCTTTAAAAACAGACTGAAATCCTGGTATAGTGGCACACTTCTGCAATTTTAACACTTTGAGAGGCTGAGGCAGGAGAAAAACAAGTTCAAACGTTGCTTGGGCAACCTAGCAAGATCTTGTAAAATGAAATGAAAAGAAAAGAAATGAAATGAAATAACAAAATGAAATGAAATGAACCAGGAATGTGTTCACTGTTAGATCACTTGCTCAGGATGCACAAGACCACAAGACCATGGGGATCAATCCCCAGTATTGAGAAAAAAAAAACCCCAAAACCAAAAACAAGAAACAAGAAAGAAACAACAATGACAACAACAAATAGTAACCAATTAACCAAAAAAATCCTTACAATTATTTCAAATTAAAATTAAGATGGGACACCATGGGTCAGTTTGTTTTATGATGTAAGTGTATCCCAAGTATTTAGTGGAATTACAGGTACACAATTTTTTTCTTGAATTTAATACATTTTCATCTTGTGATTTGTTTCTAGATAACAAATATCATTTATGGTCACATCTAACAGTGACATACAAAGAGCTAAACAATTTGTTTAAATCAAGAGAAAGAAGTGTTTGAGCTTGGTAGTGCCCACAGCAGTGGGTGTGGTATGGGACATGATTTAGGAGGAAGAACAAGAAGAGAGGGAGTCACTGATGTTAACTGATATTAAGAGAAAAGACTAGAGGATAGGAGGCTTTTAATTCTGTTCAGCTAAAAGTTCATGAGATACACAAAAGTTTTCATAGAAATTCTCGTATTTCAAAGGGATTCAATATAGTATCAGAAGATCTGATCATAGCAATTGGCCATAAAAAAGAATTAAAAGGCATTGAAATTGGGAAGGAATAATTAAAAAGATCTGTTTCCACATGGCATAACATTAATATGTATAAACTCCCAAACTCTTACAAAAAAACTTTTAGAAGTGAAAATTCTACAATATTGCATGATTAGAAATTAATATCCCCGGTTTCTCTAAAGTACCAGTGAACAATGTAAATAAAATAATTAAGAAAGCAATTCAATTTCAGTAGCAAGAAAAGAATAAAATAATCAGGCATACACCAGTTAACTGAAGACATGGAAAGACTTGTATACTAAAAACTACAGAACTTTGCTAAGAGAAATTAAAGACACAAATAATTGCAGAGACATCCTGTGTCATGGGTTGGGGAATTTAATATTAAGATACCACTTTTAACTAAAGCAATCTATAGATGCAATTCACTTCCTACCAAAATCTCAATTACATTTTGCAAAAATATAAAAATACATTCTTAACTAAAATTTGAAGGGACTCTATGGAGTCAAAAAGTCTTGAAAAAGAACAGAATCTCATTTTTTAATTTCAACATATATTATGAAGTTGTAGTAAGCAAGATAAGTAAAAATGGAAAAGAAAAAAGAACCCAATAAGTGAATACGGCATGTGATATTTTTTCTTTGAACAACGAGATGCCCAAAAGAACAGACATCAAAACTTGTTCTCTAGCGAAAGGAAAAGTCAGACACTGTCCTGAGCAGAGCAGACGCCTCATATTTATTGGAGTTAGAAGGAAAGGACAGCAAAAGCAAAAAATGAGTTGAGTAAACAATAGTGAGTAGCTTCAAAAGCGGGCAGGCGTGATTATAGATCATTAACCGAACATTTTCAGGGGCAAAGTGCACCCATAGGATTGAAGACAATAATTTTTTTCATTAATTAATTGGGCTTTGCTTAAGAAATAAACAAGTGTGAATGAGAGGGAAAGGTGGAGCGTTCCTTTCTGACAAGGGTGCCAACATCATTCCATGGGGGAAGAAGAGCATCTACAAAAAGTTGTTTTGGGAAATCCTGTTTATCCACATACTGAATAATGAAGGTGTATTCACCATATGCAAAAACAGCTAAAAGTATACTAAAGACCTAAATATAACATCTAAAACTGTAATACTTTGAGAAGAAAGCACAGGAAAAATTTTCACAACATTGTATTTGGCAATAAGTTTTTGGTTATCACACTAAACTATAGTCAACAAAAGTAAAAATAAGTAAGACTACATCAAACTTTAAAAATGTAAGAACAAAAAACAATGTAAAGGACATCTACAGAATGAGAGAAAATATTTTCACACTAATAAAGAGTACCTGGGATATACAATGGACTTCTGAACTCAACAACAACAGCAAACCAGCCTAATTATAAATTAGGCAAAGGACTTACTAGACATCTCTCCAAAAAAGACATACAAATGGTCATCAAGCACACAAAAGACACTCAGCATGACTAATCATTAGAGAAATGCAAATCAAAACCGCAATGAGATACTATCTCATATCCATTAGGATGGCTATTGTTAAAAAGCAGAAATAATTATTGGTCAAGATAAGGAGAAATTGGATCCATTTGTGAGCTATTGCTGGGGCCATGAAATAATGCAGCTGCTATGGCAAATAGTATAACGGTTCCTCTAAAAAATTAAAAATGCAGAATTACCATATAGAGAAATCCCATTTCTTGCTGTATAGTCAAGAGAATTCAAAGCAAAGTCTCAAAGAGATGTTCACACATCTAAGTTGATAGGAGCTATTCACAATACTCAGGAGGTGGGAATAAGCCAAATGTTCATCTGTGGGTGAATGGATAAAGAAAATGTGTCTCTGTTTCAAAAAGAAAAAAAAATGACAAAAAAGAAAAAGTAGGGTATGCACATGGAATACATCCTGTACAAAAGAGAAATCCTGTCATTTTTGACAACATGGGTGAGCTTTGAAGACAATGTAATATGTGAAATAAGCCAGTTATAGAAAGACAAATACTGTATGAATCCACTCATGTTGAGATTTCTAACATCAAATTACAGAAACAAAAAGTAGAATGATGGTTTCTCGCACCTGAGAGAAGAGTAATTGTTAAATAAGTAGAGTTTTAAGTTCTGTAGGATGAAAATTTTATGGATTTGATTGTATAACAGTGTGAGTAAAATTAAAAATGAGAAGAGATTGTATGTTATATGTTCTTTACCTCAAAAAATTGAAAATATTTGAGAGGAATTTAGGCACTATTTAAATATTTTTATTTTTAATTGACAATAACTATTTATGAAGTACAATAGGTTAATATGATACATGTATGCAGTGTATAATGATCAGTTCAGAGTAACTGGCATGTTCATCTGAAACATTGTTATTTCTTGGTGTTGGGAGCACTCAAAATCTGCTCTATTAGCTATTTAGAAATAAAAAACTGAATGTTAACTACATTTACCCTACAAGTTATTCCTCCCGTCCCTCTGTACTCCTGTAGTTATTAGCCATGTTCTTCGTGTCCACTCCGTTTCCTACCTTTCTTAGCCTCTAGTAACTAAATTCCACTCTCCTGTTTGTGAGATCAACCTTTTTTCCCTTCCACATATAAGTGGTATTTGCCTTTTTTCTGCCTGACTCATTTCATTTAACATGATATCCTCTAGTTTTATCTATGTTGCCACAAGTTATAGGATTTCATTCTTTTTGAGGCTGAATAATATTCCATTGTATATATACCACATTTTCTTTAACCATTCATCTTTCAGTGGACACCTAGGTTGATTCTATTTCTTGACTGTTCTGAACAGCACTGCCCTAAATGTGAGAATGCACATAGTCTCTTCCATCCTAGGAAGTAATGTTGCCCCTTCAACAAAGGAAGCATGATTTCTTCTCTTCTGCTTATATACCCTGTAATGTGATTACTAGCTTAGATGGTAGTTCTATTTTTAAGTTTTTTTAAAAGAACCTGCATCGTTTTCTACAAAATTTACATTTCTACCAACATTAAATGAGAGTTTTCCTTTCTCTGTATTCTTGCTAGCATTTGCTATCTTTTGTATTTTTGATAATACAAGCTTATACCTATTCTGGCTATAATTTCATTGTAAATTTATTTGCACTTCTCTGATAATGATGGCCTGTCAACTTCTGAGAAATGTCTATTCAGATAATTTGCACTATTTTAAATTTTATTTTTTTCTGATGAGTCTGTGTATTCTGGATATCGGTTACTTATTGGCTGGAGAATTCACAAATATTTTCTCCCATTCTATAGGTTATCTCTTAGCTGTGTCAGTTGTTTCCTTTTCTATAGAGAAGGCTTTTAGTTATGTAATCTAATTTGTCAAATTTGTGCCTTTGTTGATTATACTTTTCAGGTCATGTCTAAAATGTCTTTGTTCAGACCAATGTCCTGAGATGTTTGCCTCTAGTAGTTTCTCAGGTTTGGATCTTACATTCAAGCTAATCCGTTTTCAGTTGATTTTTATAACTGATGAAAGAAAATAATCTAGCTGCATTCTTTTTACATACAAATACCCAATTTTCCCAATGCTACAGGTAACTTCCTTCCTGTAAAGCATGTTCTCGGTGTCTTTTTCAAAAATCAGTTTGCTGTACATAGGAAGGTTTATTTCTGGTTTCATTATTCTACCCCATTATTCTGTTTGTTTTTATACAGGGCCATGCTCTTTCAGTCACTATAGCCTTGTAGTGTATTTCCTCTAATATCTGGATGAAGAACGAGATGCCCACTTTTACCATTCTTATTAAGCACAGTATTGGAAGTTCTGTCTAGAGAAATTATACAGGAGGAAGTAATAATATGCATTCAAATGGAAAAGAATAAGTCAAAAACATGCCTAATTTCGGACAGTGTAACTAACTACACATACACACACACACACGTATGCACACACACACAGATTATCAAAAAACTGATAAATCCAAAAGACCAACATACAAAATTCAGTAGTGTATATTTACAAGAACAATGGACTAGCTGAGAAAGTAATAAATAAAACAATCCCATTTACAAAATCTTTCAGACTTGTTATGTTTAAAGCCATACCTAGAAATAAATTTAGCCATGGAGGTGAAAACACTCTGCAATAAAAACAATAATATTCTGTAAAAAGAAATTAAGAAGATATACAAATAAATGTAAAGACATGTTTATGAATTTGAAGAATTAATGTTAAAATATCCATACTGCCCAGTACAATCTGCAGATTCAATGCAAATATTACAAAAACAACAATGACACTTTCCACAGAAGAACACACACACACGCACGCATGCACGCACGCACGCACGCACGCACGCTTGGTCAAGTGTCCTTCTGATTCTTATGTATTAAAGGCTTTTCCAGCCCATGGGGCTCTTGGGAGGTGATGTGATGGAAACTTTAAGAAGTGGACCTGGTGGGAGGAAGTTAGCTCATGACCTAGCTCAAGTTAGATCATTGCCATCTCAGCTCCTTGGTCTGTCTCTTGCCTGCCAGCCGCCATGTAGTGAGCAGCTATCTCACCACATACCCTCACTATGATGTATTGCCTCACCATATTACTTCCAACTGACTGTGGACTGAGGCCACAAAAATCGTCAGTCAAAATAAATTTATCTTTTAAGTTATCAGGTTTTTTTTACAATAATGGACAGATGATAAATGCAGAATATATATGTATAAATATATGAAAACTATATATATGTATATAATGTATATATATTATATCCCTTTAGTTCTATTTCTCTGGATAACTGAAACTAATTGATCAGTTTTCCCTGGAGAACCTTGGCTAAAGTAATTGTCTAACATTAATTTTGCATGAATTCTACTGCACTGAAGGGCATCATTTGTTTATGTTGTACTTTCTTCGAAAGATGCTAGCATCATTGTCATCTCTACCTCTTGATTCTGTCATAAAGATACTCGAAAAAAATAGAACTGAGAAACGTTACCCAAACTACATTTTAATGAATCTACTTTCCAGACCTGCTTGTTTTTGATATAAAAGTTTGACTATGATCATAAAAGTATATGGAAAAGTATTAACTTGATAATGACATGTTGCGCCCTGAAGGATATTACAAGACATGTTAGACGTATTTTAACTGACTTCAGTTGTAAAAGCTGCTTCACAGACTGTGGAGGAGATGCACAAATGTAAGTGGTGGTCTCACGATTGATCAAGTCTTCTTTTTGGCATTGTGCAAAGAATACTGTTTTGTAGCTGCTCTGGGCTGGGAGTTCTCCTAGGATATATATGAGTTTGTTAGTTCAATACAGGTTAATACTGAAATTCTTGTGTGGTCTTTATAAATGTCTTTGTGTCTAGCACATCACCAATATACTTAAAAGCTTGAGAAACAAATATGAGGTAATTTAAAATATGAGTGGCTCTACTGTGAATTTGGGTCAGATACTGCCTTAGTAACTAAGCTGCTAAATATTGAAACTCCCTTTTCCCTAAAGGCATTTCAATCTTAGTTTTGGTTGGACATCTTCCTGGTGGCTGAAAGCTAATGGTTATGGACATTCCTAAAGTTATTTTCTCAAGTTTCCTGTATTTTTCCTTTCTTTGTCTTTGTTTTTGCCCTTTTAGCCATTTATGGTTTAGTCAGTTGTTTTTTAAATGTTCAATTTCCTTCAGCAGAATATTAGTATTTCTTGATTATAAAATATATTTATAAAATTATTCTTATTGTGAAAATAAAGTCATTCTTAGAAACTAATTTTCATTTCATCATAGTATATGTACATACTATCAAATACATAAATAGCCAGCATGTAGAATTGTGCTTGAGAAGAAAGTCAACAAATACTTCTTCAATTAACTTTGCAAGACCTATAGCAAGTTTGGTAAGGAGAAATTATTTCTTTTTCATCTTTAGCAGTGATGGATATGGAACTCAAGACTTTGCTTATACTAGAAAATCATTTTACCATCAATCTATACTTACAGCCGCAGAAATTGTACTAGTTTAACAAATAGTATATTTGGAAAAGTTTTGAAGGACATGTTAAATGAAATTATGGAAGACAACTTTCCAAATCTAGGAAAAAAAGTGAACATTGAGCTACTGCAGGCATACAGAACTCCAAATAATCTTGGCCAGAGGAGAACCTCCCCACGACACATTGTAATTAAAAATCCTAGAGACTCAACAAAAAAGAGACAGTATTGAATGTTGTAAGAGAAAACCAGAAAGTAACTTACAAAGACAAACCCATCAGGATAACTGCAAACTTCGTAAGACAACCATTAAAGGTCATGAGATCATGAAGTGACATCATCCAAGTACTAAGAGAACATGAATACCAACCCAGACTGCTATACCCGGCAAAACTATTATTAAAAATTGAGAAAGAAGTTAAAATATTTCATCATAAAGAAAACCTGAAGAAATTCATGACCACTAGACCAAGTGCTACAGAAAATACTTAAAGGAAACTCGGACAGAGCTAGGGAGACCAATAGCACCAAAGACCCCGGAGAAAAGGAAACAACAGAAAGAGGAGAATGAACTGACAAGAGTGTAGTTAAAGCAATCATTACTGAAGTGTCACAAGGATGGCAGGAAGTAGCAAATATACCACTGTCATTACGCTAAATGTTGATGGTCTCAACTCGTCTATCAAAAGACACATATTTGCTGATTGAATCAAAAATCAAAGACTCACAATTTGTTGCTTGCAAGAGACATGCACTATCCATAAAAAAAAGAAACAGACTGAAAATAAAAGGTTGAAAATCAATACTTTATGCAACTGGACTAGGAAACAAGCAGATGTCAAACCAAAACAGATCAGGAGAGACAAAGATGGGCACTATAAACTGGCAAAGGGAACAATTCAACAAGAAGTCACAATTAAATTATATATATATGCTTCCAAAATTAGGCATCCAAATTTGTAAAACAAAAATTATTGGAGTTGAAAGGCCATGTAGGCCGCAATACAATTATACTAAGGGCCTTCGATACTACACTAGCATAGATTGACAGGTCAACTAGACAGAAAATCAACATAAAATATCACAGTTAAACCACGTTGTGGAAAAATTGGACTTAATGGGTATCTACACAGTGTTTCATCTAACATCAGCGAATGGTACATTTTCCCAAATATTATATTATAGGCCATAAGACATTTTTAAATTATTACAAATGAGCTGGAATTCCTTGGTCACTGTCAGACCACAGAGGAGTAAAACTGGAAATCAACAACAAAAGAAACGACAGACATTATACCAATACATGAAGACTAAATAATTTACTGCTGAACAAAGAAATAAAAAACTTCCTAGAGTCTAACAATAATTAAAATGCATTATACCAGACCCTGTGGAACACAAAACAATGCTAAGAGGAAAATTCATAGCTATAAATGCACACATTAAAAAAGCAATTTCAAATAAACAATTTAATGATGTAACTCAAGATTCTAGAGAATTGAGAATAATCTATTTTTTTCCCATTTGATACTTTAAAAATCATGCAAGGAGGCTTTTATCTAACTGTCAATAAAGAAACGTTGGAAGATTACAGATTACCTAAGAAATACAAAATAATGTTTATGCTGGATGGGGGTACAAGGTGGAAAAGAAAGAAATGGGCCAACTTTTTCATTAACTGTCATCTTATAACAATTTACTTTTGAACCTTATGAAACTATTATTCAAATATTGAATTAAACAAAACAGAAAATTACATGGAGGAGATGGATTTATAAGCCTTTTTTCTAGAAATAGCCACCAACCTAATAGAGATGGATCCCCATGGTGTGGTATTTATGCATAGTAAATGTAATTGGGTAATTTTAAAGAACTAAGTAATATTAAATAATTGGGAATGGTTTTTAAAGATTTTATTAATGATATCTAGAGAACTTGTCACTTAAAACCTCCCTAAGTAACTTAGAAACAGAGTGAATCATATTATGAAGTACAAATTAAAAGAGTTTAGGTATGGTAATACACAAATTTTGTTAGATATTTAAGCTTATTAAATGGAATCCTATTGGGGATGAGCATGCAGCTCAGTGATAGAGTGTGTAATCAAGTACTCCAGGCACTGGGTTTAAACTTCAACACCAAAAAATTAAATTAAATTAAATATTAAATTAATTTAAAGAAAACATTTTATGTATACCTGCCTTAGTTAATTATTTATTCATAACAAACTATCCCAAGGTTTGAGGGCTTAAGAAAATAATTTTTGATTTTCGCACTATAGTAGATTGCACCGCTGTATGTCGGAGATAATAATGACAGCTTCCTCCTGGAATTGTTTCATGAACTAAATAATGTTTATAAAAGGTGGAGGATAGTACGTGATACATCATAGCACTCATATTAGCTATCATTAAGAATAATCGAGGGTGCCTTAGTTACTTTTTCATTGCTATGACTCAATACCTGACATGCAGAAGACCATAGGTTCAATTCCCAGTACTACAAAAAAAAAAAAAAAAAAGATAGTAATCAGGAGACATTCATAGAGGCCAAATTCAGAGAATGACAAGTAAATGTGGTGAGAAGGTTGGAATGAAGAATGAGATCAGAGGCTGGGAAAAGTTCAGGACATTTTTGACAGGAATGAGGCTACATTTCTGATTATCATTGTCTTGAACTTGGGCAAGACAGTCTGAATACTCAAAGGAGCATCCCTGGCTAGAAATAGTTCATACTGTAGGGAAACAGTTGTAAGAAAAATTTTATCCAAAGGGCCAAGAAATTACAAATGCAACTTAAATGTAACTTCCTATATTTTGAATGCATGAATGTGAGTTTTATATTGCAATTCTCTATTTAGGCAATTAAAGTAAGGGCCTGCCTTTTTAAAAACGCATAGTTTAAAATGGCATATGTTAAATAGGCACATAGTATCCTAAACTTTTGTTTTGGAGGTTGTCCTAGTTACTTGTTCGTTGCTTTGACTCAATACCCGATATCCACAAATTTAGGGGAGCAAAGATATGTTTTAGCTCACAGTTTCAGAAGGCCACAGTCCACTCAGGGGCAGCCAGTAGCTGTTATTATTGTATAGGTTAACCTCAATTTTAAAATATCCTCTGAGAGTAGGAATTTACCAGATACCATATCCAACAGTTTTTCTTCCCGAAACTCATGGCCATCAGAGAATATAAGGGATTTTCCAAAGTGACTATACTGTCTGATTTTCATCCCTATTGCTTTGTAATAGAATTTGATGTCTGAGACTGTGATGCCTCCTACTTTTGTCTTGTTGCTCAGTATTGCTTTGGCTATTCTGGGTCTCTTCCAGTTGCATATAAATTTTATTGGATACAGGCACCTCCAGCCATCTGATCTTTGATAAAGGCAACCAATAAATAAGTTGAAGAAAAGATAGCCTCTTTAACGAATGGTGCTGGAGAAAACAGGAATCCACATGCGAAAGAATGAATCTAGACCCTTTTATCATATCCTGTATTAAACCCAGGTTAAAAATGGATCAAAGACATAGATGTGAGGGCCAAAAATGGGGAGAAGGGATTGCAACGTGGATGCGATATATATGTAAACAAAGTACCTCAGCTCAATGTCATCATTGTGTATCACATAATGGTTTTCATATATAAAATGGGAAAATCAGAAACAATGAATCTGCTGGAAGGTAAAATAGGCAACACTGTAGAAGATATAGCCCCAGGCAAGGACTTTCTTAGTATAACAGAACACACATTGCAGAAGAGATACCATCAAGAATCAACAAATGTGATTATATCAAACTAAAAAGCTTCTGCACAGCAAAGGAAACAACCAACAGAGTGAAGAGAGAAAAAAGAGAAGCAACAGAATGGCAAAAAAAAAAAAAAAAAAAAAAAAAAAAAAAAAAAAAAAAAAAAAAAAAAAAAAAAAAAAAAAAAAAAAAAAAAAAAAAAAAAAAAAAAAAAAAAAAAAAAAAAAAAAAAAAAAAAAAAAAAAAAAAAAGCCAGCTATTCTTTGGACAGAGGCCTAAAATCTCAAATATACAAAGAAATGAAAAAAGTTATAATTCCAGAAATAAAAGACCCAATCAAAAAATGGGCAATTGATGGGGCCGAGGCTGTAGTTCAGTGGTACAGTGCTTGCCTGGCATGTGTACAATCCCGGTTCCAAACAAAACAGACCACAAAAACGACGAAGAAATGGGCAATTGAAATGAATAGACAGTTCTCAGGCTAAGTACAAATGGCCAATAAATACATAAGAAATGTTCAGCATTCTGACCATTAGAGAAATGCAAATCAAAATAGCACTGATACTCCTTCGTGTTCAAGTAGAATGGCTACTATCAAGAACTCAAAAAATAAAATAAGGCTGAGGTGGAAGACCCTTTCTAAATTATGGGAAGGGGGGACTTCCAATCTCTATGGAAATCACTAGGAAGATTTCTCAAGAAGCTGAAAATAGAAATTCTATTTGACCCAGTTATATCTCTTCTGGGTATCTTTCCAAAAGATTTAAAGTTGTCATTATACAGGGGTACATGCATACCCATGTTTAATGTAGCACAACTCGGAACAGATGAGGGGATAAAAATGTGATATATGTACACAAGAAATTACTACTTTGCTATAAAGACAAACTGAAGTCATTTATGGGAAAACGGATGTACCTTGAGATCCGTACACTGAGTGAAATAAACCAGAAACAGAAGGTTAAATATAGCACGGTTCTCCTATATGAGAAACCCAAATTGCAAGTAATTAAAAGAACAAAATAAAAGATGGTAGGAAACAGGGAGGTAGACTTTACAGAAATGGGAAAGAGACCTTGGGAAGGCTGGAGAAATAGCTCAGCGGTTAAAGCACATGTCTAGCAAGCTCATGCCCCTGAGTTTGATTCTCCAGCACCACATAAGCCTGGTATGGCAGTGCATGCCTGTAATCCCAGCACTCCCGAGGCTGAAGCAGGAGGAATGCCATGAGTTCAAGGCCAGCCTGGGCTATGTGGTGAGTTCACAGCAAGACCCTGTCTCAAGAAAAAAAGAAGAGACCTGGGGAAAAGGGGACATGATAGGGCATGGAAGGGAAAGTAAAATAAAAATGATAAAGGTAATACATATATACATATATATCAATTCCCTGAGTTGAATGGAATTATTATGTATTACACACACTAATAAAAAGAATAATTTTGAGGAAAAACACCAGAGTTCAAAGATATATTTTAAAAATAAGTTATATAAGTTACATGTTGAAATATCTTAGGTATATTCAACAAAATATTTTATTAAAATAAAAAAGTGATTTACTGCATTTTGTTTGCAGCCCTACTATACAGGAGTTCTACAGGGGTTCCAGTTACTTGGCAACCTTGGTAGGTGTTTATGTTGGCTACTTTGATACACTGTAGTGTTATCTTACTGTGATTTTGATTTGTATTTCTATAATGACGGCTGAGGCTGACCATCTTTTCATGTTCTTCTTTACCACACTTTATTTACCTCATTTAGTGATGCCTGTCCAAACTGTCTACTTGTTTTTAAGCTGGAATTTTGATTCATTTTTGTTATTGAGATTTGGAAGTTTTTATTCTCCAAGTCTTGTCTTATGAGGCGTATTATTTTTCCACATTACCCACCAGTTATTAGGTTCCTTTTTCATTTCGTCAACAAAGTTTGTTATGGAGCAAAGCTTTAAAATGCTTTTATTAAGTCCACCTTACCAATTTGTCCTTTTATGGATGGTGCTTTTGGTGCCATATCTAGTAAACTCTTTTCTAAACTAAGGTCACAAAGCTTTTCCGCAAGTTTTCTTCTAGTAGTATTACAGTTCCAGATTTTACATTTAGGCTTATACTACATTTTGTTTAAGTTTTATAGATAGCATGAGGTATGAATCTTCTGCCACATAGATACCTTGTTCCAACACCATTTGTTGAAAAAAGGGTATTGTTTCTTTACTGAATTTTGTTTTTAAGTTTTAAATTGACAACTATTAATTGTGTTTCTTTATGGGGTAGAGTTTGATGTTTTGATCTATGTATACAAAAAATTCAAACTAATTAGATATCCATTAAATTGCCACCTTATTTTTGGGGACTAGAATCTATTCTTTTAGCAATTTGTAAATATGCAATGCAGTCGCTGTGGTCACAAGACAATGAATCACTAAAACTTACTCTTGCAGTCTAACTGAAATTTTGTACCTTTTTTCAACATCTTGCCCTCAATCACCCTTTCCTCTCCTCAGTTTTTGGTAAATCCCTTTCTCTTCTCTGTTTCTGTGAAGTCAGCTTTTTTAGATTCCATGCACTTGAGATTGTACAGTGTGCCTTTCTCTTTGTGTGGCTTATTTCACTTATCTTAGTGTCCTCCAGTTTCATTCATGTTGTCAAGGATGAAAGAATGTTCTTTTTGAGAGTTGCCTACTATCCCTCATGTATACACCCAACTTTTTCTCTATCTATTCATCCAGTGATGGGCACTTAGGTTGCTTTCATTCTTGGCTGTTGTTGATAGTGCAGTAGTGAACATGAGAATGCAGATATCTCTTTGGCATGTCGATTTCAGTTCCTTTATATATACAATCTGTGGGAGACCTTGGAGCTTAATGTTCCTGACCACCTGGGGCCAAGTTCTTTCTTTAAAGTCTCCAAGTATTAAGTACCCGAGTTCAATTCCCCAGCACCACATAAACTGGGTGTGGTGGTGCACACCTGTAATCCCAGCACTCGGGAGGTTGAGCCAGGAGGATTGCCATGGGCTCAAGGCCAGCCTGGGCTATAGAGCAGGACCCTGACTCAAAAGCTGTCTTATGTAAGCATTGTTAAGTCGTCTTACATATGTTAAGTAAACAGTGTTAAGCCATCTTAAATATGTAAATATTGTTAAGCCTGAATGTTTTCTGGTAAACAACTGGAGTATAAAAGGAAGGTCCTACTGAATAAATCGTCTTTTGTCCCTGCAAGAGTCCATCTTTCTTCCTTTCCATCTCTCTTTCTTCTTCTCTTTTCATCCACATTGCCCCACTCGTGTACTCTGTTGACTGACTGAGCTGGCTCGGTCAACAGTGAGAGGTTGGATGGCTGGACCTTATAGGTGAAGGATTCGAGCAGACATTTCTCAAGAGATACAAATGGATCAAGAGATATATGGAAAAAAGTCTCAGTAATACTAATCATCAGAAAAATGCAAATTAAAACCACAGTGAGATATCACCTCACATCTGTTTGAATGGCTGTCATCAAGAAGACAAATGATAAGGGTTGGTAAGGATGTGGAGAAAGGGGAGCTCATATATTTTGGGAGCATAAATTAGTATAGCCATTATGGAATACAGTATAGAAGTTTCTCAAAAAACTAAATTGGCTTTGAAACTTTATTGAAAATTAATCATCTAATGTATAGTATGGGCCTCTTTTTGGACTCTATTCTGATATATCGATCAATCCCACACTGTCTTGATTTTTACAGCTTTACAGTAAAAACTGAAATCAGCTACTGTTTTCTCCCCAATTTGCTATTTTTAAAAGTTGCTTTGGGTATTTTAAGTTGCTTTACATTTCTGCATGAATTCAAGAATCAGCGTATCATTTTCTATAACAAAATCAGCTGGCATTTTTCTTGAGGTTGCATTGTAACTATAGATCAGTCTGGGGATAACTGACACTTTAATGATGTTGAGGCTTCTGCCCTGTGACTATAATATTGCTCTCTATTGCTCAGGTCTTTTCAAGTCTATGACTAACACTTTTACCTTTCAGGGCACAAGTCCTCCATATAGTCATATTTACCTATAAATTCCAAAGTAGTCTACTTCTGTGATCAACATCCAAAGCCCCATGAGTCTTTAAGTTTTGTTAAAAAAAAATGTTCCATTCACTCTTGGATTAGGTGACTGTTTTGAAGAAATGCAAAATGACCACAGACACAAAAAGATGTCCTAATACTTTTCACGTAGTTCTTCATTAGAATTAATGCAATTGAAAATTTTCACTTTTTATTCGATGTCCGGCATGTTTACCAATGCTTTTGCACTGATTGAGCATTGGCCCATTACTATTTGGAGTGTGTGTATGTGTGTGAGTACACGTATGTGCCCACATTTGCTGGTATGGCCTTTTAGTGAATTTTTACAACTTTGTATTGCATTAGTGCTGCATTTGGGAATGTGGTAGGCAGGATTCTAAAATGGCAGGGTTTTTTTTTTGTCTTCTAGTGCACATTTTAAGTATAACTCCCTTAGGCTGTAAGTGTAGCTCAGTGGAAGAGGACTTGCCTCACAGGTAGAACACCAAATTCCATCCCTAATATTTGGACAAAAATATCCGTAACAATGACAAAACAGAATATTGTATATTTTCTTCCCCTTGAGTGTGGTTAGGATCTGTAAATAATCTGGTATGTCATTCTTGTGATTATGTTACATTATATGACAAAGATGACACAATTTTGCAGAGGCAATTAAGCTGATTTTGTGAGCTAATTAAAAGAGATATTATCCCAAGTGAGTCTGCTTTAATCTTATGTAAAAAATCTTAAAAACTGAGGCACTGGACTCCTCTCAAAGGAAAAAAAAGTTTTCCTGATGGCCTTTAATAAGCAATCAACTATGACATCAAATGCCAGTGGGAGGGACAACTGGAGAACCTGTAGATGCTGAGGATTTCAATCCTACAAATGCAAGGAACTGAGTTTGGCCAACAACCTGAATGAGTTTGGAGATTCTGAGCTCCACTTGCAAACACAACTTGGCCTACACGTTAGTTGCAGTTTTGTGAGCCCCTGAACAGTACACCCACTTATGTAATGCTTGGACACCTCAGTTTTAGGCCACCTCGCTTGTGACAGTTTGTTACACAGAAATTAACAATTTTTTTTTTTATTGGAACAGTATCTCACTCTGTAGTCTAGGCTGGTCCTGAACTCACTAGGAATTCTCCTGCTTCAACCTCCCAAGTTCTGGGATTATAGGACTGTGCCACCACAACCTGCTTATCTGGTGCTGAGGAATCAACTGAGGACCTTGAGCTTGCTAAGTAAGTGCTTTAACTACTGAGCTATTCTTCCAGTCTCCATTGGGTTTTATTTTTCTTTTGAGACAAGGTCTTGCTCTGTAACCCAGGCTGTCCTTGGACTCACAGCAATCCTTATGCCTCAGCCTCACAAGTGCTGGGATTTTCAGGTGTGTGCCACCATACCTGGCTTTATGTGGTGCTGGGAAATCAAACTCAGGGATTTGCCCTTACAAGGCAAGTGCTTAACCACTGTGCCATTCCTCCAGCACTCCCCCACCTCCCAATTTTTTTTTTTTTCAGACAAGGTATCACTTTGCGGTTCAAGCTCATCCTGAATTCGCTATGTAGACCAGGCTGGCCTAGAACTCACAGTGATCATCCTTCCTCAGCCTTTTAAGTACTGGAATTATAGATGTGGTGCTGAGAAAAATGGCACATAGGTAAAGAGGCTAAATTTATATAGCACAGCACAAAAGTGTCTTCTGACTCTCAGTTTAGTGCTCTATCTACTAGATTAATTATTCAGCAAAGTATCTGTTATGATTCGCATCTGGAATAGTCCCAAAGCCTGATGTTTGGAAGGTGACTCAATTATGGGGGCTAATCTCTTGATTTCCAGGGCTGAAAGAGGTGAGGCCTGGCCACGAGGGGGCAGACCACTGGGACATGACCCGGGGAAGGACCCTTCTTCCTGCTTTCTCTGTTTTCATGTCAACAGGTCGTGATCCGCTTTTCTCACACTCGGTGTCCGCCAGGTCCCCATTGCCAGTTGTCCACGAATGGACTGAGATCTCTTGAAACTGACATAAAATCAACCCTTGCAACCTTCATTTGTGGGTGTTGAGGATTGTGTTCCGGCAATGAAACCTTGTACTTTCAATTCAAACACAGTTTCTAGAACTCTCCCCATCCCAACACTCCTACTCTGACCTCTGGAAGATTTTCTCCTTGTGTGGAAAAGAGTATTTGGGCCACATCCAATCATTCTATTTTCTTGTCATTTATAATAGAGAAACTTATTGTAAGGTAACTCCACTTAAACATTTTTATGGCAGGGATGAAGCAATGATTTGGATGTAGATCAACTCAATTTGTATTTATTTTAACGTATGTGCCAGGTTTTTGATATATGGTGAAATTGATTGCTTTAAACATATCTTGACAAGATTGTAAACTTCTGTAATAGGTGCTTTCCTCATAATAGGGCTTGAGTGTATAATTTAGGTATGCGATAATTATTGAATAAGCATAGTGGACAAGTCAGAGAATGCATTCCTATTAGCAAAGGTGAGTTGGGTTGAATGCACTCATAGGTAAAAGATAATGTAGCCGCGGCTGCTGGTACACACCTGCAATCTCAGCACTCTGGGAGGGTGAGGCAGGGTGCTCACAAGTTCCAGCCCAGTCTGAGCAACTTGACAACTGAGACTCTGTCTCAAAAATACAAAAAATTAAAAAAAAAACTAGGATAGAGCTCAATATGAAGGTTTTGGTTGGATTCCCAGTACTATCAAAAAAGTAACCCTAGCATTCTGAGAGGTTGAGGCAGGAGGATTACAAGTTAGAGCTTAGTCTGAGTAATTTAGTGACAGCAAGACCTTGACATCAAAATTAAGAGTGGGGTTGAGGACTTAGCTCAGTGTGAAGTCCCTGGGATTTATCCATAGTACCACAAAAACAAAACCCACAAACAAACCATACATTCTCACTCCCTTAAAAAAAAAAAAAAAAAAACAGACCCTTCCCCAAAGAAGATTAGATTGGTTACTCAGAGCAAGTCTCATTATTTTTTCAAGGAGTCTGGAATTCAAAGGAGGTTTAAGAAGGTGGCCTCAGGCTGTAACTGTCAAACAGGGAAAGAATGACGGACAAGGGGAAAAACTGGCTTGACTGGGGCTTTCCTTGGGTTCTAGGCTGATAGAACTGGGAAGACAGAATGTAGACCTGACTTAGAAGCAGAAACCCATCAGAATTTGGGAACAGGGGCTGGAGGAATGGCTCAGTGGTTACCAGTACCACATAAGCCAGGTGTGGTGGCCCAAGCCTGTAACCCCTGCCCTAAGGAGTCTAAGACAGGATTGCTGTGAGTCCAAGGCCAGCCTGGGTTTTATAGTGAGTTCAGGACCAGCCTGGGCTACAGAGCAAGACCGTGTCTCAAAAAAAAAAAAAAAAAAAAATCGGAAGCAATATGTAAGAGTGGTGAGAGCTTGGGCCCCAGGGCCAAACTGCTTGTGATCCTGGGTCCCGCTTTGCCACTTCCTAATTGCATAACCTTGGGTAACTCGTTTAACCTTTAGGTCTTGGTTTTGTGACTTGTAAAGTGGAAATAATAATAGTATATACCTTGTAGGTTGAATTGGCCTTTCAGTGCTTGGCTCGTAGTAAGCCTTCTTTGTTAACAGTCCAATTCAGTAGGGCGGAGCGGAAATGAAGCACTTAGCAGACTACAAAGTGATGAACAGTTGTGTGGGAGCGTGGGTCAGGCTTGTTTTGAGCTGAGGCTCCCACATGGGCGAAGTGGCGCTGCTTACCCAGGTTCTGCCGACAGCATGAGGAGGCTGAGACAGGTCACGGATGGCGGGATGCACTGGCGACCTCCTTGGAGTGGCTAGCCCCGGGCAGCTGCACTGCTGCCCCTGGATACTTGACAGTTTTCACGTCTGCCTCCTGGGCACTAGAAGACATGTGCGCTCACCCCCTAGCGTGCGGGTTTCAGAGGCGTGAGGCCACTTGGCGGTCACACTCCTTCTGGCACAGCCTTGCCACGCTGTGGCGGGGAAGTCAGCTCAGACCCCACCAGGGTCCCGCTGCAGCTACCCCGGCGTCCCGCGCAGGCGCCGCCCGGCCACCCCCGCCGCCATGTTTCCCCTGCCGCGCGCCCGCCCCCCGTCCCCTCCCCAGCGGCGCGCCCCGCCCTCGCGCCCACCCCCTGGTGAGGTCAGGCGGAGGCTCTGCCGCTGCCGCCGCGGCGCTCGGCTCCTGCTCCCGAACCCTGGCTGGGGACTTTCGCACATAGCTGGAGCGGCGTCCGGGTTGGGGTCAGCGCGGCCCGCCGGCGCGGCGACGGGCGAAGTGGCCTGGGCCAGCGGAGCGTGCGGAGGCGCGGGGACGCGGCGAAGAGGTGAGGCGGGCGCCCCGGGCCCCCTGCGCGGCGGGCCCCCGTGTCCCGCGTGCCGCCGCGCGCCCTGTCCCCGCACCTTGGCATCCACGGTCTCGGGAGTTCCAGGACTCCAGCACCCAGGTCCCCGTGCTTCTCTGTCACCCTTCCAAGATCTTCTCTGGGCGTCGCTGCAGCTGCCCGCTGATCTGGAGTCCCTCTGTCTACTCGCGCTCCCTGTCCCTTGCTCCCAACAGTTTCTGCTTTGTGCCTCCTAATCTGTCCCTCCCAGGAATTACAATCCTAACTTGGGAGAAGCGGGTAAGAGCCCCAAGTCAAGAACGCTCTTTTTTTCCTGGAAGCTTTTAACTTTAGTTAGTGGCTTCTGCTTCTGCTCTGAGTGTCTTGGCTTGTTTCTTTTTTCTTTTCTTTTTAAAATCACATTTGACTCATGACTTTCTTGGAGACTTACAGTTGAGCCTTACCATTTGCTGAAAGCGACTGGATGATTCCTTTATTAAATATTCTTTAGTAAATAACTGCTAAGGAACTTTAAAATTTCTTTCTAGGTTTCAGTAACTTAGTCCCAGGACGAACGATAGCCACTTAAGACATGTATGTGTGTGCATGTTTGTATGCAGTGCTCCTGCATGCTCCTGAGCCTTCCTGGCTGCACAGCAGGCCTGACAGGGAGAACGGGGAGGCTTGTGAATGTCTGGCTTCACTTCTCCACCTGCAAAGGAGGATGGGCTTTGTTTTCTGTAGCGAAGACTACCTTAGTGTTTTTTTTTTTTTTTTAAGTCCCTCAAGTTATTACAGACTGGTCACTAAGCACCTTGAATGGGAATCAAAAAATTCTGGGATTTAAAACTGCCTCTGTTGGGAAGGCACCTGCTTTTATTATTATTTTTTAAAGCTACAGTGTCTAAAAATGTGTCTTTATATACCGACTCAACCCCCCCTCCCCCCAAGAGACAGCACTTTTAAACCTTACAATTTCTTTGAAAATACTTTTAGCAACATCCCTTTCTCCCTGCGCATTCGCTGTGTTAGCTCATGGGTTCAGGTTCACTTGCTCACTTCCATGCTGTAATTAGTGTGAAGAAAATTGAGTGGCGAAGCCTAAAGTGGAAGCAGATACCAGTGAAGAAGCACATGCTGACGTGTGCAGCTGTGTTTCTGGAAATAGGCTATATCTCGTGCTCAAACTGGAAAACTGAGAAAAATGAACCAAGCATATACATGGCATCATTTTCTGTGTACAACTGTTAGCTCCCTTAACTGCAAGTACTTATTAATATCTTTAGACTTAACTAACATTTGGTAAATTCATAAGCATGCTTGATGTGGGACCAGGTGCTGCCTTTCCACGGTGTGCACTAATTGGCGACGTTCTCAGAAGAAACTGTTGTGAAGGAAGATAGTGGCTACAGTTCACTGTCTACGGAGGACTTGTTTTCGCCGTGAGATGAGAATAGTTTCTTTTGTGGTATCACAATATCTATTATCTATATTTATATTTGTATATCTATATCGAAGCTGGTCTTGGTGATTGGACACGGGGCCTCATACTGAGTCACATTCCACATCTCCTTTTTAAATTTGTTATTTTGAGACAAGATCACATGTTGCCCAGACTGGCCTCCAACCTGTGTTCCTCCTGCCTCAGCCTCCCAAGCAGCCAGCATGATAGACGTGTGTTGCTGCACCTGGCCAAATGATGTATTTTTAAAACAAGATAACTAAGAGTATCAGTTGCCCAAACTTTTTATTCTGCCATTTTTATGATCACACTTTAAACTGTGTGGTGAGATTCTAACACAGTTTAGTTCATGTTTTGAGGAAACTGCTTTTCATAGTAGCTATAAAAGCTATTGATTATCAGCTTAGTTCAATAACTTGCAGGGGATAACCTTGGTTTCTCTATTCATTTGGTAAGTTCTTAAGTTTACGTTAGTTCCATTAAAAGTAGGTCGTGGTAGAGGACAAGTATTTGTTCTCGTAAGTCCACTATTCCCATTTTTTGACAACCCATTCTCCAAAGACATGTAAGCTTGCAACTAATGCAAAGACAAAAGTGTATAGCATTTTATTGCTTTTTCCTTTTGTGACTATTATTGGTACTATGTGTAAACTAAGAGTGCCGCTAATACAGTACAGTTAAGTACTGTACAGTTAGACTCTGAACTTTAAAACTGCCTCTGTTGGGAAGGCACCTGCTTTTTTTTAAAGATGCTATACTTTCTTACATTGTGTCTTTATATAATCCCCTCTCCACAAGCAGCACATTAAAACTTCATAGTTTTCTTTGAAAATACTTTTAGAAATATTACTTTCTTCCTGTTCAACTGCTGTGTTAATTTATGGTTGCCTGGAAGAAAAACAAAGTGGATGTGAGTTAGTTAGGAGTATTTTGTTCTGAATCCTCCATATGTAATTTACAGCTCCCCTGCTACACCTAGAGGTTGCAAGACTGGGCATTTCTGGTGGTAACAATATGTACCTGCAGTTTGCTACTGTATTATCTTTCTCAATTTTTATGCGTTCAAATTATATTTTTGCATGTAATTTGACTTGTAAAATGAGACTAACGAGTTTTCAAACTGATTTTTGATAACTAATACAGTGTTAAAAGTTTCTCAGTATTTTTGTTTCTTAAATACTTTAGTTGAATTCTATTTTTATTGCTATAAACTAATAAATAACTTCGAAGGAACTGTTCCAGAATATGTAGAAAGTATGTGGAAATTGAATCACCTTAGGCAAAATATCAAAAGTAGAAAAAAAGATCTTAGCTTTCTCAAGTTAGAGATATTTCTATCAATCAGGTTTTTGAATATGCATTCATTTAGTAAGTCATTCTACAAAATCTGTTGAGTGCTTTCCCTGTGCAGATGTCCTGTATTAGTTAGGCACAGTGATAAAACCTGTCAGCCATGGGCCTTGCTCTTTTAGAGATCATGGTGCATATATTCTACCATAGGCCATAGAAGATTTCTATATAAATGAAGAAAATCCTGTGGATTCCAGTAAGAACAAAAAATAAAAAATAAGTAGGACTGACCTTACAGACAACTAGGCAGGGTCTACTAAAGTGAATACACAGTTTTCAGAAGATGTATAAATAGCAAATCAATACATTAAAAAATGTTCACCATCTTTAGCCATTAGAGAAATGCACAACACAGAGGTCCTATCTTACTGAAGAATGGCTGCTACCATGAACTCAAAAAATAACAAATGCTGGTGAGGTTGAGGGGAAGAAAGAACCATTCTGCACTGTTTGTGGGACTGTAACCTATTTTAGCCTGTGTGGAAATCAGTATGGAGGTTACTCAAAACCTGAAAATAGACATTCCATTTGACCCAGGTATTCCTCTTCTAGGTATTCATTCCAAAGGACTTAAAGACATATTATGGTGATAGTGTATACTCACTTTTTTTGTTTGTTTTTTCGAGACAGGGTCTCACTCTGTATCCCAGGCTGGTCCTGAACTCCCCATGGAGCCCAGGCAGCCTTGAACTCATGGCAAACCTCCTGCCTCAGCCTCCCAAGTGCTGGGAATACAGGCATGTGCCACCATGTCCAGCTTACATGGTGCTAGGGAATTGAACTTAGGTACTTAGTGCTTGACGAAATGCTTGCTAGGAAAACTCTTTAACTGCTGAGCCAGTGCTCCAGCTCTGTGTACTCACATTTGTAGAAGTACAACTCATAATAGCTAAATCTTGGAAGCAGCCAGTGTGTCCATTCAACAGACAATTTAATAAAGAAAATGTGATACATACTATGGAGTACTACTGTGCCATAAAAATGATAAATTTGAAGTGTGATTCAGAAATTAGATGCACCTTGAAATGATTATGCATGCATAGTGAAATAAATCAGAAAAGTAAGATTAAGTATCACACAATTTCTCTAATATGAGAAACCCAAATTATAAATAATAAAAGCAAAATAAAATAGTCATGATGGAAAAAGGGACATAGATTTTTTTGGAAAGGGGAAGGGATGTGGGTAAAAGTGGGGAAGGAGGCTGGGAGAGGGAAAAGGAATGTAAAAACGATGTGAGGTAATGCCCCAAGTTTATTGTAATTATGTATCACATATATTAATAAAACATAATTTGGGGGGAAAGCTGTCTCAATGCACATATATATGGAGTAGACAGGAAAGAATTCTGTGGTGAATTTTAGGTGCAACTTGTCTGGAGTAAGGAATATCTGAAAACCTCATGAATGATTATTTTGTGTGTGTCAATGAGAATGTTTCTAGAGGTTAGTATGTGAGGCTGCGTGGAGCAGGTGGGCAAGATCTGCCTGCTATATGGGCAGGCACCATCCAGTTGGCTGGAGAGAACAAGGATACAAAGAGAATTGGTCTCTTTCATAGCTAAGTGGAAACTATTTTTCTGTTACACATCAGAATTTCAGGCTTGCTAGCCTTGGAAGTGAACTCTGTAGAACTTAAGACAGTGGCCCCTTCGGTTCTCAGGCTGGTGGTCTCCTTCAAACTGAGAGTTATTCCATCAGTTTTATCTCTTCTGACGCCTTTGGACGCCTTTGGACTTGGACTGAGACATGGCTCACCCCTGAGTCTCCAGTTTGCAGCCATCCTCCACTGCTGTAATAGTGTGAGCTGATTCCCGATAAATCTCTCTCTTGTGTCTGTATAATGTCCTATTGACTTCATCATGCAAGAGTACCACCACAAATACAGCCTCTCTTTGAAGGTATTATTTGGGCAGAGACAAAGGATAAATGGGCCTACCTTGTCAAGATTTGGGAGAGAGCCCTTGTTGCAGTGAAAAGAGCAAGAATCAAGGCCTTGAGGGAAGAAAAAAGACTAGGGGCTTAAGAACAAAAAAACCCGTAGGGCTAAGTCCTAGTGATCTGGGTGGGGTATGATTAAAGAAAGCCTTAGACAGTGTAGCCAGGGTAATAAAGAAGTGGGGCTTGGAAGCCCTGAGAAAGAATTTGCATTTGATTCTTAGAACAATGGAAAGCAATTGACAAGCCATATCTAGATGGTCATTGACTGAAACAAAACAAAATAAAAGGTAGCCAGTGGGACTTAAAATCATTTTTAGAGGCTAACTAGAATGTCTACATACTCAGTTGTTTATGTTAACTGTTAATGAATACCTGAAAAACTGTTATATAAATGTACTGTGATTGAGCTCCTTTTCTCTACTTAGCTAAGGGGGTAAGAGAATGGGAACTCTAAGTTGGGTATGTTAAAAAGTAGTTCATTTTCCACAGCCACAGTGTCACCTGTATTACAAGTTAAGTTGTTACCAGCTGTATTAAAAATCAGATCATTATTTAACTTAAGAATTTGCTTTTCAAATAATGCTGTTTTATTTATATAGAAATATGTTTTCTTGGGAAGTTTGGCAGTTTAATTTGTATAATAAAGCAGTAAGTAATTTAGGTCCTAGAAATGGCTCATAAGGTTTTCAGAGGGATTTTTCGTTAGGAGTTGCCACTCCAACATTTTCAAATCATCAAACCTTTATTCCTTGAGTGATTGGTGTTGCCCGACTGCTTAAATCTCAAATGAATTGCTTAAGCCTTTCCTTGGAAGTACTCTAGTTTTAAGATCTTGTTGGTCCCAAACAGGAATGCAGGTGGTTATTGATATCCTGTAGGGGAAAATACTAACATTGTGTGCGTGTCAGGGGGCAATAACCTGCAAAATAACCTTTGACACCTCCTTCAAGGTCTAGTTCCAATTCCTTAAGTGAGTTCCCACAGTCCTTCATTATTTGATACAAACTTAATTTTATGCATTTCTTTGCTGTTTTCATAATTCCATTTGTTTTGATTGATTTTCCCAGTTTGGAACTTTTGTGTTCAACACTATTTCTGGCACAGCGTCTATGCCCAATAGGTTCTCCTTGAATGGAAGCTGTCCACTTGAAAAGTCCTCCCCTTTCCTTTCTGTTATTTCAAACTTCAGCACTAGTCAAGGAGCAGTTTAAATATCAGGCCGTATTACATCATCTACCACTGAGCCTTATCTCCCCTGAAGGTGAGGAGCAGTCACACACTTGCCCTGTTGCATCATAATTATGGTTATTTGCTGGCTACGTGAAGGTGACCTGAACTTTGTCTGGTTTGTCCATCTTGATATCCTGAAAACCTGGCATAGGATATACAGTGTATAGTTATTGAATAATGAATAAATGCTGCCTGATAATGTTTCTCCCATTATTTTTGAATACTTATTTAATACTGTTTGCCTTTCACATGTTCACCTGTTGTTATAAAGTATCTGGTGAATGGCTATATAAAGTGAAATTATACAGAACATAAGTTTTGGAGCTAGGCTGCCTGGGTTCTAATTCTGACTAGAACACTTAGTTGGGGGACATGGGATAAGTACCTCTGTACCTCAGTCACCCTCTCATCTGTAAGAGATAATTGAATCTGTCTCTATTGTGGTTTAGATCTAAAAGGTCCCCCAAGGGTCTAATGTATTTGGATGTTATGGATTGTCTATAGAACCGTATGCTGTTGGGGTATGGGAGTCTATTGTGGAGGAGTGGGTTATAGGTGTGTGGTAGAGGACAGGTGTGTGGCAGATTGGATTACACCATGTTCTGAGGATCTGGACAGACTGAGACCTTCTGAAACTGTAAGCTACAATAAATCTTTCCTCAATAGGTGGTGGATATCAGGTATTGAATCAAGTGATGAGAAAGTAACTGAGACAGAAATTGGTACTGGAGAAGTGGGGTTGTTGCTGTGGTCGTTGCTGACCATGTGGTTTGGAAACCTTTCGAATTGGTTTGTGGGAGGAATTTGGAAAGGTTTGAGGATGCGAGCTGGAGAAGTCTTGGAATGCTCTGAGCTGAGCTTGATGGTAGATTCTGGGAGGAACTCCGAAGACCAGAGTACTGACAAAAGTGTGGATCAGAATAGGCCAGGTTTAAGAAGTTTCAGATGGGAAGGAGCACTATCTGGGCAAGTGGCCTAAAAGCCACGTGAACTATGCTCTGGCAAAAAGTGTGTCTGCATTTTGCCCTTGGTCAGAGTCTTTGCTTGAAACTGAGGTTAAGGGAGTGGATGGACTGCTTACTTTGGTGGAGGAAATCTCAAGGCAGACTGACTGATGTTCAGATTGTTGCATGACTACTGTTCGCAGCTTTTAGCCAGTTGTATGGTGAAAGGCAGGATATAATGGCAGAGAAAAAGCATATCAAAGGCTTGCAGTACCAGACCAAAAAGGCCTGCAGTGGTGGGGCCAAAGAGCACAGGGAGGTTAAAGAGATTAACGTTAAAAAGAAGCCAAATACACTCAGGATAAGAAAGACACCTGGAGGGCATTCCAAAGTCAGCAAGACCCCTCCCTTCACCAGCTCAAGGGTGGAGAGACAAAAGACTGAACTATGAGAACTGTGCTACAGGGCCAAAAGAAAAAAATGTCTTTTAAAGTTCGGAGGCCTAGAGTTCAACCATTTAAGAAATTGGAGACATCTGCAGCATTTGTCTAAGGGAACTGGGCTACTGCTGAAGCTAGTGGCAGATCTTGGAGATGTGCACACTCTACCCAGATTGCAGAGGAAAGCGTTGGAGGTCAGGCAGTGTGCCCCTAAGAAGGGAGTGCATGAAGTTGTGAAGGAGAAGCCTTAGGTGCAGTGGAGAGCCCCCAAATTTGGAGAAGCTAGGAGCATGGATAGTCAGCTGGTAAAAGCCATGAGTGGATCCAGCCCAGTGGAGAGAGGATGGAGGTTGCAGCCAGCAGCAGAGCATTAGGGGTGAAGCCATCCAAGCCCTTGGAGTTCATACCCCGCAATGGTTTACTCTGGTTGTTGAATATGGAGCTACAGGATGTAACCCTTGCTCTGCTGGGTTTAGACCTTGTTTTGGTCTGATTACTTTCTATCCTTCTATTCCTCCCTTTTGGAATGGTAATGTTTATCCTGTGCCATTTTACGTTGGAAGTGCTGAACTCTTTGGTTTTAACAGGAGCTCAGAGCTGAGTTTGCCTTATGTCTTCTCAGAGGAGACTTTGGACTTGGACTTTTTAGCAGCGCTGCAACTACGGGGACTTTGGCAGCTGTTTAAAAGGGACCAAACACATTTTGTGTAAGGAGGGGGCTATGAGTTTTTTCTTGGCCAGGGGCAGAATGTTCTGGTTTGGATCTGGAGAGTCCTCCAAAAGCCTCATGTTGCTATGGATATTGTGTAGGGTTGGGAGGTGGGCCCTGGCTGGAATGAGCAGATGCTTGGGGCTTGACCTGGAGGAGCTTTTGTGGGTTCCGCCCTTCCTCCTAGCCTCTCCCTGCACCACCGCCTTGTGAGGATCTCTGCTTCTGAAGCTCCAGCTCTGCCCCCGCTCCAGCCCTGCCTTGTGCTTTTCCAGCTGCTTACCCATGAACAAGACTGTGACCTTCTGAAACTGTAAGCTACAATAAATCTTTCTTCCCCAGGTTCGGGATGTCAGGTATTGAGTCACAGCGATGAGAAAGTAACTCAGATAGTAAGTTAGGGCCAAAAACTTGGGTGGTGGCGAAACCTGCCATGAGGATACTTAGTCTTTATTCTACTTAATTTTAACTTATGCTTGCTGTAAGAGTAGTAATATGTTTATGTGGTAGTACCACAGACCTTGATGAACTATTATATATGGTGTAGTATATGCAGGCTATTGTCTATCTAATAAAACCTGGATAGTTCTGAAGTTAGAGCACATCTGGCACCAAGGTTTTCAGATAAGAGATTATACACCTCACAGTAAAGTGCTTTAAATCAAGGCCTTTTAGATAGTAAGCCTTTGCTGTGGGTGGTAGAGATTAGCGAGGTAAATAAATTAATGTATCTTTCCCAATACCTTGCTCATAGTGGTTACCATGTAAACACGTGCTGATTTATTCACACAGTGATTGAATGGAGAGGTCTGGCTGTTTGGTTCTCATGTCATGGGAAAACAGGTATGGCAGGATCGCACGATTGAAATGAGCTAAGATTCAGGTCTGTTGGTACTTTCTAGCATCATTAAGAGTATTTTTTGTTTTTTTAATTTTGTTATTTAAAACGAACTATGGTTCTTTAGAATAAGAGTCTTTTAGAGGGGTAGAATTCATCATTTGGTATGATTAGGCCCTTATTTTTTCAGTTAAACAGTTATAAACTTTATATATATATATATATATACACACATATATATATATATACATATATATATATATCACATTCAAAGGAAGAAAAGTATAAAGTATAAAGCAAGTAAGATGTGGTTCTTGGCCTTTGGTAGCTCTAGTGCCACCCATGGGTTCATGGAAACATATATATTACAGTTCTTTATTTTCCTCTGTAAGCATGAAATAACTAATATATCAAAAACATACAAAGGAAGACCCAAGAGTCATTTGAAAACCTTTCTTAGTATCCACTGTTATGAATTGCTTTTTAATTATTTCTAACACTTTGTCAGTATTATACATTTTGACAGCTTTTTCTTCCTAGCTAAATAAAAAAAGCTTTTATTGATTGTCCTTATCAATATTTGCAAACCACAATTGGTGATTTTCTTTGTCATTTTACTTCTGCGGGTTTGCCAGTAATTATATGTCTCAAAGGATTTTTTCTGGGATTTATTCTCGAAATCATCCTGTCAATTCATTCAACAAATAAATATATATTAAATGCCTGTTATATTCTAGACATGGTACTACTCTCAATACAATCTCTGTCCAGTGCTCTTTCCGGTATTTTGGGTTCCTCAGATTGGGTACTTGTACTGAGCAGTGGTAACGTGATGATGTGCCTCAGGAGACAGAAAATAAGGCAGCTCATGTTTTCTCAGAGCATCTATTTCACACAAGGATTCACAATAACTGTAACTGGTGGATCATTTAAAGCATGTAAGCATTTAAACAAACTCAGGTATATTTCACTTTAGAAGGCAATATTTATATGAAAATTTGAGTTAAAATCCTATACTTCAGAGAAAGTCTCTGTTTGCAAGGGCAACTGTGGCAACCCTGGGTTGACCCTTCCAAAGGCACTGAGGTCATGCTGTATTTCTGGAATCTGTGTTTTTTTTTTTTTTAGTTGAACATTCATATATTTTATGGCATTAAATTTCCATGATAACCTGTGGAAAAGGTAATGAAAATGTTTTTCTCTGTGTTGTCTGGTTTCTTTTAGTTGAAAGGTACGTACTCTTTGTTTTTTATGGTGGAAATCTTAAAATGTGTTGAGTCTGTAATGTTGGTGCATAATAACTGAGAGTGATAGTAAAGGATGAACCAAAGAAGTGACATCTTCAGAATATCATTAGAGCACAATGACTGTGAGGTTACAACGCCACATTTGACAGAATCAAAGCTTTGCCTTATTCTGTGGACACTTACCTAGCTCACTGGTTGGAAATTATCTTTTGTAACTTTAAAGTTGCATTTTAAAATAACACATTGAGTGTACAAGTTTTTTAAATTGTTGACTGCTGAAGTATTCTGTACCAGAAGAAAGGAGCCAGAGTTTGTTTTGAGGTTGATAACAGGTTTGTACAGTTTGATATGAGTTTGAAAATAGGACAGCATGCCTGTAACAAAGCAACAGTTTATTTTACTCCAAATGAGAAAGATAAAGAAGGAAAAGGCAAGTGCCAAAGGAGAGTGAAAGTACACAGGGGAAATCAAACACTCAATCTTTCAACTAATATTTATTATTGCTACCCCACTTTTGTTCAGAATCCGTGCTGGACACATTCACAGGGCCTGACATTGTTGTAATGTTTGTCACTGCTAAAGATTTGAAGGACTTAGGTGAAAAGGATGGTAATTAAGGGACGTCTTTGCAGTCTGTGGGTGAAAAGCTTTTAAGTCTTTACAATAAGAGGAAAAGAGAGTTGTAGAGTTTCATTTCTTGGTCCCAGTTTTAAAAGATGCCATACATTTCTCAACAGTTCATTTCAACACCATTTTCTGTTCCTTTCTTGGATAGTTTTTAGTGAGAAATCAGTATAATTTAGTGGCTAAGATCTTAGGCCTTGAAGTCACAGGCTTGTGTTCAAATCCTGACTCCTCTTGTCAGTAGTGTGATTGATATTGGACAACATGCTTCATCTCCCCGAACTTTAATTTTCTTCCTTCTATAAAACTATCTCATCTGGTCATTTCACAGATTAAGTGAAACAATGCACATAAAGCAGTAAGCATAATCCACACCATAAACTAGTCATTGGAATTATTTTTATGGATTAGAGGCTAAAATAGTTCATATATGAAGTAGAAACATAAGAGAAATGTGCTATTGATTTGTATTATGTTAATCCCACCTATTTTTGAACACTATTTTTGAATGTGTGTCTTAAATAGTGAGTAGACTATTTAAATATAGTAGTTTTCTGGCAGATAAGAAAGTTTATGGTAAGTGCTTGACTCATTACTTATTCGAATATAGCATCACATTGAATTCAAGACAAATATCAGTATTCAATACAGTTAACCTAATATGCATATAAGTATGATACTGTCTGATTTAAAGGGATTTAAAATTTTAATATTAATTTTGAAGAAAAACAAGCAGGAAAATGTATACTGCAGTGTTGCTTTTGAAACATGAAAACATTTGGTCTTCTGATAATAAGATCATAAATTTTCCTGGGCTTCCGTTCAAGATGGCGGCTGAGTAACAGCACTGCACAAAGTCTCCTCATCAACTCACTTAAAAAGTCAAGAAGATAGTTAGAAAAAGCGTGTTTGGTGTAGCTAGGAAAGAGAGGCGCACCCCCAGAAACTGAAAGGTGACCAGCAGTAGGCCAGAAACTCCAAAGGATCATCAAAACCAGAGGGGGGGGAAAAAATCCTCGCACTCCAGTTAGCCCCTGCGGCCAGCGGCAAACAGGAGGCAGCGGCTGATGGAGGAATGCTGGTGGGGACCTGAACATCTGACTGAATGGAGCTGGAGAGGGCAGAGCACACAACTAGGGAGAAGAGGCTGTGGGCGGTTCAGAAGCAGCCAACTCAGCACAGTCCTCGCTGCCAGCACCCACAGATCACAAACAAGGTCTGGAGGCCAGACCTCAGCCTGAGGTAAGCGCGGACGCAGACTAGTGGGAATCATTGGCTGCGGGCGGCCTCAGAAGCACTAACCCTCGGCTGTTTGTACTATAAACGCAGTGTGCGCCCCACCCCTAGAAAAGACCCCGGGATCCCAGATCAGAAATGGGACTCAGCAGCCTTCACAGGCAGTGACGTCAGCAGGAGCCCTTCACTTTTCCTGCGCACCAGAGACAGTCAGAGATAGCAGTACCATGGGGAAACGTGGTAACAAATCTTATACAAAAAGATCTGATTCCCCAGGGGAGGGTGCACGGGGTGCTGAAATTGCAGAACCCAAAGAACAGGACAAAAATGATGGTAACTTCTGGGCTCAGATAGTCTGTGAATTAAAACAGGAATTAAAGGAGGAGTTAAACTGGGAAGCAAAGCAGGAAATAAATCAGACAGCACAAGAACTACAATAACACTTAGCTGAGCATCAAGCAAGCCTTGAAAAGGAATTAGAGGAGACCAAAGAAGAATTGGGGATGCGCAGGCACAAATCTCCTACAAAAAGACCAGAAACCCCAGGAGACGAAGTCAGGGTAAATAAAGGTGAAGATGGCAAAAATGATGGCAACTTCTGGGCCCAGAAATTCAGTGAATTAAAACGGGAATTAAAGCAGGAAATTAAACAGACAGCAGAAGAGCTACACCAATACTTAGATAAGTAAAAAGCAAGCCTTGAAAAGCAACTAGAGGAGACCAGAGAAGAAATATATGAGAAGATAATGAAAACAAAAGAAGAAATTAGAGAAGAACACAACAGAGATATAGAAAAATTGAATGCAGATATTCAGGAAATGAAAAACACACAGGTAATAATAAGCAACCACTTTAAACAACTTCGGAATAGTATGTCAGACCTAGAAAATAAGGTGACTAAGCTGCAACATATAGGCCATGAAGAATACAAAGTAAATAAAGAAAGCGAGTCATTACAAGGACTGATAGATGATGCAAGGAGAAATAACCTCAGAATTATGGGAATCGAGGAGAAGACTGAGGACAAAACAAAAGGCTTAAAGGACATGTTTACTGAAATAATGGAAGAAAATTTCCCAAATCTAAGAAGAGAAATGAACATGGAACTTATGCAGGCATATAGAACACCAAACAACTTTGATGAGAAGAGACCCTCATCGCGACACATCATAATTAAAATTCTAGAAATCCAACACAAAGAGAAAATACTAAAAGTGGTAAGAGAAAAACAGAAGGGGACCTACAAAGATAAACCCATCAGGATAATGGCAGATTTTTCAATCCAAACTCTAAAAGCAAGGAAATAGCGGAGTAATATCATCCAAGCACTAAAAAAACATAGATGCCAGCCAAGACTGGTATATCCAGCAAAATTATCTTTTAACTTAAAGGGAGAACTTAAAACTTTCCATGGCAGAGACAGCTTAAAGGAATTTGTAGCCACTGAGCCAGTATTGCAGAAAATACTTAAAGGAAACTTGGACAGTGAAAGGAGACCAGCGACACCAATGACCCCAGAGAAAAAGTGACAACAGCTAGAGGAGAAGGAGCTGAGAAAAGAGTAGGTTAGCAATCAGTGAAATATGAGTAAATAAGATATGAAAGTTAGGAAATTCTGAAATAACTAGATTTGCCTACATGTCTGTTGCTTTAAGTATATTTATGTGGTATAGATTTAAGTTCATTTAATGTAGCAATGTGATATAGTTTTAACTTTGTTTTGTTGTAGCAGTTCACTTATTAGGTCACTAATGAAAGTTTATCCTAAGGAAACTGATTGATGTAAACATAACCTTGTGAATGTACAAGGATGCACCTTCCAGTATTCAGCTAAGGCAATTGAATTTTATTTATTTATTATTTTTTCTTCTTTCCCAAATTAACTGTCCTTTTGAACTACATGCTTATAATTATTTTCTAGTGTGAACTGGTGGGTAAGGCCAGGTTTAACAATAACAACAAAGATGTAGGAAAATATGGAAAAAAAACTTTTGGTGAATATCCCAATGAAGGGATTGGGTGGATTCAGAGAGGAGATGTCAAGATTTGAATACTGCGAACCCATTAGAAGAATAGGAAGCTGGGGTAGAGTGGTGACTTGAGTGAAATGACTTAGGTGCGGAAGATTAATACGTTAAACACCGTATGGTTTCTCGGACTTGGAAAACCCAGAACACAGACGTTCTTTGGAGCTATATGAAGTGGTAGCCGGAGCCGGGGGAAGGGACAGGGAGGGGGTGGGAGGGTAGAAGATGGGAAGGGACTGTGAAGTCGATGTGATACATAGATTTATGAAACACGCAAATTCATTGTAAATACTATGTATTACATTTGCATATTAATAAAAACAGTGGGAAAAAAGATCATAAATTTTCCTGATTTGCCAACTAATTGTATAGGTTTCAAGACTCCAAAGAAGAAAATATTGAAGCATTTGTGATAGGTAAGCCATTGGGAAAAGGCTAATTCTGTTTAAGAAATGTCTTTCTGTATAATTTGAATTTTGATGGTCATGATTTTATTATATTTACTGTAACAGCAAATCAAATAATACTTTTTGATGATTAAAGTCAATAGCAGTTTTGCAGAATGAGTGGATGAGTCTGAGTGGGTTCTCGAGAGCAGCATCACGTATTAGAGGGACAGTCTGTCCTTTGAGCTAAAGGTACATGAAGCTAGGGTTCTTGATATAATAAGGAATTTTCTTGCTTTCGGAGGTCAGACAAATGAGACAGGGATGATGGTTAGGGACTCAGGTAGTCTGTCATGTGCCACAGGCACACAAAAGGACAATTCAGTTATATGCCGGATTTTCACATGTTTTTGCAACTATTGTTAAGATAATGTACATTGAAGTGTTTGAAAAGCTCAGTCACTAGCTTAATGATGTGTATGATTAGCAGCAACATCACTTCTGTTTATAGATAGTGATCATTTTCAGTATCATTTGAAGATGAAATGACAATGTTTGAAGGCATTTTTAGGGATGAAGATGTAGTCCTGTGGTAATACTTCTTAGTATTCATTATGCTCTGGATTTGATTCCCAACATTATAAAACAAAGGAAACACACATGAATTCAAAAAAGAATTAGGCTTATTCTAATTATAGATAAATGGCTTGAATATTAAGTAAAGATAATGACCTTTATTTATTAAAGCATTTTTCTTTCTGAAACATGATTAGCTGTCCTCATTTACTCCTGTGGAGTATGCCCAGTGAGCTTAAGCAAGTGGCAGCAGGGCCATGTCATGTGGGTATAGCTAGAAGAATACCTTGGTTTCTAATCTAGTGTGTTTGCAGTAGTGACAGAAAAAAGCATTTTGTCCCAAAGGCTCTTTTAATAGCTGAAGCTTTTCAGTTGATGAAGGGAAACCAAAAGGAGATACTAACCATAATCTTACATCTGTACACTTTTTTACATAGCAATGTAATAAAAAAGAGTTTTGGGTTTATTAAGGAATTTTCTAAGTGCTTTTGGCATCATTTGGATACAGTATCCATTTAAACATCCATAGAGAAGTCTTTTTTTTTTATTCTGGGCCAATAACATTTTTTAATGAGACAGTAATCACATTTCTAGGCCTGACAGTAAGACTGCAGAACCTACATAGGTACCTGAAATACTGCACTTTAATAATGAAAATAATCAACAGAATACTATCGTATTGTTATACCAATATTTTTTAAAGTGAAAGTGCTGCAAAATGGAATTTTTTTCTTGCAGTACTAGGGATTGAACCCTGAAATTCACACATATTTGGCAACTACTCTGCCAGTGAGATACACTTTGAACCCTTGGAATATGTCGGTCTGTCTTTTCTTTCTTTTGTTAAATTTTTAAAATTTTAATGTATGTGTGTGTGTGTGTGTGTGTGTGTATGTATGTATGTATGTATTTAGTTAGTTATGTTGGGGTTGGAGTTCGGGGACTTGACACCGAGCTACATCGCCAGCCAATTTTTCATTTTGAGATAGAGTCTCATTAAGTTACTAAGTTGCCCAGATTGTCTCAAACTTGCTATCTTCCTGGCTTCAGTTTCCCAGAATTCTGAGATTTCAGGCCTGCGCCACCAGGCCTGACACAATATGTTTTAAAATGTATTTTCTAATAGTTACATACTACATTATATTGCTTCTTGGATACTTGCCCTTGAGGAAAGGCAGGTTCCACGAATCGTGGGAGGTTTGTAGGATAAGAGGTTGTGCAGAAACCATCAGTTATAAAATCTTGCCTATAGTGGTGGTGTAAAGGTAATTGCAAAGTTGAGATTTGCTGTTTGATATTGGAGTATATCCTTAAATATGTTTATCTTATACATCTTTGTAATGCACATTTTTTGCTACTGATTTATTACTTGCTGTTTACTTTATAGTATGGGACTCATGTTAGACAAAAAGCAATTTGAATGGGTTTCTTATTTGATTTCAAAGTAGGTCGTAAAGCAGTGGAGACAATTTGCAGTATCAACACATCTGGCTGAGAAACTGCAGAACCTTATGGCAGGAGTACTGGCTGGCTATCAGAAGTTAGCAACAACCAGTTGAGATCAATCATTGAAGCTGATACTCTTACAATTACATCGTGAGTTGTCAAAGAACTCAGTGTCAACCATCCTACCAACGAGTGTTTTTCATTTGAGGCAAATTGAACAGGTGATAAAGCTCTATGGGTGCGCTTTTCATGAGCTGACTGAAAATCAGAATAAACCATTTGAAGTGTTTTAGATTATCCTACTCAACACAAACAAACCATTTTGTGATCTGACTGTGTTGTCAGTGGGAATAGCTCGTTTTATATAACCAACAATGATAGGGCCAGAAAGAAGCTCTAAAGCACTTTCCAAAGCTAAACTTGTACCAGAAAAAGGTTATGATCACTGGTGCTTTGCCACCTGGCTGATCCACTACAGCTTTCAAAATCTTGGTGAAACCATTATATCTGAGGACTGTTCAGAAAACCAATAAGATACGCAGAAAACTGCAAAGCTTGAGTCCCACATTGGCCAACAGGATGGGGCTTACGCTCTGTGATAACATCAGTTGCACATCAATGAAACAGGTGTTTCAGAAGTTGAACAAATTGGGCTATGAGATTTTGCCTTATTCACCATATTTGCCTGTCGTCTCCCCAGCTTATGGCTGCTTTTTCAAGCAGTTCGACAGGGTTTTTTTTTTTTTTTTCCCAGAGAGAATCCTTCCACTACCACCAGGATGCAAAAAGTACTTTCCAATAGTTATCAAATCCCAAAGCACGATTCTTTATGGGAATAAACAAACTTCCTGTTTGCAAAAATGTGTTGGTTGTAATCATTCTTATTTTGATTGATAAAGGTGTGTTTGAGCTTAATTATAATTTAAAATTTATGGTCTGAAACCACAATTACTTTTGCACCTTAGGGAACAGGGTGTAGCTTAGTCACAATATGTTGGGCTCAATCCTCAGTACTACAGCTCTGTCTTCTATAAACATACATTTGATTATCTGCATTCTTGTAGTTAGTTTCCAAAGGTCTCAAACCATTCATGGGTGATCAGCAATAGTAGAAGCACATGGCAGAGGCCTAGTCAGAGGAAAGCTGTTCATGACATGGTAAGGCAGGAAACAAAGTCACAGACAAACGTTTGTGGAAAAATTGTATATAAATCACTCTACTAAGAGAGGGATAATGTATCATTGCCCTGAAATTGCTTATGGTCTAGTTAGGAGCAGCAAAGAACATGAAATAATTTGATAGCCAATATTACTGTTAATGCCAAGCAGTAACATTATAGTTGATATCAAGAGTTTGACATCATTCCAGGTGCTTTCTATGTCTTGACATATTTAAAGCATAATTATTTTATGAGGTATAGTCTTTTATTTTTCCTAGTTACAGATGAGGAAACTGAGGCACAGGAAAGTTTAGATAACTTGTACAGGGTACACACTAGTAAATGCAAGAACTAAAAATAGAATCCCTGCTGTCTGATATTTGAGCCTGCAATATTAATTACAGTTTTTTATTCTGTCTTTTGACAGGAGACATTTTATACGAAAGCATGATAGCTGAAAAAGATGTGTCAGAAAACAGATTTTGGAGAAATGTAGAAAAGGGTGGTGGCAAGATATTTTAATGAGGGCACTTTTAAGGGGTCTTATTGGGAAGCAAGGAAAGTATTTCTGCATATTTTAATGCCCAAAGCTGTGTGTGTATATGTGACTATGTGCCCAGGTATGTTTTTTGATGTATCAATACCTGTGTGTGTTTATTTTGAAACTGAAAAAAAAACCGTAGAGGATAAATAAAGGTGCTAATCCTTTATATTCAATCAGGCATTTGTTTTGGTACAGTATTCGATCTCAAAGACTTGTGTTTTTAAAAACGTTGTGATTGACACATTATACAGTCCACTCATTTAAAGTGTATAATTCAGTGGTTTTTACTACATATGCAAAGTTGTGCAACTGCCACCACAATCAGTTTGAGAACATTTCCATCACTACCCGAAAAGGAAATGTGTGTTTTAAAATATGTGTCGCCAAGAGCATGGAGCTAGAGTGCCTGTTGGTGCTACTGCTTCTGTATTGAAATATTCACACACTTCTGCTCAGTGAAGCTGAAATTTTACTGCTGTTTTGTCCTGTTTAGCTCCAAATTACAGTACAGCTTCTTATTTTAATTTTCATCTCGATCAGTGACTAGTTTGACGTCCTAATCCATGTTGATTATATGAATTCGCTTGTTGTATTTGTCCTAAAAGTTGGTACGCATGTATGGAAATGCCCTACTGAAACTTTTATCTTTTTTTCGTTACTAGTGATTAAACTCAGGGCCTTCACGCTGAGTTGTATCCTCTGACTGTTTTTATCTCTTTTATTTTTTAAAAATTTTGACTGCTAAGTTTGCTATTTTATCTAATCTGGGCTCAAATTTGTGATCATTCTACTTCAGCCTTTCAAATTCTGGAATTATAGACACCACCGATGACTGGAACTCATTGATTTGTACATTTAATATGTGCTAATAATAATAATTACAACATTAAGCATATTGATATTATTATAAGTAGCTAAGCCAAACTTGTATTTGAAAACAAAGCTATTAAATCCACTAGTATAAATAGCTATTTTCTTATCTATGCATTCTCTATAACGGGCAGAACCATACTTCAGAAATTTTCTGGGTAGACCCTGGTGCTTTTTGCTATTTCAGAAGGTTATGCCTGATGTAGGTTGCTAGTTTTAGATAGCCGAGATAGAAGTGACTTTCTTGGCTGGGGCATAGTATTAGGGTGGAATGAAATGAGAAACACCTTATGAAGTGCCTACCATGGTATTAAATGCAGATATTATGAAACAATATGAATTTAGGTTTTCGGCTTCTTACTTGGCAGCCATTGAAGCTTCACCAAAATGTAGTTAGTATTATAGTGAAGGACCGCATTTTCTTCTAGCGAAAGTTACCAAACCAAGCATCTCTGTGTGTTGGGGAAGCCAGGCAGTTCCCAGGTATTCATTAAAGTAATACATTATAGTCAGCATTATTTTTCAGGCTAAGAAGTCACTAATTACTTTTTATTATTAAAAAAGTCTTTGGACATAACTAGGACTCTTAAGGAACGTTAATGTTCTTTAAAAATGAGTTAGTCTTAGTCTCTTTTGCTGTATCTGATTTTACCTACTTGTGATTTTGCCTACTTTTAAGATGATTATGAAGTGTTACAGTACTCCTTCACTATTTCTTTAAGCTTATTAGTAGTTGGGCTGAGTTTCTACTTAGGGACCCAAGTTGAAATTGAAATTAACTTGATTTACTCAAAATGATTTGCTGTCAGAAAACATGTTTTTAATTTGCTTACATGGACTTTGGATTTTCTACTTTGTGATATTTGTCAAATGTGTGATCTCACAGCTGGTAGATGTGAGAGAGTAGAATCAGACAAGACAGCATGCTTTTGTAAGAAGAAATGTGAGCAAACCTTTATTTCACATTAACTAGGTGGAAGCATAGATTTGTCACTAATTGTAATGTCATCATTAACATTATGTGAGAATCCGGTGCTGTGGAGTAAAAAATGGCGGATGTTGGATTAGAAGTTTTGGTGTTTGTACTAGATGCTGCCTTTTTAAATGGCTGCAGTTTGTTTATTAAACCTTTGTGATACTGGGCCGTGAAAAAAGAAGTTAGAAATCTGCTCACTCATTTAAAGCTAGCCAAATTAATCTAGTTTGAGAAAGCCATTCTAAATAACGCCAATGCATGATACCGTTTAGAAAAGAGGATTTAGAATTATATAAACATTGTTTCTGTGGATCAAAATACTTTTTGATTTAAAAATGAACCAATTACAATATACTCATCAACTCTTCCTAATAGTTTGATTTTGTGCTTAGTGAGTGCCTAAAATAGTTTAAAAGGACCCATCATGAAGATTTGAATCTGTTATGTATGTATATATATATATATATATATATATATATATATATATATATATGTCTAAGAATAAAGAAGACTTGATGGCTTTTTTCTATTTTATTTTATTTTGTTTTGTTTTGTTTTGTTTAACTTTATTCTGAGACAGGGTGTCTCTCTGTAGTCCAGGCTGGTCCTGAAGTTACTATGTAGCCAAGGTTGGTCTAGAACTCATGGTACTTTTCTGGTTTCAGCCTCCTGAGTGCTAGGATTACACACATAGCAAAGAATTATTTTCAGGGAAGTTCTCACTAAGTTGTTAAGTGGCCCGGGCTAGACTCTTGAGATCATCCTGCTACAATCTTCTAGGCAGTGGGGATGACAGACCTGCACCACCATGACAGGCTGGAGAACCTCTCATTGAATTTAATTGCCTTTACTTGTCAGGGCAGCACCTTATTTCACTTAAAGGAAATGAATTATTTTATATAAATTCGTTCTGGCAAACTTACTGAACCTTGTCTGACAGAGGTGCTGGGGATGCAGTGGTGAACAAGGGTAAGTCTTACTTTTCTTCTATGAAGCAGTCATAGTATTTTAACTCTTTATAAGAAAATTTCATCCGAAGAAATGGCAAAGAGGATAGAAAAAAACACACTTCTATTGAAGGTTGTAGTTTTTTTTTTTTTGTTGCATTTTTACACATCAATTTCATGATGTCCCACTGGCTAGAACCTAGCCCTATGGTGATGCCTAGGGACCAAGGAGGCTGGAAAATGCTGCCTTCAACACATGGCTGTTTGCCCAGAAAAAAAAAAAAAAGCAGAAACCAATCAACCAAACAATCAAACCACACAAGTTTTATTCTCTGAAATTATTAGTGGATAACCACTAGTCTGTATTAGATATCATCTCTGATGTGAACCTTAAGTCTTTGGTCAGCTTTACAACTGTTACAATGTGATCAAAAGGTATAGGGGATATTTAAATTAAAAAATTATTGCAGTACAGGTACATTGACATAAATACTTCCTCTTGCATTGAACATCACTTGTGAAGCAGTTCTGGAAGTCCTCTTTCATGAGTGTCTTTATAAAGTGTGATCAAAAATTCCACGAATGCTGTATTTGAGTGCCATCCTGTTGAAAGGCAGGCTCATAAAAACATTACAGAGGATTTTCAGCTGTCTTATTCACCTGATCTGGCGCTATGAGGCAGGCAGTTAGGTGGTTATGAGTAGGAAAGCTCAGAGGGCGGGAGGAACTGAAGGCAGTCAGGAAATAGGAAGAATAATGTATCTTTTTCCACCCCTTGGGCAGTGAGGCAGCTACCAGCAGGTCAAGAAACAATACATCTTTTCCATATAAGGTTACCTATCTTTGTTCTATGTTCTTATTCTCACAGTAGATCTGGCTGAAAGCAATTGGAAATACTGGTGCCACAGCCTGAGATTGGGCTCCTCTGAAATTTCCTCTTCCAGGTTTATTACTTTGCCACCCTTAATCTCAGTCTCCTGCAGAATTTCAGGAAATGGGAAAAATGTAGAAATTTTCTGCCAGAATGTAACACACATGGCCTTTAGTCTAAGTGCCGGTGAAGTCATTGTTTCCAACTGAAACCTCCTGAGCTCAGGCTTCACTGTCCACATTCCTGTCCACTCTAGTCTGTATCACACATCAAGCTCTGCTCACCCTACTTACAGCATCTGGGCTTCTTTAGCAAAAAATCACTAAACCTTTTCAAACTCTCTCTCTCTCTCTCTCTCTCTCTCTCTCTCTCTCTCTCTCTCTTTCTTTTTGAGACAAGGTCTCTCTCTAGTCCGGCCTGGTCCTGAACTCATAGTGTAGGTGGGGCTGGCCTAGAAGCCATAGTTAGGACAGTGTAACTAAGAAATCCAGGAGGACTTCTAGAAATGCTTCAGAAAATGGCAGGAATAATAAGATAGCTGTGTTTGAAGTGAGGGTGATTAATAGTGGTATGTCTTTTACTGTAATAAATTAAAAGATTTTTTAATGTTCAACATAGGCTTTGACCAAACCTTGTGTATACAGATAATATTTTCATAACACTGGTTACCCATTTCTTTCAGGGTAAAACTTCAGGCTAGTCAGAGGGACAAAAATCTATTATGATGTTCTGTCTGATGTTTCTTTTATATTATTTCTATTGTATTGTTTATGTGTTTATCACCCTGTGTTATAAGTGACACTTTTAATTCCTTGTATCTCCCATTGGCTTGCAGGTTCCTTGAGGAACCTGTTATCTCTATCTGTCATGATACCTGGCCCAGAGTTGAGTTTAATGTTTATGGAAAGAGAAAGTGAATGAATAAATATTTAGCTTACTAATTAGGGCTGCTTGATCAAGCTGGCAGTTCTTCCTGCTTGCCATCTGGTAATTGCAACATATTAGCGCATTTTTTCCAGTAGCCAGGACTGAATAATTTTATACTAAGTATTCATAAAATCAAATAGTTTGAAATAAATATTAGATGCTTATAGTATACCAACCATAAGTACAAGAAGTAGATAATGTGAAATTTTAAGATTAGGAAGAGCTCTATGAATTATTTAACCCAACCCTTCTAATTTTAGAAGTATAATCTAATGCAGAGAGAGAGAAAAGTCAAATATTTGCTCAAAGGCCTCTATTTTCAAGAAGTTTGCAATATCATTGGACAGATACTTATAGACATGAAAAATATTAGACATGAAAAACACGATTAAGAAAAATGTGCTAAAGGAGGTAGAAAAGATTGGAAAAGTTGATAGATTTGATGAAGAATTAAGGTTTAAAATGACCTTTGAGTTTGGGTGGGGTTTTGAGATGAGAGAACATTCTGGGTATAGGCAATGTGTGGAGTGGGAAACTAAGGGTTTATAGGTGAATTTCGGGATACGTTGAGATCGAGAGAAAGCAGAAAAATGGAACCAGAATGTGAGAAGGTTGAGTAAGAAGCTGCAGAGGGAAAATACGGGCAGTTTCCATACAGGTGGCTGATGTAGAAAATGATTTTAATGTTTTATTTGGCTGATAGGTGCAGAGGGGTGAAGACGCAGAGGGTTGAAGACTGAGTAGGTAATGAAACTGACACATTATCTAATATGCCAATTTGAAGATATGAACTGAATGGGTTCTCACTTTTGTTCAGAGGCAAAAGCCAGTTCCCATGATAATTAACAATGCCAGAGTTTTTGTCAATGGAAAAATTAAGCCCAAGCAGCAGCTTGTAATATTAGTAATGTGCATGTGTTAGTCATGACATACTGTACATAATAGTGTGAGCTCTCATGTTACACCAATAAACTGTAAAACTTCCTGAAGTAACTGAGAGTGTGGTAGCAGCTGAAGCATCACCCTGTACTACTTTGCCAGTCAGGGGGAGACTAGAGAAATTAACATGAGGAGGCATGCACCCTGCTGATGCATCTGGGGGCTATTTTAGCCATCAATATGCTTAACAAGCTAATACGTCGCATAGTATTTTGGTAAAAACTACAAAGAACAAACAGAGTTCTATCACACATTAAGCTTCGTTTAAAAATGAAAAGCATGAGAGAAGCTTAAATTCTGATCTTACACAGTCAGACAGAGTAGGCACGTAGATCAAGATTTGTGATATAAGTAGTACGCTCATTTCTCTAGTCAGGGATAAGTGTATTTCTGTAATGCCAGCGAATATGTGGACCTGGAGAGGACACATGAGTGACTTTCACCCATGCTTTTGGAAATATCTTACAGCTTGAAAAATATTTTAAATTTTTTTTTTTGGTCAAGAATAGCAGGAATGTGTCAGACCTGTATGAAACACTTGATATTATCATTTATTTTTCTCCTAAGAAATTGGAAAGAAGATTCCTTTTAAATCGATATTCGTTGGAGGTGTGTGCATTTGAGTCTGGGATATTTGCCCTGCTCTTCTTATGAAGCCTGCGAAATATTTGTTTCAGATGCTGTGCACTTAAATGAGTAAACGTCTATGTTGTGATGTCTTTGTACTTTAGCATAATTTACCTTTAAGTGGGCTCTGAGAACTAAGTGCATTTTACCTAATAGATGCTGCAATATTTCATTGATTCCTTTTTTCCCTTACTCTGTCAGAAAGTCTGGCGAACATCATGCTCCCCTGTACTTTCCTCTTTTTCTATAATATATTCTTCACGCCTGCATAAGAGCATTAAAACCTGTAACAACTTGTTTTTGGCACCATACAAGGTCTGATCTAAAAATACAGAGAATGCTTAAAGTATTACAGTAAAAGCCACATTCCCACTAATCCCCTGTGAAACACTCCCCTGTCTTTTGAACACACTGAGCTCATCACTCTTGCTACTTCCTGAAGCAGTTCTGAAGTCTTTTTGTTTTTAATTGTGTTGTCATGGCTTCCTCAGTATCCTGAATGGATTCAAAACGTTTACTTTTCCTGGACATTCACTTTGACTTTGGGAAAGAAAGTCACATAGTGCCACATGTATTACATAAACTGGGTGAGACGCACCCTAACGTTTTTATGAGCCAGCTTGTCCGTTGGGTGGCACCTCAGCAGCAACACTCAATGTGCTTTTGATCACACCGTGTGAAGATAAACACTGGGGGCTGGAGGAATGGCACAGACGTTAAAGTGCTGCTTTGCAAGCACAGGGCCCTGAGTTTGAATCCTCAGCACCCCATAACTTTGGGCGTGGTGGTACACTCTTATAATTCCAGCACTTGGGAGGCTGAGGCAGAAGGATAACTATGACTCCAAGGATAGCCTGGGTTATCCACAGTGGGTTCAGGACCAGCCTAGGCTACAGAGAAACACCCTGTCTCGAAACAAACTAAACAAAAAACAAAACAAAAAAATCCCCCCTTCAAAAAACATTAACCTAAATGGCACTCACTGACCGAGACTTCCAGAACTGCTTCAGAAAGTGGTTAGAACAGTGAGAGAAACGAGGGGGAAGAATTAGAAGGGGATTAATGGCAGTGTGTCTTTTAATGTAGTACATTTTTATCTAAATGTTCACTGCATGTCACCTCGTGTACTGTTGTAAGATTTTTTGTCATGACATTTCAGGATAGTCTTGCTATTGCGTGTGCCCTTAAGATACAAAATTCAGTTCTCAGGATTTCTTACTTGTAATCTATTGAAAAAATATTAGTTCTGCTTCCTAGTCTGATAAAAATCCTAATTGAAACACTTCAAATTATTTTCAATTTAAGGTGCAGTAGGAATTACTTAGTGTGTATGAGAACATGTGCTATCTGTTCGTTACATGCAGTGGGAGGTAGTGAATTCAGACTTAGTTTAGGGTTGTAGGATAGTTGTGGTTTAGAGGTGAGCTCTAAGCATGACTGCCAGTCTGACTTTGCCAGGTGCTACTAGTGTCACCTCATTATGAGTATTTAGCACAGTACCTACAACATGGTGAGACTCAATCAGTGCTAGTTTTTATTACTTTGTACAAATAGTAATTATCTGGGTGTCACAAGAACTTTGGCTGTTAATTTCAAATTTATTTTTCCAACTGCTTTATTTCAAGCAAACATCATCTATAGGAGAAGTATCGAAAGAATGAGGTATATGACAAAATCAGAAATTTAATAGTTATCAAGTAGAACGGGGCTATATTGGCAGGTAAATCGCTCATGGTTATCAATTATTGGCCAAATAATTGAACCAGAAAATAGGGGAAAGTGACCATCAGACTAAGGATGATTGCCTGTTCTTTTTTTGTTGTTGTTTAATAAGGTTTGTTTTTATTTGTCTCACTCTTAGGAAATAGCCTGGTTTTGATTACAAGTTAAGAAAAAGCTTTTGAAATAGTTCTAGGTTTCCAAGTAATATGCAAAGCTAGTACAAAGAGATCTTGTATACCCTTCACCCAATTTTCCCCAGTGGTTACATCTTGTATAACTCTCCAGCACATCTTCAAAGCCTAGAGATTGACATTGGTATAATGTGTGTGTGTAGTTGTATGCCACTTTATCACCTTTTAGATTTGTGTAATGATTTCCATAATGAACATATAGATTTATTTCATCATTGCAAACTTTCTAGAATGAGAGAAGTACTGAAAGTTGATTGTATTTATCCATATTTTTCATGTTACTTATTTCTTTTGTTTGCCATTTCCTTCCAGATTAGAGAACTTCTTGAGATGGTTTACCAGGGCAGGTCTACTGGCGACCCTTTCTTAGTTTTCCTTCATATGAGAACATCTTGATTTCCCCCTTAATTCCTGAATGATATTTTTGTTAGGTATAGGATATCTTGGTTGGCAGTTCTTTTTAAAATTCTTTAAAAAATCTTATGTGCCACTCCTTATGGCTTTCATGGTTTCTGAAGAAAAGTCTATTGTGAATTATTTCCTCCCTCTAGGCAAGGTATCATCTCTCTCTAACTATTTTCAAGACCTTTTGTTAATAATTATCAGAAGTGTGAGTATGTTGTATTTTAGAATGGAGTCTTGGGTTTTTTTTTCTATTCGGGATTTGTGCAGCTTCTTGAATCTGTAGGTCTTTTATTTTCATAAATACAGTAGTCCTCTTAATCTGCAGTTTTAGTTCCTGTGGTTTTAGTTACCCATGGTCAACTATAGTCCAGCACTAAACATGGAAATTTCAGAAATGAACAATGTTTGCTCTAAATGGCGAACTGTTCTGAGTAGTGTGATACTGTCTCATGCTGTCTTGCGCAGGATGTGAATCGCCCCTTTGTCCAGTATATTCATATTGTATGTATTGTTGGCCTGTTAGCCACTTAGTAGCCATGTCAGTAGACTTTCAGAGTATTGCATTGCTTGTATTCAAGTAAGACTGGGGGTGGGGGGGGAGAGAGAGAGAGAGAGAGAGAGCGAGCACCAGAAAGCACATTTATATTTTTATTGCAGTTGATTGTTATAATTATTTTATTGTTAACTATTAACATCTTACTGTACCTAATTTATAAATTAAGCTTTATCTTAGGTATGTGTAGGGGAAACATTATATATATAATATAATTATATATATAGACAGAAAGAGAGGGAAAGGGAGAAAGAGAGAAAGTTTGTTAATATACAGTTTTAGACATCCTCTGGGGGTTTTGGAACGTGTCCTTACTGCTCATAAGTGGGAGTATTCTACTTTTCATCCATGCTCACTTTCTCTAGCTGAGACTCTGATAACCCAGATAATAGATCTGTCTAATAATTGAGATAGCTTCCACTGGAGTGGTGGCAGAGAAGGACTATCAGAGAGCCAGTGTTTCCATACTTTCTCTGGTTACACAGTCAGCTCTCCTCCCTCATGGTGTCAGTAGAGGCCACGTGGGAAGGAATAGCAAGGTAATCCTACTCCTCTGAGGCAGAAAGGTATCACTGGAGAGCTAGCTGAGAATCAGGGTTCCCACTTTAAGTCAACAGTGAGAGTATCAATCCCTTTTGGTATTAATGGAGGTCAACTGGGGAACCTGGAAACCTAGACATATGTAGGAAGAGTGAAACAGCGACTTCCTGCTCCATAACAGAGGTGTCAGAGGAACCCTGGTAAAACAGAATGTTTCAGTAAGATCCATCATGTCATGACACAGTACTCAAAATGGCTAGGTTGCCACAAAAGTATCACTTACCATAGTAATGACCAGGAACATCAGACAATATGGAAAGTGTCAATAGATAGCGTTAGAATGGCACAGATGTTAGAATTATCAAAGGTTTAAAACAGCAATCCTGAAAATGTTTTAATGAATGATTATGAACACACTTCCAGAAAGTGTCTCAGTAAAGATATAGAAGATAACAAGAAAAACTAATTGGATATTCTAAAACTGAAAAATATAGTCAAAATAAAATCCTCAACTTATAGGTGACAGTATTAGTACAGAAATGACAGAGGAAGGAACGAATGAATTGAAGACTGAGCCATCCTCATTGCCCAGCCTTGACAGCAGAGAGAATGTACATGAAAAAAAAAATCAGGTAACTGTGAGACACTAGGTCACTTCTGCCGTCATCCCAGTGGAGGATTTTTTCTTTTTTTTTAATAACATTGAGAGAGTAGAAGTCTGGGCTTTGCCACTAAGCTTTTGGTGACATAATGAGATGTCATTTTTGAAATGATGTTTCACTGGAGTTAAAATGATTATTGTTAAATGGTATCGATCTTGATGTTCCGTCCTCTTCCCAGTGCTTTTCCCGAGAGGACAGGCTTTTGTTCTCTTCCGCGGTCTGTCTTTCTGTGTTCATTTCCATCTCTAGCTCCCTTCGGCTTCGTGTTTGGAGTATATTTTACAAAGGATTACCTAGAGAACTCACTGCTCTGCTGCTCCGTGGGCTGTGAGGCCCTCACTTAGCCTGTGTGCCTTTATTGCCTGATTTCCGAATTGTTACATATTTGCATTGTATTTCGTGTCTCTGTGGTTGTTAGTTGTACTTTGTAGAATGTATAGGGAAACACGACCTACCTCATCTTTCCAGAAGCAGAAAGTTGACTGAGTTTTGGCCTTGTCAAAGTTTTTTTGAGTTATTATGGTTAATTACCTCTCAACTTGAAACTGGGGGTTGATCCTTGCATCAGTTCAGGAGATATTATTTTACAGTATTTTTTTTCTCTTTTTATCTTTTCCTGCTTTGGCAATAATGTTGTTTAAAATTATCTTTATACAGGAAGTAATTCCTTAATTTTTTTTTTTTTTTTGAAAAAAGGTCTGGCGCTATAGCCCAGGCTGGTCCTGAACTCACTATGGAGCCCGGGCTGGCCTTGAACTCCAGGCAATCCTCCTGTCTCAGCCTCCTCCAGAATCCTGGGACATGCCCAGCTTTCATGGTGCTGGGGGAATTGAACTCCAGTACTTAGCACTTGCTAGACAAGTGTTTTAACCACTGAGCCATTCTTCCAACCCAGTAATTCCTTAATTTGTAAGGCAACATTCTAAATAAAAGAAACATGTATCATATAGATAAGTCTGCTGTGATGTTAAGAACTCTATAAAAATAAACCTCTTTGATAAAAATGCAAAGAAGTGGAGGAATGCATAGGTGACAAGAATTTAAAGAGAAAAATTTTGAAGTCAGAATGGGGAGCTAATGTCATACTGAATTTAGTAATGTAATAATATATAATGCTTAAGTAATGGTTCAGTGTATCTTACTGCAGTATTAGTTAACTAGAAAGCAACTAACTTTTGTTAAAATCTTTAGGGGACATATAATTTTGGCACACATTATTGTTTTATGTGCTGTGAAACAGTAAATATGGACTGGATTGATTGAAAGCCTATCTGTTTTAACAATAAATTTCCGGAGTATTTCCGTATCTTAATACGAATTTACTTTGTCTTTCTTATCACATTGCTGTTAAAGGATGAGAGATGGCTTTAAAATAATGGCAGTGGTTTAAGTGCACTGCCAAGAGGGGGGAGATCTACTTATGGTTATATAGATAAGATTTCACCTATACAAATAAGAGTCAGAGCTGCTCGCAGTCCTATATATATCAAACCTTTCAGTTTGCAGATGAGGAAACAGAAGCCCAGAGATGCTAGGGCATCTGGGTGAGAAAAACATTATTTAGAGAACCAGGATTCTGACTTCCTGCTCCTGAGGATTTTGTACTTTCTACTAGATAGGATTGTGATGGGGGCTCTGGCCCAGAGCCTGCCTGCTGGAGGAAATGGAAAAGGTGAACATGTCCTTTCGTGTGAAAGAGGTTTATTTAATACGGTGCTGTGAAATTTAGCTCCTTGAAGCATTTGAAAATGACTTCAGTTTTGTACTATGAATACACAGGAAAAGGAAAGATGCCAGAAGTCTGTCCATAACCCCTTAAAGAAAGGTTCTTAAAATTTATTGCTTTTTATTTAGAAAAATCGTATCCTCAGGATAAAAATGTGTACATTATGTGGCTTAGATGACTTAACCTAAGTGTTTATGTAAATAAATAGATAATTGTGACAGTTAATCTTGAACTTCAAAGGCTTAAGAAATGTCTAGGAGTTAAGAGCATTTTAGAGTGTGACAATGGGTGTGACTCCTGGTGCTTCTCTCTGGTCCTGCTGTTCCCTTGCTGTGCTTCCCAGCCAGCAGGAATTAAGTGAGCAGCTTCATTGCAACAGGCATTTCCACCTTGATGTTTTAGCCTTGGAACCAGCCGACCCTGGACATAATATTCTTAAACTGTGAGCCAAATTAAATTTCTTCTCCTTTAAATTGTGGGTGTTGGGAATGATGTTGCAGTGACTCTCCATTCAGCTTCCCTGTGTTATTTTTGTTCACTTCTCTTTTTTCCCCCAAATTATTGATATGTATAAGTTCAAAATATAAAGTTTACATTTATCTTGAGCATTTTGTGCATATACATATCATAACAAAGTTATAAGACCTCTCTCCTTTTGGCCCATCCCCCACCAGCCCCCCAGTTCCCATTATTTTCCACATTAATTAAGTTCCATGAAGTAGTTGTGATCTGGGTCTCTCATATCAGAGAAACCATTCAATATTTTACCTTCTGCTTCTGACTCACTTCGTTAAGCATGATGGTTTCAAATTGCCTCCATTTATCTAGAAAAGCCTCCGATCTATCTGTTTTTATAGATGAGTATTAGTCCATTGTGTATAGATGCCACAATTTTGTATCCATTGGTCTGTTGATTGGTATTTTGATGTCTTCCACATATTAGCTATTGTTGTGCTGCTGTGAACATAAGTATACAAGTATGTCTGTTATGTGTTGTTTTTAATTCTTTGGGGAATATTCCCAGAAGAGGTCTCTCTGGATCGAAGGGGATATTTATTTCCAGTCCTTTGAGAGACTTCCATACTGCTTTCCGTAGTCATGGCTGTTTCTCTTCATGTTTTCCTGTCTCTGTCCCACTCTTGTGCGTGGGTCAGGGTGGTCATAGTGGATCCACTCTTAAGGCTCAACAGTAACTTGGGAGATTTGTTTGGATGCGCCCTTTCACCCTCACACGGTTTAGATAAAGAACGCAAGGTATTTACATGTGAATTAATTGTTTTTCAGAGTTTTGCCTTTTAGGCAGAGTGGAGATTAGTTACAAGCTCTTTGCTGTCTGACTCCGTCATTCTATTTTCTGCTTTTTTTCCCCTTGAAGATTTCATTATATTCACAGACCTTGTTATCTTGTGACTTGCTAGAGCACAGATGTCCAACTTTTTGGCTTGCGTGGGCTGCATTGAGTACAGAGGAATTGTTTTGGGCTGCATATAAAATAATCTGATATAGTTAACATAGTCAAGTTACAAAAAATTTCAGAAAGATCTTATAATGTTCTAAGAAAGTCAGCAGATTTGTGTTAGGGTATATTCAGCTGTCCTGGACCATGTGTGCATGGGTTAGACAAGACTGTACCAAAGTGTTGTATCTATATTAACTGCTAAAAATTGTTTCTTCTTAGGTATCTCCTTGGTGCAAAGGGACACTGTGATCTCAACTGAAACACCACTTCCATCTAAGGGTTTGTTTGTAAAGTAAAGCCTTGACTGTGAATTAGTGGGCCCTTTTGGGTTGAGAAGAAACTGGTTCTCAGAGGATCAAGAATCTCTCTGAATGTGTATTTACGAATCTGACCTCACATCAGGCATTCATTTGTGTTTGACCTAATGTAAAAACTGTGTTGACATCCTCTGGCTGTAGGGCTTTCTTCCTGTAGTTTTCTTAGTAAATATTTTTCTCTTTACTTACTATGCAAACTTCCCAGATATATTTTGTGAATGTTCCAACTCCTTCAGATTGTGCCAGTGCTAGGTGCATGAAATGGTTATGGGCAGATGGGCTAAATATGGAAAGTACCACATGTCTTTAGAGATCATTAAATTCATAACCATGGCATACATTTTCCACTCGTGATTTCACAAGAGCTTATTGTTAATTTTTAAACTCCATATAAAAAATCTCTGCCCACAATTATTATGTATTTTTAAAGACTGGACTCTGATACAAAGTCAAGTTTTAAAATTCAATTCTTAACCTTTTCAGCATAAAAGTTTGATAATGTATCCTTGAGCATGTGATGCTGTTTATTTTACATTCTTTTCTTAATGCATGCCTTTAATTATCCCATTGTATGCTTTTTCTTCCCTCCAGAATCTCTGAATGCTTAGAGACATAGTGATGGAAAACACTATATTTATGCTCATTCTGAGAGTAGTAGTAATACATTGGGAACTACTTGTCTAGCTTCTTTGAATTGGAACATTTTTATAAGATCTGTGAGGTTTTTTGACTCAGTATCTCAGATCCTTGCCCCCTTTCGAAGCCCAGTCACTATGGTTAATATTTTTTCTGTCCTTAAAACTTCTGACAGATGATGAAGGCTTATTTTAAACATTATCAATATTAACCATAATGACTGGGCTCGGAAAGGGTGTAATATTATAATTAACTAGACAAAGTGGGAAATACAGAAGGCATTACAGGCTGAACAAGCCACATAAGGGAGATAAAACATAAATTAAAATAGTTTGTGTTTTGGGTATGAAGTGTAATGAAAATGAGCAAGTCCCAGGGTCCTTATTGGAGGGTTTATGGATAACTTTGAAGTTTCAATTTTATACTTATGATGGTAGAGTTCCACTGAAATAGGCTGATCAGAGGGGTGACTTAAGAGCATTATAGGGCTGAGCTTGGTGTTGCAGGCCTTTTATTGTACCACTCTGGGATGCGGAGGTACGATTGTTGCAATTTCAAGCCCACCCTGGGCAACTTAGCCACTTAATGAGACCCTGTCTCAAAACCAAAATGGGCCGAGATGTAGCTCATTGTGAAGGCACTGGGCTTGATTAAACACCAGTAACCTCCATCCCCACATAGCATTATAAAATAACACTATTCATCAGAATGCAGTTTGTATAACACATTGAAAGGGAGGCCAGTCCAGAGAGGAGGTGACCGGTTAGAAGATTAATGAGTAAGGTCTAATAGAGGACTGACAGGAGGTGGGATGAACTTGAAAGCCAGTCAGAAACTTCCCAGTTAGAATGGATGAGGGAATGGTAAACTAGAGTGGAGGAAAGGAGAAGGTCATGTTTCTAGCTTGTATTGTGTGGTGGATGAACTGCTACCCCAGTCAGTGCCAGAGAATGTATGAAGGGGAAGGAAAAAGCAGATCATATGACTAAGATGTGGAGTGAAATTCTGGACAAGCTGGAATCAGAGCACCAAATGTGGGTATAGCTCAGTGGTAAAGTGTTTACCAGGCATGTGGAATGCCCTAGGTTCCATACCTAGAGTTATGAAAACACGCCAAGGCATGTGTGTGCTACCCAACTTCTGTAGTTGACAATTGAATACATGGTCCTAGATCTTAGAACTTAAAAATTAAATTTTATATGTTTTATCACAATAAGGATAATTATAAATTAATGTTGAGCAAATTAATTTCAGAAGCCACAGGCCAGCAGGTGAAACCAAAGAGAAGCAAGAGATTGGTTTTCCAAAGAAGTATAGTAAGTATGAAGGGAAGATACATGAGATAAGTTTAAGGGGCTCACCACCCTTGCAGGCAGAGCTGCACAGAGGAAGAAGAGATCTGAAAGATGGGTATGAGAAAAACAAACTAAGAGTAGAGTTAGGAAGCTGGGAAAGAGATACTTAGAGAGTGGCATCTATGCGAGGCTCCACAGATACCCTGTAAAAATGGAGTGGACACATTCTTTCAGTGGACTTAGCTACTAGAACAATTTTGTGACTGTAGTTGGTGATGATAGTTCATGTGATACATTCTTGTGCTTTTACCAATCACCTTCACTGGAGACAATTACCTTGTTTGCAGTACCTCAATATTTATTTTGCAGGCGCTCAATATTTATTGTTTTAATACACCTCAGTGTATTCTTCTTTACTACCAGGAGGAATCCTAACTGAAGGTTGGGTGTATTTCGGCAAAAATAAATTATTTGGTAGCTACAGTAGTAATCTGCTGGACTCTACTTCTGTGTCACAAGACATTTATGGGAAGAATATTTCTAAGAAATAGTTAAGTTTTTAATTTTATCTGTATTTGAGCATTATGATTTCAGCATTCATGATGATGGTATATAGAACGTATTTTGTAATAATTTTTATCTTCTATTTCTTCTTTCCTGATATGTTAAAATTTCAATTTCAAAGGAGTCACTTACATCTTATTTAGAAAGAACAACTTAGTGACTAGAGAAATGGCGAAGTGGTTAAAGCACTTGGCTTGGAAGTGCAAGGCCCTGAGTTTGATTCCCCAGCACCACAGAAATCTTGGCCTGAAATCCTAGGACTTGAGAGGCTGAGGCAGGAGGATTGCTGTGAGTCCAAGGCAGTCTGGGCTCCTAGTGAGTTCAGGAGCAACCTACGCTACAGAGTGAGACCTGGTCTCAAAAAAATGTAGCTGTGTTACATTAAAACCTATCAGTTATATAAGTTATTATATGTAATTTGAATTTCTCATTTATTTATAATTTAGCTAAAATTTGTCCAGTTTGTCTCAAATAAAATTGCTTCTCTCTCAGGCAGATGGTAAGTGCATTAAGGAAAAAGTCTGGGAGGAAAAGAGTTGTGGAGAAGAATGTGGAGAACAATGGGGTGTGAAGGTTAATTTAATGTGTCAACTTGGTTATTTGGTCAAACATTCTCTAGGTGTTTCTGTAAACTTAATATATGCATGAATAGACTCCAAGTGAAGTTGGTTACCTTTTCTAACTTGAGTGGTTTCATCCAATCCTTTGAAGGCCTGAAGTAAAAGAAAGATCTCCCCTGACAAAAGGAAGAGTACTTACAGGGTAAAATTTCACCCACTCTTCTGTGGGTTGTTGGTTTCCACAATTCCTTAAAACTAATTTCTCATCTCATGCTTTCTTATATATAATACAGTTTTCTTTTAGTGGTATTTCTTTGGAGAATCTTGACCAACACAAAAGGAGAAATAGAGTCCTGTTATTTTATATTGGGGATTTTTCTTGCTGTGTCTGCCCCTCTGCTTCCTCTTGGCTTGGTGGTTTCTTTCTGAATTGTGTGGCACTCTTGATTACAGCTGTAGTGCAGAGAGAGTTCTGAGACTTTACTCTGTCTATAGCATGGTACACTGTCATCTCCTGTGGTGGTTTCCAAATGGACAATGCTAAACACCTGAATTTATGCAAGGAAGTTGTGATACATCTTCATATAAGGCAGAATATAGTAATTTCTGTAAGAAAAAGTGTCTTTGTTACATTTTCATTGCTGCGATGGAAGACCCAACATCCATAACTTATGGGAGGAAAGACTTATTTTAACTCACAGTGTCAGAAGGTCTCAGTCCATTCATAGGTGGGTGACTAGGACGTGGTGAAATCACATGGCACAGCTGGGAGTGGGGCCAGGAGCTGGAGCTCCAGAGACAGACCCTCAGAGCATGGAAGAACAGAGACAAGTGTGGGAGGGAGGGTGGAACTGGCACACACCCCTCCAGGTCAAGCCCTAAGCATTCACCTCTTCCATCTTGGTCCCACCTCCAAACAGTACATAGCATCCATATGGCCATGAGGCTTTTGGGGGACATTCCACATCCAAACCACAACAAAAGGCTAAGTAGCATGTGATAGAAATCGGCTAGGAATGAAGACTTTTCTATTTGCATGCATGAGGGAGTTTTGGGCTGATCCTTAGGGTTGGACCAGATTTAAATCACTGCCGTATTGTGGACAGAGTGCAGTGTGGAAGTGCAAAATTTATCGGAGACGTAGGGAACATAGTGAACAACAGCCTTAGACTAGGGAAGTAGATGTCACATATTATGTTCCTGTATGTGGTTGGGGCCACTCACCAGGGAGATGTTCCCAAATTAAATGGAGCCTAGACGAGAGACATCCTGCTATTTCATCTTAGCAGCCGTGGATATGAATGAGTATAAATGTGTTCAGATATGCACATACTCACGTTCTCTATTTTTTCCAACAAAGTTGCCTCTTTGAGGGTACCACACAGTGTTTCCATTTACTTGCTTTGTTCTACTGTATAGGGCCGACTTAATTTACCTCTGGTCAGCACTACTCAAGAAGAAAATGAAGCTTGGGGTTCGATACTCCCTCCTTCACAATTGGGCTGAGAATTTGTCTCTCAGTGGCTATGAGGGCTTGCAGGTTTATGAGAATGTGGCGAGTGAGCTTTTTTTCCTTTGGTGGGACATTCCTTTATGATAGCTCAAAATGAGATGACATGTATGATAGTAATTTACAAACTAAAGATCTTCAAATTCAGGCATTATCGCAAGTTTTCATTTTTTTCTAGAAATGATGGCTATTATGTGTGTTATGTTTTAATTATTGAGCAAGGACTTTAACTTTCTGAGATCAAATACTAATTCAATAGCTTTATTCCTTAAAAAACCCATTACTTTTATTTTCCTAACTAGTGTTTTTAAAAAATGAATTAAAGGATTTAATTAGTGGAGGTGACAGATAAGTTCCTTATGGTTCAATGTCACCTTTAGTTTTCCTATAGCATGGTCTTGTTTGTAATCCCTAAATTACTATTCAATTTGTAATCCAAATCACATGGATTTAATTTTAAACATTTCAGACAGGTTTACTGAGATATAATTTAGATACAGAAAAAAATTAGCCTTCTAGATACACCGCTCTGAGTTTTGACAAACACGTGATAGTCATGTAATGGCCACTACAATGAAGGGAGGGTACCTCTCCATTCCTGTCTCCAAATTTCCTTGATGTAGTACAGTCACATACTTCTCTCATTCCCTGTCCCTTCCAAGTACTTATCTTTTTTTCTCTCTCTCTCTTATAGGTTTACCTTTTCTAGAATGTTATGTAGATGAAAGCATCTGGTATTTATTTTTGTAAGTCAGGATTCTGTACTTAGCACGATGTGATTGGAAGTCATTCCCTTTGTTATAGGTGCATATAGTTGATTTTTTTTTTTTACATTGTCATGGGTTAATTTTGCCTGGATATATCATTGTTTGCTTATCACCAGTTGAAGAACGCTTGGGCTGTTTTAAATTTGAGGTGATTATAAATAAAGGTACCATGAACATTTATATATAGACTTTGGTATGAACATATGATTTCTTTTGTTTAGGGAATATCTTAGAGAAATTGATGGATCATAGGGTTACAAGTATTTCTTACTTTACAAGAAACTTTCAAAATATTTTTCAAGGTGTTGTACAATTTGGCATGACCCCAAGCAGTCTATGAGTTTTTTCAGTTGCTCAGTGTCTTTGTCGACACGTTAATAATGTCAGGTTTAATTTTTTTCTCCAGTTTTTATTAGTATGTGTATGTGATACACAATGGGTACAGTAAATTTGAGAATTCTGTGCACATCTTTGTCACAGCAACTTCACATTCCCTTCCCTGACTCCGTTCTTACCCTGCCACAGCCTCCTTCATCTCCCAGACTCCCAACACCTCACTTATTTGACTGTATTATTTATTTGTACTCTGGGTTTCTCATATTAGAGAAACTGTGATATTTAATCTTCTGAACCTGATTCACTTCAGTAAGCATAATAATTGCAAATTGTATCCTTACCTACAAATGACTCATATCTGTCTGTCTTTTGTTTTTAAATTAGCCATTCTAGTAGGTTTATAATATTTCAATGAGTATATTTTTGTAGGTATATTATACTACAATAAACCTGACCATCTCAAAATACAAAATAAGCAGCAATTAGAAGAAAACATTAGTAACATATAAAAGTATCTAAGAGTGAAAATCAAAAGTAGAAAAGGAAATCACAAAATTAAAAGAGAAAAACACAAATAGGGCAAATGGTTTGAAATGATAACTTCCCAGAAGGAATAAGGTGAATCCAGGAATCTGAGAGAAGATTTCCCTCTCTAGCTAAATATCAAGGTGTACAAATGAAGCTTTTCTTCCTTTTTGTTTTTAGCATAATGTACATTAGATCTATCCAGGAGAAAGATCTATAAAAAATAAAAACAAAAATACTGTTTGTTCCAGTGATTCTCTTTTGAAAACTAGATCCAACAGAAATTTGTTCATGTGTGTGCATAGTCTGTACATAAAACTGTTTATATAACATTACTTTTAATGAGAAATTATTGGAAATGAAATATATACCAATGGGGAAAATGGATAAAGAATTATCTCATTTTATTGATCTTTATGCACCCATTGACTAATGATTTTAAGTATTTTTTATGCATGTGGGCATTCCTGTATCTTTGGGTACATGTTCAGATTTTTGCCCATTTAATAAAATTGAGTTTATTGTTGATTTAAAATTTTTCTTTAGAGTCTGTATATAAATCATTTATGTTATATATCAATAGGTTTGCAAAGTTTTTCCCCTAGTTTCTGGCTTGTTTTTATTCTAAGATAGTCTTTTTCTCAGAACAAAATATTTTCATTTTGGTAAAGACAATCATGTCTTTTTTGCATCATACTTTTCATGACATACTATGAGATCTTTGCTTAAGTTGTGTTAATCAGCTTTTAATCACTTTGACAAATACTTGAGATAAATCAACTTATGAGAAAGAAGGATTTGTTTTGGCTCATAGTTTAAGAAGGTTCAGTCCATGGTTGATTGGTCCCATTGCTCTGGGCCACTGGTGGCACAGTGTATCATAGAGGGAGCATGTGGTGAAGGAGTTTTGCTTACCTCCTGGTGGCCAGGAAACAAAGGAGAAAGAATGGTCTGGAGTTCCTCCATTGATCTAACTTCTTTCCATTAGGCCCACTTTCTAATTACTCTGTCACCTCCCAATAGTGCTTCAGGCTGGTGACCAAGCTATTAGCTTATGGGCCTTTGGGAAACGCCATCCAAACCATAATATAAGATCCTGAAGATTTTATCCTGTATTTTCTTCCAGAAGTTTTATACCTTGGTGTTTTCTTTTTAGTTCTGTGAATGATCTATTTTAGGTTAAATGTTTTTCTAGTAATACTTTTTAATTTTTAAGGAATATAGTAAAAAGTGCTATGAGAATGTGATACAAGGAGCTGTTGCCTGCAGTTGATGCTTTGGAAACATGACTTTGCCAGTGACTTGTAACCCAAAACCATAGGTGACTTTGTGACTTAGTTACTCATATGTGTGTACCAGAAGTGAGAAGTTTCTTATGAGGATGCTTATCCTTAATACCATCGTTTACTCTTTTTACTTCCTCCTTGAAGTAGTGTTTCATTAAAAATAAATTCTGTGCTTAAATCCTGTGCTTATTCAATAAACATATTCATGTTTCACTAATTTGTCCAAATTATTTGGAAAACATATTGACTTAATTGTCATACTAATTAAGAGCTCTCAATCACCGCAACCTCCAGCTCTAAACATTACTAATCAGACTTTTCTTTCTGCTGAAAATCCCACTCAACCTTTTGTAAATAGAATTTAACTTTTGTTACACTTTTAAAGGTTTTAGATATTATACCATCACCTATGTTGCCAGAATATATAATAAACAAAGTATTAGAACAGTCTTCAAAACTAGAGATTTTTCTTTTTCGATTAAGTTATTTTGGTATCTTTCAAAATGGTGATGTTTAGCCCTAGAAGATATATCACTCTTTGGTACTTATGCTTCATGATCCATCCCTGGTTTGACTTTTATGTTTAAGTAAAAAATTGCATTGATGTTTGCACTACCCTAATCAGACCAGAAGAAGCTAAGAACAGAGTGCTGATAAATTCATTGTCTATTCTTCTAATATTTGTATTTTGGGCTACATTGCCTACATTTAGTCTTCTTTTTCAGTGACTCCTGATATTGGTTTTCCCATTGCTGGAACAAAACACCTTAATTTAAAGAAGAGGTTTATTTTGGCTCATGATTTCAGGAGTTACAGTCCATGGTTGGGTGCCTTCAAAAGATAAATATGATGGCAGAAGGGTATGGAAGAGGACAGATGTTCAATTCATGGCATTTAGGAAGTAGAGAGAAGGGTAAGAACCAGAGAAGGGAGTGCCAGGGACCTGGTATTTTCCCCAAGATTATACTTTCATGACCACGTAGGCCCCACACCTAAAAGCTCATTCAACTGTAAACTCTTAATTGGTTGCTCTGTTAATGAGGATAGTGGCCACAAAATCCATTCACCTCTCTAAGAGTCTCTTACTTAATCTAATTGTCTTTACTCCATTCTCATTGCTGGGACACAGTACCTGATGACTCATATGTTGTCTTTTGAATTTGGAGTACCCCCCAAAAGTTTCATGTGTTTGAATGTGGTGGGATACCTATGGATACTACATACTGTTGGTACGTGGGGCGTGGCTGGAAGGGGCAGATGCTCAGGTAGCTCTGGTTGGGTAGCTCTGCCCTTCCTCTCAAACTTGGCTCTCTTCTGCCGTGCTGTGGAGAGCTCTGGTTCTGGCTCTGGCCCTGCCATGTGGCTCTACCATTTTTTCCCAGCTGCCTACCCATGAACAGACTGTGATCTTCTGAAACTGTGAACTAAAATAAATCAAAGGTTTCATTCCATGGTTGACTATCTACAAGGCAAAAATATAGCAGAAGAGCACTGTGGCTAGGAAAGAGAGCACAGAGGATGAACTAGAGAGGAAGGGTCCAGGGACCAGATATTTTCCCCACGATATTTAAAACATTAGACGTGTATTATAAATTCACTTCCAAATAATTTTAATTTAATATATTAGATGCATTTACTATTTGCCTTCAAATAGGAAAGAGAAGATACTATATTAATATTATTCCATAACGAATGTCAGTCCTTTCAGTTCTTACAACCACCCTTTAAGAAGTATATAGTCCTATATTGAATGAAGAAATTAAAAGCCAAGGGAAGCATTCAGCAAATGTGTGACAAGGCTGGGATTTAAGCTCAGATCTGTGTCATTTGCAAGTCTCTTTTCTCCCCAGTGAAGTGTTCAGGAATACGAAAAGCTTATTTATCAGCTATTTCCAGAGGAGACTGTGAGATTTCAAGAAGCTGCCCAGCTCATTTTCTTGTCTGTATACTTAAGAATCACTTTCAAACACGTGGCATCTATTTCTCCATGCCAGGAGCAAAAAAGAGCCGTATTAGTTGTCTAATGTTAGTTACTTAAAGACCTGGATTTTTCAGAGGTCATCAAAGTGATGCATCAATATTTAAAAATAGCAGTAGCTGTTTCAGCTTGGAAAGAAGCATTTTTCAACCTTAGATTATAAACATTAATGCATGCTAAATTGGGAATTGGGGGAAAGAAGGGAAAGATGACCTTTCTTTTTTAGTCTAAACAAACAGAAAGGGAAAGCAAAGACTGGCTGAGCAGCAGAAAGCAGTATTTGAAGCTTTTCGTGTTTTACCCTCTTGAAACCTGTTATTTCCAAAACCATACTTTTAATGCGAGAAATCAGAAAAGATGTGTTAGAAATTGTCATTGAAAACAAATATTTGAAGTAGAAATTATTTTTGTAATAATTACACAAAACAAATTTAAACTAATGTCGATGATACAGAAGCAAAACTATACTTTGAATATTCATTTCTTATCTGTGAGTTAATGATATTTTACCTTCTAATTTATCACCCTAAGTGGGTTTGCCCAGTACAATTATAATGCATTAATCATTTGCCTGTTGCAGTTCAGACTTAGGTGTGAAACATTTAAAGCTGCTGCTAAGGCATAATTTCTAAAATAATTAATTTTTGTCTGTGGATAGTGAAGAACATGCACTAAGTTTCTACCAAAAGACAAAATTATGTACTTTCAGTAAGCACTATGATCGAATGTGGTCTTTTTGGTTCGTGACTTAGATTATGTGATATAAATTCCATCTAGCCTAATGCTTTATTAAGAATTCACAATGGCTATTTTAAAAATAGAAGGTCTGGAGATTGCAGATGAGTTTGATGTTCCCGAGTTCAGATTGCTGATATCTTTCAGAGCATGAAAGGAGAATGAAAAATTATTCTGTTTTAGTTCCTTAATCGTTTTTGCGGTTTCTTTAGAATTTATCTTTTCAAGGGATAAACTAATATAGTGTGACATACTTTAGGCATCAAACATCAGAGTTCTGACCAACTGCTCTCAGCGCTTCTGTTCAAAAAAGACCTAATTAAAAGTTACTCAGAGTTACTGCCCAAATATTGGCCCAGACTTTGGGAAAATGGTACCCATTTAGAGCTAATGGGTTGAACCAATTGTACGGTAATTCCTTTCAGTCTCCCTAATGTTTTTCCGATGGCATGCCTGGAGCAGAGATAGGAACATGTTATTGATAGAATTTTCTTCTCCTAAAGCTGAGCCTTCAGTGTTGTGCCCTTCTGACCTTTAATTCTCTCTGGCTTCTTGAATTCCTCTTTCCCATCCCTCTGAAATCTAACTTGTATAAACGCAAGTTGATCTCCATCCAAGCTTTACTATACTGAAGAGCATGTTATATGGGTCAGAAACTTCATGTAACCAAGTGACCTATTAGTTAAATCCACTTTGGTAGCTCTGTCTCCTAAGATTGAAATTCTAACTAGTCTCTCTTCTCCTCTCTCTTGGACCCATTATGCATCTCTGATGCTGTCTTCTACTGAGTTAGGGCTAAAAACAGCACCAAGGCTCAGTTTTATGTATTCGTGGTTGATTTTTAAAAATAAACTATTTGTCTGTATTTCTTTAACTTCTTTGCTTCCAAATTCTGTGCTGTTTTTTTTTTTCCTGTTGATTTTTGTTAAGTTGTGTGCCGTTGAATCAGAGGACCAGTAATAAAGAACATTTCCCCCTTCCTCTTGGTCATTTTTTGTGTCCTCCATTTCCAGAGCTCTGCAATTCACTATATGTGGCTTTCAACCCTGTTAGATATCTGCCTCTCCATTCTAAGCATTTTGTAACCTTTTAACCAGAGATAGATAAAGTTGATAGACAATATAACTTGATATACATGTAATGAAAATAAGCCATGGTTATCATATAAAGGATAATTGAATGCAATTTTTGGTAAAACAGTGTGTAGTTCAGATGCAACTGTGATGGCCCAACTGTAATGAAAGAAGTAATGAAGTAGATGATGGTTGCACCTGTTTCTAAATAAATTCTGTTTCTGTGATCGTGCGGCAGTACTGCAGTAAACATGGGAGCACTGATATCTTATTGAAATTCTTATTTCATTTTCTTTGGATCTGTATGCAGAAGTGGAATTGCTGGATCATTTGGTAGTTCTGTTTTTAAGTATTTGAGGAACCTCCATATGATTGTTCATAATCGATGTACTAATTTACACTCCCACCCACAGTTTGCGAGTGTTCCCTTTTCTGACCATCCCTTGCTAGTACTTACCTTTCTCATATTAGCCAATATTACAGAGAGGAGGTGATATTTCAAATATTTCATTGTAGTTTGATTTGGATTTTCTGATGATTTATGATGTTGATCATTTGTTATATACCACTTGACCATTTGCTTGTCTTTTGAGACCTGTCTATTCACATCTCGTTTATTTTAGGGTTTTTGTTATTTTTTATTTATTTATTTATTTTTTTGCTCTTAAGTCGTGTCTTACAACTGAGGAATGGATAAATAAAATATTGTGCTGGTGTACAATAGAATACTGTTCAGCCAGTGGATTTAATTTTTTTCATGGGTAAGCCTGGAAAACATTGTGTTAAAGTAATAAAGCAGGCACAGAAAGACAAACACTACATAATCTTGCTCATATGCGGAGGACAAAAATGTTGTGGAAGTTTAGAGTAGAATAGTGGCTTCCAGATCCTGGGGATAGGAGGTGAGGGAGGGAAGGTGCAAGGTTGCTCATAGAGGAGAATAAATGATAGTTAAGAGGTACAAGCTCTGATATGCTATGGTACACTAGAGTGAGCAGCATCAATGCTAATATACTATATATTTCAGAAGTCTAATAGGACTTAAAGAGCTTTTCAGCCTAAAGAAATGGTCAATATTTGAAGAGACAGATATGTTTAGCCTTATTTAAATGTTAGTATGAAATGCTTCAAAGCATTCTTTTTACCAAGACCAAATACTGAGAACCCACAACTTAAAGGAGAGGTTCAATCTGATTCCACAGTTGCTGGGACTTCAGTCAGTGTTGCTCGCTGCAAGGCAGAAACATCGCAACGGAAGGGCATGCGGAGCAAGATGCTTAGCTTGTGGTTACAGAGAAACAGTGAGCTAGAGAGGAAAGGACTAGAGACCGTATATAGTACCCAAGGTCACACACCCCGTGATCCACCCAGACATACTCAAAGTGTGGCTTACTACTCCTCTGGATTTTTGAGGCTCTAATGCATACCCTCTTTGCTATGTTATTTCTAATAGTAATGAAAGCATGAGACATGTATATGGTTTTTAAAATGTATTTCTTTTGGGATGTTAGGATACTTTTTTTGCTGTAAGCTTCTAAATCTCTTAATATCCATGTTGTTGTTCACTATATATACTCCTGTATACATTAACAGCAGGGTTAAAGTGATCGATACAGCTTTAGGGAATTTGCAATAGTTTAAATGAAAACATGAATAAAACCTAAGATTCTACTCATATCTGTTTAGATAGCAGCTCATCCCTTCAGCATCCGTGTATTTTTAACTTTTAATACTTTGGTTAAATATTTGTCCTGCTGACTCATGGCCATTTTTGTGCTTCTTACATTGTATGTTTTAGAGTTCAGTGGGATTTATTGGGACTTGTAGAACTACTTGGTTCTTTAATATGTAATCCCGGATTGTTTTGACCTGGACTCTTGTGTTCCCTGAGCTGCCTTTTGTGATTTTTCTTCTTTCCATTGCTGTCAGATATCTTGTCTTCCATTGCTGGTGGACCTTCCAGCAGCAATTCTCACCCATTCCGATTTCTTCCACATTTAAGACTAGTGTGCCAGACAGCTTGTTTAGAATTGTATGTGAATGAATAAGGAAGGGGCATGCCAGTTTAGAACAGGTGCATTTGTGCTGCATCTGTTTGGCCTCAAAGGCCTCTCATCTCCCTGTCTCATTGCTGTATAGTTTGAGTAGATAGAATTCGTACGAAGTTGGTATATTCTAGCCATTTTACTAGTAAATAGAGGTAGTCACTTTATGTGATTGTTCTGCTTAATCTTTTGCTTAAAATGTTCACATATTTTCCAGTAGATTTTCAGTGGCTTTTTATCATTGAATATTTTTGGAAAACAAAATCCTTTCTGGTTTACTGAAAATATGCTCCAGCTTATCCTGAGAGTAAACTTACTCTAGGGTTGAAATCGTGGAAAGAATGAGATGATACTTTTCTTTTATTCATAAGTCAACTTCTAAAAGAATGAGTTAGTTCTCTAATGCTCTTCAGAGACAATTAGCAATACATTTTAACATTATTATGGATTTGTGAATTTAAATATATTGGCTATGTTACAATGCATTGCAGTTACAGCCCGTACTAGTGCTCCAATTGTCCCATATATATGGCTAACAAGCCTGTATAAGTTGGCTTTCATGCCACATGGCTCTAGTCGTCTTGGATACCTTCTCACTTTCTGATATGACAAGATAATCCAGGCTCACATTGTATGTTTTCTGCTCGAGATTCAATAATCAGCCATTAGAAAAAAAGTTTTTATTACTTTTGGATGAAAGATGATATTTGTATATTATAATATAGGTACTAGCAGTATTGTTGTTCTAGGATTGTCATTGTTTTAAGTCTTTGCCTGTTAATAGATCTAAAATCTTCTTTTACGATAAAATATATGTTATTGAGACTTGGGTTGTAGCTCATAGGTAGAATACTTTTCTAGTATGTGTGAGGCCTTGGGTATTGATAATTCCACTTCAAGTTTGGGTGTTTAGTTAATCTCATTGCTACCATATCGTTATCTTTTTTCAAACAGTCAGAAGACTAATGATTATCATTTTGTTTAAACACACAATATGTACACAACAACATTAAGATAATGATACCGGTGCTTTCTATACCAACGTGATTACCGAGAGCAAGTCAAGAAGAAATAATTAATTTTTATGGAGTGATACCAGTAGGATACACAGTTGCATCCCTTTGTTTAATTTTACGTTGAATTTTTTACAATTAGTTTTTAAGTTTCATCTTGTTTTTGAATTTGACATATTTACATATATCTAAGGTCAGAGCTACAAAAAGATGTGTTCAAAGAAATCCAAGTACCAACTCTTGTCTTTGTAGGATTACTGTCCCTCTGCCCTTTCTTAGGTAAGTGGCAATAGCATATGCACTATGTTCCACTGCGGATTTTTCTTTGTAGTATGTTCTACGAGTGTTTCTCATTCTGTTTTACAGCTGCTTAGTCCTCTACTGCAGTATGTACTGTAGTTTATCGAATAAGTTCTCTATAATGAGCTTTCCCCTATGCAAATAGTGCTGCAGTGAATGGCCTGATTTATACAGTAAGAAGATCTTATTGGACCTTTAAAGGAGTTTGCACTTCGAAAGAAATTTAAGCATATCCTGTATAATCTAGAAATGAAAGTGTGAAAATTTTGGTGTTGAGATAGGGCCTCTCTGGTAGCCCATCCATGGTTTTGGGGGTAGTAACAGCAGAGGAGGCAGCCTTGACTCTTCCTTCATTTCCTTTTGGAGGTGGCTTGTACATCTCTGCTTCTGAGAGATGCTATGAAGATTGCTTAGATTTAATTACAGCACAAATCTGAGACTGTTCCAAACTTACCAACGACATCATATTTACATGGCTAATGCTGTATTTCCCTTTTTCCACATGATGTTATGAGATAAAAAACCTTAAATATGCACCCCCCACACCCCCACACCCCATTTTCATTCTCTCTGACTTTTTTCTTTTCATGTATTTTTTGAGACAGAGTCTTACTCTGTAGTCCAGGCTGGTCTTGAACTCAATATGGACCCTAGATTGGCCTAAAACTCAAGGCAATCCTTCTGCCTCAACCTTCTAAATGCTGGGTTTACAGGCAGGTTCCCTCACACCTGGCTTATATGGAGCTGGGAAATCGAACTCAGAGCCTTGCACGTTCTAGGCAAGCGCAGTATAACAGCTGTCCTACTCCTCCAGCCCTCCCCCTCATAATTTTTAACCACTCTGGTAAAAGCTTTTGTTTTTAAAGCAAATTGCTCTTTGTCCTTGCTGAGGTAGCTAGGTGATTGAATGCCAAGTGGCTTTGAACCCATGCCTGGGTGACAGTGGGAGGTTGGGTCTTGCCTATGTAGGGTCTCAGTTTTGCAACTGGCTCAGGGGTCACTTTTCTATAGGTTGCTTAAAGGGCTTGTCTATGTGCTAGTCCTGAACTTTGAAAGAAAGAAGTTCTGAGTGAATGCCTTCACGTTCTAACCATTAGCGGTTGGAATTTTCTGACTTTTGAAAATACCAGACCAAACCAAAGACTTAATCCCACTTTTGCAGTTAATAATGTGAAACTAGGTGAGAATGGAAAAATATTTTAATTGGAAATGTTAGAAACAGCCTTTTATGTGAGTTTCTTTAAGTATTATGGTAAACAACGATAAACTTTTTTTCCCTAGTCTATTGGTTAGGAATGTTAAGTAGTGAAAATATTTAGCAAAGTAAATTCTTATTTTTTCCAAAGACCTTCCTTTATTTTTACAAAACAGTGCATACATGTGCAGTTCAAAGGGAAGGCTCCCAACTCTTTAGCCCCTGTCACTGGCCTTTTTCAGTCTCTGTGGCCCTATTAGTAAAAGCTGTATCAAACCAGGGTTGCCAGATTTAGCAAATAAAGTACGGGATGCCCAGTTAAATCTGAGTTTTAGGTAAACAACATGAATATCTTTAAGAATGTTCCATATTTATTATGTAAAATGGACATACTTATATTAAAGAGTATTCACTCATCATCGGTAATTTGAAGTTAATTAACTAGAAGTCCTGCGTTTTCCCGAATAATGCCTACTCAGAACCAGCCAATGGCTTGACACAAACTTCTTCATACCACTTTTACTTAGTCATTGACACGAGTGAAATGAAAGTATGAAAGGAATTAACTATAACTTTGTACCTTTGATCGCCACCTCTCATGCTCCTTTCCACCACCACCACTCCCCCACCCCTGTGAGCCTAGCCTCTGTTACCTACCATTCTACAAAAGTTGTTTTTCAAGAAGATAAAATTGAATTCATTGGAATACATGTGAAGGTCCATTTAAATGCTTAAAATTTGAAAACCTAGCCAGGAGTGATGGCACACTCCTATAATCCCAACTACTTGGGAGGCTGGGGTAGAAGAATCATCAGTTCAAGACCATCCTGGGAAACTTAGGTCTTGTCTCAAAAAAATAAAGTGCCAGGTGTGTATGTATTACATAAGAGCAATCTTAGGTTTAAACCTTGGTACTAAAAACAGAAGATTGATAATCTGTCATTGAGTATACATGACTAGCTATTATAACCAGCTGAGCTGTATTGGAGCCTGAGGCAAAAGGAACAATCAATATTATTGATGATATCTTAATTTAAAATATTAACATTTTGTCCATCATGGAGTTTTGCACTAGTTTTTAATAGTTTGAGATTTATTCACACACCATAGGATTGTTCCTTTTGATATGTGCAATTGCATAATTTTTAATATATTCACAGATATATGTAACTGTCATCATATTCAGTTTTTTTTTTTTTTTTTTTTTTTTTTTTTTTTTTTTTTTTTTTTTTTTTTTTTTTTTTTTTTTTTTTTTTTTTTTTTTTTTTTTTTTTTTTTTTTTTTTTTTTTTTTTTTTTTTTTTTTTTTT
>PVKB01003036.1:0-229698 GCA_004027205.1 Ctenodactylus gundi | reverse complement strand
GAGCGAGGACTTGCAGCTGAGGTCATTGCTCCCCAGGCCCAAAGGCTCAATCAGGCTTAATTGCCTGCTTTCCAAATTTCCCCAGGGCTGGCTGGAGGGAGGGATTAGTTCTGGGCCCATTAATTTTGCTTGAATCCAGTGCACGGGCACAAAGGGTCACTGTTTACCTGTCCTTGGTAGAGAGTTTGAAAACAGAGGATGGGTTCAGCCAGGTGCCAGAGGGGACAAGGGGACTCTGCACCCCCGCCACTGTGAGGAGGCACCTGCCTCTTTGTGCTCCCACCCCACCGTGCTCTGAGTCCCTTGTCTGAGCTGCAGAGTGCGGGGCTTTAACAGCCGTCTGTACTTCCCAAGCACCTGCCGTGTGCCAGGCCTTTTGCCCAAGGTGTGATCAAGACATACAGAGAGTGCTTATGTCAAAAAACAAAACAATCATTACAATAAAAGACAAATGTCGATGAGTCCCCCTGCGCCCCCCAGCCCGTGATCGCAAGCGTCCTGTTCTGCCAAGCACCTGCTGGAGCAGCTCTGGAATCCTCTTTCGTGAGTGTCTTCAGCTGTGCTGTGGCAGCTGCCTGTTTGTGCTGAATGGACTTGGTTATTTCCACATCATGGTCCTTTCGACTTTGAGGAAGAGCCAGATGTCACCTGGGCTAGACTTAGCAGCCAAAGTCAGCACTGTGTCCACACCGCCATTTGTTTCTAGGCCTGCGTCTCCACTGGACGGCCTTTGGTGGCAGTGCTCACCACACTTTGGTCCACCTCATGGTGACACTCAGGAGAGAGGACACCTAGAGCTGCTTCGTAGGGGGGCCAGAAGGAACGCCACTCTAAAGGGGAGACCCGTGGGGCTGGAGGAATAGCTAAGTGGTGAGAGCGCTTGGCTAGCAAACTCAAGGCCCCGAGTTGGATTCCCCAGCACCACCTAAGCTGGGCGCCAGGAATCGCAGTGCTCAGGAGGCCGAGGCAGGAGGATTGATTGCCTGAGTTTGAGGTCAGCCTGGGCTCCAGAGTGAGTTCAGGACCAGTGTGGACTACAGAGCAAGACCCTGTCTCAAAAAACAAGAAAAAAAATCAAATGAGGAACCTGGTGAGGAAAGAGATTTCTAGGGACTATGGAAAACTGGTGCGACAAGGTAGGTATCTTCGTCACCTTTTTGTAGCTGGAACACATACCCCACACCACAACTTAAGGAGGGGAAAGGCTTGTTTCGGCTCAGTTTCAGGAGATCTTATTGCACTCATGGGCAGCCAGCTGGTGGAGGCGTAGACAGAGAAGCTGTTCACGTCATGGTGGACAGGAGGTCAGGAGTAAAGGGTGGGGCTAGATACGGAGGCCTAGCCTTCTAGATCCCGCCCCAGGGATCTCCCATTCCAGGTCATGCCCCAGGGATCCGCCTTTTGGACCAGGTCCCACTTCTTAACAGCACTGGAAGTCAATGGATTAATCTCAGGTTGAATCACCTTCCAAACACAAGAGGTTTTGGGGGGATACTCTAGATCCAAACCATAACAGCAATGTGGGGGATCCCTACAGCCAAGCACCTGAAAGGCCTGCCCTGTGCAGGGAGAGGTTACCCACCTGCACTGTGGGACCCCTAGGCCACAGGGGCTGGGTACAGACTCGGGGAGATCAGGAGGCTGGTGTTCAGGGGTGCAGGCTGGTGGGGAGGAAGGGTGCTGAGAGCAAGCCCTAGGGTGGGCAGGCGGAGCCCAGCGGGGAAGCTCAGTCAGGGCTGATCAGCTCACAGGAGGAGGGTACCCAGATCAGGGCAAGGGCCACACAGGGAGGGGCAGAGCAGGCAGGAGGTGAAGAGGGTGCCCATTTCCATCAGTGAACCTGGATGCAATTCACAGGGCATGGTGGAGACTACCAGGGAAAGTCTTGTCTCATTGGTAGGGAACAGTTGGTCCCACGTTAAGAGCTGCTCCCAACGTGCTTCATGGGTCATCCAAGGAAGACCCGAAGGCAGCTGGCTATCTCCCAGAACCAAGCTCCGTATTGGTAGGAATTCAGAAGGTCCGGCCGAGGAGGTGGCGGTTACAATGTCTGGTGCCCAGTTCAACGTGGTGACACGAGGAAGCAGGAAGTGCAGCCCGCAGCAAGGAAGAAAGTAAATGAACTGAGACCTAAAATGGGAACATTGGAATCAGCGGAGGAGGATGTCAGTGGTTGCTACGAGTATTTTCCATGTTTTACGAATTTAGAAGAAAAATTAAACACTCAACAGATAAGGAGGATATTAAAAAGACTTAAGTCACGAGCTGAGGTGAGCCTAGTGGTGGTGAACCTTGGGGGAACTATGCCAAATGACTACAGATGGAAGCAGAGTTGGGCTTCCTCAGATGGGATTAATAATGGAAGAACTTGCAGGAAAAAATAATTAGTTAACTTGAAGACGGCAATTAAAAATATCCAAACAGAAACATAGAGAGAAAAACCACAAATAAAAAATAAAATAGAGATCCCTTCAATGAATGGTGAACCCCAACATATTGGGGTTTCTGAAGAGGAGCAAGGGAAGGAATGGAAAAATATCTGAAGAAACAATGCCTGGAAAATCCCCAAATTTCACACAAAAAACCTATATATCTGCAGATAGAAGATTTTCAATAAACCCCAAACACACACACACACACACACACACACACACACACACTGCAGAAACCCACACTGGGTTCATCATATCTGCAATCCCTACTGCCTGTATTATGTATAAAATCAATAATAATGTTAAATTATGAGAGTCTAAATATTCTAATTAAGATACAGAGGTGCTCAAGTTCAATAATAAGCCTGGGCCCAAATAATATGTTGTCTATAGATAAATGACTTTAAATGTAAAGGTAGAAAAAAGTAAAAGTATAACAATAAAAAAATACTGTGCTAACAAAATAGAAAGTTTCAGTAATGGTATAAATCTCAAAATGAATTTCAAAGTAAAAATATTATCAGAGGCAAACAAAATAATTTAGCAACAATAAAGACAACAATTAGTGTAAAAGAAACGGTGGATTGGAAGGTGATGTCGTAGAACCGTTGGGGACAGTCTGGATGTGAGCTCCACCTATACAACTAGTCCATAGAAACGTAGAAGTTGTTCCACTCTGGTTAGCAGAGATAGATCAGAAACCGTCCCAGCACTCTGGGAGGCTGAGGCAGGAGGATTGCGTGTGAGAGCCCAGCCTGGGCGACTTAGCGACACAGTAAAGTCATGTCTCACAATCAAAAGTAAAAGCTGGGCTGGGGATGTCGCTCAGATTGACGGCCTGGGCTCGATCCCAAATACCACAAAAAGGAAAGAAATTACTAGCCAATCCATCTTCTAAACATAGATGCAAAAGCTCAAATTAAATTATTTGCAAAACTAATTTGGCCAGATCTCTATCCAGACCTGGAAGGCGGGAATGCATGGGTGGTCCAAGACAAGTTTAAGTTGTTCTATGAACAGACCAGGGCTGAGGAGTTTTACCGTCATATCAGCAGATACAGCCAAACAACGTAACACCAGTAAAGAAATCGCCATGCACATTTTTTTGGTTAAACTCAGGAAACTAGGAATAGAATTTCTAAACATGAGAAATGACGGCGGTGTAAATCCACCAGCCCACACCACTGTGCCCAGTGAGGGTCGCGGCCTCGCTGAGCCCAGGGCTCTGTCCCAGAGCTGCTGTGTGTGGTCGGAGAATGGCAGGAAGAGCTACAATTGTCCTTGGTCACCAATCAGGTGATTGTCTACACAGGAAAACGCAAGTCTGCTTGGAAGCCCTAGGAGCGTGGGCCAGCTCCACACGGTGATCGGATACCGGACAACACAGTAAACCTGTAGCATTCTCGCGGAGCAGCAGCACGGGTTAGAACTGTATGGAGGGACCCGTCCCGATGACAGCAGTCATACAACTCACTCAGATTGTAAGATGAAATCTGGCCCAGCTGGCAGGAGCTGGTGTGGGCCGGGGCTCAGCAGGCCAGCTGGGCCTCCTGGCCATGTGGCCTGACTTCAAGTCACCGTCCTGTTGCTCCCTGGCTTTTAGAAATTACTTGGTCATTGCATGCCTGGTTTTCCTCATATGTAAAAGGAAGGTAACGATAGTATCTACTCCCAGTAAAGCTGGGATAGGTAGCGGAGTTGCATACAATGTGTGCGGAACAGTAGCTGGCACCTAGCAAATTCTACAGGGATGGAGCTGTTGGCTGTGAAGACAATGACACAATTCAATTTATGTCATGGATGTGAAAGATCTGATCAGAGATCAACCGTGTTCATGGGTGAGATCATTCAATATTAGCAAGATATCACTTTCTCCCAGTGAATTATAAATTCATTGTAATTTCTTTTCAATAATTCTTAATTTACATATTGCGTCTTTTTCCCCTTCCCACCCTCTCAGCCCCCACCTCGTTCCCTTGCCCTCTCCACAAAGTCTGTTTTCTTGCTTTCTCCCTCTCTCTTTTCATGGTTTGGTTTTCTCATATTAGAGAAACCATAAGACATTTAATCTGCGTCTGATCCATTTCATTAAGCATAAGTTCTCGAGGTGCGTCCATATTCCTACAAATGACTCAAATTTGTCCTTCTTTATGGCAAAGTCGCACTCCCTTGTGTATATAAACCATTATCCATCCATCTGGCGTAGACATATTGGCTTCTTCCAGGACTTGGCTATTATAAGTTTTGCTGCTATAAACACGGGCAGACATGTATCACACTTGTATGATGACTTTAACTTTTGGGGGGAAGATATCCAGATGAGGTATAGCTGGATCAAATGAATATTGACTGGATATCGATTTTCAGCTTTTAAAAGAACCTCCAGGCTGTTTTCCATAGTGGTTGTACTAGTTTACAGTCCCACCAACGATGGAGGGGGGTTCCTTTCCCCCACAGCCTCATTAGCGCTTGTTGGTTTTTGGTTCTTAATACCACTCTACCAGAGTAAGGTGGAACCTCAGTGTGGTTTTGATTTCCAACTCTCTGATGGCTAAAGATGCTGAACGTTTTTTCATAGATACATTGGCTATTTGATGTTCTTTTTTCTGAGAAATGTCTGCTCAATTCAGTTGCCCATTTTTTTGATCGATTCTCTCTTTTTGCAAGGATCTAATTTTTTAAGTTCTTTGTATATCCTTGACAATTGTCCTCTGTCTGAGGAGTAGCTGGCAAAAATTTCCCCCATTCTGTTGGTTCCCTCTTCAGTCTGGGGACCGTTTCCTTCGCTGTGCAGAAGCTTTTCCCTTTGATACAACCCCATTTGCAGGTTCTTGGTGTTACCCATGTGCTTTGCGTGTGTTATTGAGCAAGTCCTTGCCTACCTCAATGGCTCCAGGAGTCTTGCCTACTTCTTCTTCCAACAAGTTCAGTGTTTCCTTAACGTCTAGGTCTTTGATCCATTTTGTTTGATTTGGCGAAATATGTGGGTCTAGTTTCTTTCTTCTGTGTGTGGCTAGCCAGTTTTCCCAGCGCCGGTTGTTTAAGAGGCCGTCTTTACTCCAGTGCAAGTTTTTGACCCCTTTGTTGAAGATCAGATGGCTGAAGGTATTCGGGATGTCTCTGTGTCACTCTGGCTGTGTAATATAATTTGATACATGGTATTATGAAGCTTCCTGCTTTTGTTTTGTTCCTTAGAGTTGTTTTGGCTATTTGGGGTCTCTTCTGGTTCCATATCAATTTTTGGGTCATTTTTTCTACTTTTGTGAAAAAGGCTATTGGCATCTTGATTAGGATTGCATTGAATCTGTATATCAGTCTTGGTAGTTGGCCATTTTGACAATATTGGTTCTGCCTATCCAGGAGCAGGGTCTGTCTTTCCATTTTCTAAGGTTCTCTTTGATTTCTTTTTTCAGAGTGCTACGGTTTTCAGTATAGAAGTTCTTCGCTTGCTTAACTAGGGTGATTCCTAGGCATTTAACTTTTTTTTTGAGGTGATTGTGAATGGGATTGTTTTTCTGATCTCTTTGTGTTTTCATTGTTGCTGCCGAGTAATGCTGCTGATTTTTGTGCATTAATTTATATCCTGCAATGTGGCTGAATTTATCGATTAGTCCTAAGAGTCTTTAGGTAGAGTTTTTGGAGTCCTTCATATAAAGGATCTTATTATCAACAAGTAGGGGTAGTGTGACTCCTTCCTTTCCTGCGCATATTCCCTTTATCCCATTCTCTTGCCTGATTGCTCTGGCTAAGGTTTCGAGCACTATGTTGAATAGAAGTGGTGTCTTGTTCCTTATTTGAAGGGGAATGTTTTTAGCTTTTCCCTTTTTGGGATGATACTGGCTATAGGATTGCCATAAATTATTTTTATCAGTTTGAGGTAAGATCCTTCTATACTATTTTCATCAGGAATTTGATCAGGAAGGGATGTTATATTTTATCAAAGGCTTTTTCTGTGTCTATTGAGATGATTATGTGGTTTTTGTCCTTGATTCTGTTAATGTGGTATATTTCATTGATTGGTTTATGTATGTAGAGCCAGCCTTGCGTCACTGGGATGCAGCCAACTTGGTCATAGTGTATGATCTTTTTAATAGTTTGTTGCATTCTGTTTGCAAATATCTTATTAACGATCTTTGAATCTGTATTTATTAAGGAAACTGGTTCAATCTTCATCTGGTTTTGGAATCAAACTGATACTTACTTCCAGGAAGAATTTGGGCAGTGTACTTCTCTTTCAATTCCTTGCAAGAATTTAGAAAGCATTGGCACTAACTCTTCCCTAAAGTTCTGAAAAAATTCTGTGGTAAATCTGGCAGGTCCTGGGCTTTTTTTTTTTTGCTAGAAGACCTTACATTACTGCCTCAATTTCATCCCTGGTTATTGCTTTATCCAGGGTTTTTATATCTTCTTGGTTCAGTTTTGGTGTAGCATATGTATCTAAGAATTGATACATTTCTTCTGAGTCTTACATTTGTTGGAATATAGTTTTTCAAAATAATTTATTATATTCTGAATTTCAACGGTGTTTATTGTGATTTCACCTTTTTCATTTCTAATTACATTGATGTGAATTTTTTCTTTCCTTTTTTTGGTGAGTTTGGCTAGAAGTTAATCAATCATTTTTATCCTTTCAAAGAACCAACTCTTTGATTCATTGATCTTTTGTATTGTTTTCTTAGAGTCAATTTCATTAACACCTGCTCTGATTCTTATAATTTCTTTCCTTCCACTGTCTTTGGATTTGGCTCATTCTTGTTTCTCTGGGACTTGGAGCTGCATCATTAGATTATCATTATAATTTCTGGGAATATCCCAACAAGAATTTTAATAAGACCAGAAAGATTGCAAGTATGTATTGAAGAGCAAAAGTGGAAGGGTAGCCAAGACAGTCCTGAAGGAAAGCCAAGAGCATGTCATCTGATGCACTTGATATTGACTTATTATAAAACAGTGCTATCTGAAGCCCCTGCTTCAGATGATGCTCACAGAACTGGGCAAAAAGCCAGTGGAATAGAACCGAGTCCATAAATGGACTTACATATATTCAGAATTTGGAGTAGAAGAGAAGTAGCATTATAGATCAGTAGATGCGTCCATGAGCAGCTTGTCCATTAGGTTCTTCACATGGGAAAGGTACGTAATAAGATCTTCCCTCACGTCAAGCAGAATGGTGCACTCTAGGCAAGCTGAATCTCAAAATATCCGTCTTCTGCAGACCACCTTTCAGTGCAGAGGAATGAGAATTATCAGTCAAGAAGGGCCACAAAGGCAAAATATGTAAAGGACAACACTATCAATTTCACCACATTAAAATTAACAACTTCTGGAGGACAAAAGTCTATACTCTGGAAGACTGAGGCAGGACGATCACAAGTTTGATACCAGCCTGGACAACTTAGTGTCTTAGCAAGACCAGGTCTCAATACCAAAAGTAAAAAAGGGCTGGGGATGTAGCTTAGCGAGAAAGCGCTGGGCTTGGGCCCCAGTACCATACATGCACACACATGTGCACACACACACACACACACACACACAGTCTGAGAAGAGGAGGAGTGATGCTATAAAAAGCCCTAAGAAGCCAGGAGGGAGAGAGTGAGAAATCCAATAGAGAAATGGGAAAGGAGAAAGAACAGGCAATTCAGAGGAGATGAAATTCAAGAATTGGGTTGGAACTCTCTGAGCCACATGAGTGATCAAGAAATGCAAATTAAGCAGCCAGTGTCTATCACCTCACCGTCACTTGGTGGAAATTAGTCTCTGCCACAACACCCTGCTGCAGTGGTGTAAGTCATTTCTCCTGTAGGTCAGACGTTAAATACCTACCTGCTCTGGGACACGTGATCTGGTATATCCCTGTAGTCCCTTCTCCAAATCCTGGACAGCAGTTTGGGTTTAGGGAACTCGGGGTAGTGTGTCAGTGCAGTGCTGCTGGAACCCTGAATGGCTGGAAACAACCTAAATACCCATCAAGGTGGGTGGAGACAGTGCAGGAGGAACAGTACACCAGTTGTCGTTATTAGCATTTCCCTGTGCCTTGGCTTCTGTGCTGAACTTCTCGTCTATTACCACACATTGAGGCTGGATTTCTGAGCATGACCTTGGCTTAGACAGAGCTGATGTCTTGTCTATTCCTGGCCATGGTAACCTTCCACAGCCTTAGCAACCTCCTCCAGCCCAACGTAACAACTTTCCTGGCCTCTGTAGTTCACCAACTGATGACCACAGCCCTGACCCCTGCAGTGGGGACCTGTTTTTCCCTTAATCCACGGCCTCCTATTTGCTCTACCAACCTACCAGGCAACTCTTGTCCTTTTCTTCCCAATCACCAATCCTCATGCTCGCCCACCCACCAACGCTAAATAAAAGCTCTTTTACCCCCACAGTCTTACACTTGGACTTGCTACCCTGGCACAAGGTCATGGGGGCAATACACTTTCACTGTAAATTCTCTTGAGGCTGAGACAAAAATGCTTTCCCAAAACACTAGCGTTGGGCATCATATTTTGGTGTCAGGACTTGAGAGTCACGGTCTGGTTTTGTCTAGGTCCCTCTTTGATCTAACAAGTGCGCTGGCAAATATTTCCCAGCTGCTGTCCAGAGGGCAAGGGCCTTGCCTTGTTCCATCTGCAGCTTCCGGGATGCAAATTCTCTGCCATGCAGGTTTCTCGGCCCCCCACCCTGTGGCCCCGCTGAAGACAGGTGGAGGATAGTTGTGCACAGCAGCTCTGGAGAGAAGCTGGGGTGCAGATGCTCACGTCCCATTGATTGTTTCCTTCCTGCCTTTAAGATCAATGAGGAAACGAGGTAAAGCCGAAAAAAATAACGCTTCAGGGGGAGAAAAAGCAATTTGCAATATGGTGCAATCAATGTGAGGATGTTTATATAAATGTTAAAATTACAGAAAATGGCATAACGCATGTACAAGTGTTAAAGAATGGAATGTGGATGGTGGAAAGCGATTTGGGGACACTGTTTGCCTTAGGAAAATGAAAAGAAGGGTGGAAGGATGCTCTCTCTGAGATTTTATTTCTTAAATGGAAAGGGCTTAAACACAAACATCAAAATGCTGAGATAGATTCATTTAGAATCAATGTTCATAAAATAGGGGATTATAATAATACATGTCTCAATTGGAAATGTGTCCTTAAAATAAATAAAAACACACAAAAAAGGCAAAAACCTTTTGGAAAGGCCCTATCCAAGGAGGTAGACAATTATGAAGTGGGACTGACAAACATGGTGCGTGATTAAAGAGAAATACTTATTACAGGGAAAGCCACGACGCCACGAGCGCCCCGCGTGTCTCTCTTGTCCTGCGTGTGTCTGGCCCATGGGTCCTGCCCCTCTCTGAGGCGGCCCTGGAAGTCCTGTTTCTGTTGCTGTGCTGGCGTGGCTGCCTCCAGTCCTGAATTGATTAAAAAACATTGACATTTCATGCCCATTTTGACTTTGGGAAAAGCCAGACGTCTCCTGGTGCCTGGTCCAGTGACTAGCGTGGAGGAAGGCACACCACCTGCCTGGTGTCACCAGCCTGCCTTTGCACTCACTGTGTTTTTGGCCACCCCTCATTGCAGTGCTGGGGAAGGAGGACTTCCAGAGCAGCGCCAGAAAGTGCCAACCATGATGGGACAGGCGTCCAGCCCGAGGGGAGGATTTTGAGGGAGATTCCTGGCAATGTGGCTTTTACTGTGACACATCTTTAACTTTTAGGCGTGGCACACACCCGTCATCCCAGCACTTGGGAGGCTGAGACAGGAGGATTGCTGCTGTGAGTGCAAGGTCAGCCTGGGCTCCATAGTGAGTTCAGGACTAGCCTGGCTACAGAGTGAAGACCCTGTGTCAAAAAATAGAAATAAAATCTGGGCATTCCCTGTATGTCATGACCGCCCCTCACGCCTTTGGATCAGGACCCTGACTTTCTGTCTTTTCTCTCCAGTGTCCTCTCGCTGGTGGTCCTCTCCCCTGCTGAGTCCTGGGCTGCTTGGTGGCTCTGGCCTTTCTTTGAGGACATCAAGGTGGTTTTTCAGTCTCAAGCTCTCAGGATCCTGGGACATGGTCCCTCCAGATGCACAGCGACCTGGGCTGGGCTGGGAGGACGAGGGGGCTGTACCCGTCATTTTGCTGGGCAAAAGCTATGGTGCCCCTGACTCAGCTGGATGCGTGAGGCCAAAGCAGATGGCTCACAATCTGGAGCCAGCCAAAAGGCTCAGCCCCAGGACGCGGGGTCATAGAGGGGACAGCGAAGAGGGCGGCAATGGTAGTGCCAGCTTGTGCGGTGCAGCGGACACAGACAAGGCTCCACAGTGCCACCTACAGGCGGGGTGGCCCGGGAAACAAGACTCAGCATACAAAGTAGAAACTGTAAGCATAAGGCCCTCACACTGAACTACATCCCCAGCCCATTTTGTTTTTGATTTCCAAATGAGGTCTTGCTAAGTTGCTGGGGCAGGAGGATTGCAAGTTTGAGCCCACCCTGGGCAATTTAGTGACTTAGATGCTGTCTCAAAATGAAAATTACAAAGCGGGCTAGGGACATCACTCAGGGCAAAGGACCAAAGCAGCAAAGCACCACCACTGGGGGCGTAAAGGGGAGACAGGTAGTCCTGACAGCTGTGCAGCTGTAAGTCTAAGATCATCATGCTGGCTGTGATGGCAGTGTAGAGCCAGTGTCACCCAAAGTCCCCTGTGTGTGGAAGGTGCCTGGATGCCAGGGCACGGTGCTGACCAGTGGATCCATCCATGGATGAGCTCCTGGCTGGTGGCGCTGTGAGGAGGCGGGCCTGAGTGGAGCTGGGTCCCTGGAGCGGGGCCTGGAAGGGGGTGTTCCTGTCCACTGCTCCTCGCTGCCCTCCCTGCTTCCCGGCCACCCCGCCCCGCTGTGAGCGGCCTTCCTCCATGCCAGGCACTTTTGCCTACCAGCTAGCCATGCTGAGGCCGCTGAAACCCTGAGCTCACGTGACCCTTTCCTCCTTCCCCTTGGGCTGTTGGGTGCTGTGTCCGGGCGCAAGAAAGCTGGTGAAGACCCTGACCAGTTCCGCCTTTGCTCTGTGGAGAGAGCGCTCTTCCTGTCTTCAGGTGGCCCATCCCTGCCAGGCGTCCACATGGCCTCACATAGGGATCTGCGTCTCCACCTGTGGTGGTGTGGGTCTGGAGTGACCCCGCAAAGCCTCATGTTCCTCTGGATACCGTGCAGGGTTGGAGGCAGGGCCTGGCTGGAAGGGGGCGGGTACTTGGGCTTGACCTGGAGGGGCAGGTGCTGGTTCCCCCTTCCTCCCAGCCACTCTCGGCTCCACCACGCTGGAAGGATCTCTGCCTCCGGAACTCTGGTTCCAGCTCTAGCTGTGGCCCAGCACGTGGCTCCACCATTTTCCAGCTACCCACCCACGAATGGACCTTCTGAAACTGTGAGCTACCATGACTCTTTCCTCCCTAAGATCTGGATGTCCGGTATTGAGTCATGGTGATGAAAAAGTAACTAAGGCACCGTCTCCTCCTCTTCTTTCGAGGTGCCAGGCACTGAGCCCAAGGCTTTCACCCTGAGCTACATCCCTGGACCAGACATTTAATTTTTTTTTTGATTTTGAGACAGAATCTTGTTAAATCACTAAGTGGTCCAGGCTCCTGCCTCAGCCCCCCAGAGAGCTGGGATGCCAGGTCCCTGGCCCACGCCGCTGGGCCCCACACGTCTCTTCTTGTAGACCCAACCGTGAAGGCCCTCCCCGGACCTCATCTAGCCCTGTCACCCCCCCGCGAGTCCCCTTCCACATCCCAGCACACCGGCTCAGCAGCCCCGGTGGGGACGCATCATCTGTGCGTACTTCTCTTTATTAGCACGTGTCAATTCAAAACGCTGGGGGAACAGGCACATGGCGACGAGCATCAGGGACTGCGAGAAAGGGCGGAGCTTGTAGTGCACAAAGCGGCTGCCAGCCCGTGGCGGGGCAGGAGTGGCCATGGGCAGGGTCGTGGTGGCCCCAGGTGGACACTGAGACCTCCCTCTCACCTTCATGAAGCCGTTTTTCCCCCCTTGGGCAGCAGATGGGAGAGGGTGGTAAGGAGTCAGTGGGAGGCTGTGGCAGGAAGGGGGCTGGGGACGAGGAGGTGGCCGTGTGGCCATGTCCTCTGGCACGGTGGCTGTGATGGCGGAAGGGCAGGGTGCTGGTCATTCGGGGACACCTGTTCTACACCTGGCCACACGAGCCCCCTCCACTCACTTTTCTAAAACAGGACACTCCCCCGACGTGTCTCCCTCCCAGCCCCTGCTCTCTGTCTGTCCTTCACCAGCCACAACCTGCTCAATACCCGTGTCCTTCAGACTGTCCAAGTAGAGCCGCCGACAGGCCCCAGGGAGCTGGCCTTCTCCCTGCTCTGCTGGCCACCCTCTCCGTGGTGGGAATGGGCCTGTGCGTGGCAGGTGCTTAGCACGCATGCTCTGAGTGAATGATGGCTGGGCCCTCTGGCACAAGGCTGGGAAGCCGAGGCAGGAGGGTGGCAAGCGGGAGCCCAATGTAGGTAACGTGGTGAATGACAAGGACTGTACCTCAAAATCAAAATAAAAAAACGGGCTAGGAATGTGGCTCGGTATGGAAGCCCTGGGTTCAGCGTTTAAACCTCAGTAGCGAGGCAAGCAGAGAAAAGGCTGGGGGTGCAGGCCTGGGGGATTGAGTGTGGGGTCAGGATGTGGGCAGGTGCAGATGAGGAAGCAGCGGGCTGGTTCTGCCAGTGGGGTGCAGGTGGTGGGCAGGGGTCAAGGAAGAGCCTTGGATCTGCTACAGGGGTCAGGGGGTCCCCGAGGAAGTGGGGAGCAGACCAGGGGAGCCCTGTCAGTTAGGAGATACCCCATGCAAGGCCAGGGACTGCCGCTGAGCCCTGGGGTTAGCCGGGTGGAGATCCCTGACCCTGCGTTGCAGGCATGTGAGGGGCTGCCACAGAGGCAAGCCCGAGGGCGAGGCAGGCGCAGTGGCAGGACTGAGAGATGGGGAAGGTGGCGTGGGGTCATGCCCTGGACAGCAGGGGAAGGGCACGGAGGATGCCCACAGGGTGCCAGGGCAGCATGGATGAGGCTGGGGCCCTGTGAGCCCAGTGAGAAGCCCCTGTTTTCTAGTCGGTCTCCCCTGGCTGTCAGCTGAGGAGGGTGTGGACCGGAAGCCAGGAGCTGGGCTGGTGGGGACGTGCCCTGCTGGGCGATCACGTGGACCAGAGATGGGGGGAACCTGCTCAGCTGGTGGGTGGGGGCCGCAGACGCTCAGCAGGGGCAGGGAGTCCGGAGAGCTGGTGCAGGACTGCACACCTGGGCATGAGGCGGGCAGGGACGCCGGCTCCAAGGCTGGGACAGGTCAGCGGACGCTCCTTGGATTCCTCAGCCAGAAGGTGCCGGCAGAGCCCTCGGCCTCCCTGGGCACAGCCACTTCTGCTACGCCTGGTGGTGGGTGCTGGGGAGGGGGATAGACCAGGCATTTCTACTGAATGGAAGCCAGTTCTAGCTGTGAAAACTCCCTCTCTCTTCCCATAAGCCCACTCTGGGGATGGGGGTGCTTCCAGGAGTCCCCAGAGCAGCTGATGGTGGCCCTACAGCCTTGGTTACCCAGGTGTTCTCCTGTCCCAGGGTGGGAGCCTTCTGTCCCGCACCACGCCTCTGAGGCCTCTGTAGCTATGTGCCCGGGCCTCAAACACATAGCAATCGTCCTGCCTCAGCCTCCAGAGTGCATGCACCATTTATGTGGTGCTCAGGAATTGAACCTAGGGCCTTGGGCTTGCTAAGGCGAGCTCTCTAACCCCTGTGCTATTCCTGCAGCACAGACTGACAAAGGAGTAGACAGGATTTCTGAAGGCCCACAGTGGGCCAGGCCTTGTCTAAGAGGTGGGGGGCGCACTGAGGAGCCAGGGAAGAAGGGAGGGCAGGAAGGAGGATGGAAAAGAGGGAGGGAGGGAGGGAGGGAAAGAGGGAGGGAAGGGGGTTCCTCTTGCGGGCAGAAGCGGGTGCGTAGGGCAGGGACTGGGGAGGGGGCGGGAAAGTGCTTTTTCCTGACCCATCTGGGGCACCCGGCCTCCAGAGAGAATGCCACCTGCCGTAGGTGAGCAGCAGGACGGCCCCCCGGGCATCGTCCAGGTTTGGCCTAGCTCGGTGCCCCTCCCTCCCAGCCTTTGGCTCACCCCGCCCCAGGCCCCCAGAACGTGTCCCACCCGCCTCCTCTTTCACCAGCGCAGGGACCTCGGTCTCCCCATTCGCGCCGCCCGCCTGGTTTCCCCACTCCGCAGGTGACCCCCTTTCCCCGCGCCCCTCCCGCAGTCCTGAGGGGGCCGCCCCTGCCCGGCCAGGCTGCCCCGCCGGCCGTCCCTTCCGCGGTCGCTGCACCTGGGTCCTCTAGGCGCCCCCTTCCCGGCTCGTGGCCGCGCCCCGCCCCCACGCAGGCGCGACCTTCCCGACGCCCCGGACCCCAAGGTGCCCGCGCAGCCCGGCGCCGGCTCCACCTGCAGGGCGCGCGGGGCGGGGACGCGGGCGGCGCGAGGGAGGGGCCTGCGACACGCGGCGGCGGCCGCCCCAGCCCGCGCAGCCCGGCTCGCGGCGCGCGTCCCCCCGCCACCTCCGCCGCGGTCGCCGGCGCAGGACGCAGCGCGCAGTGGCCGGCCGGGACCGGGATGCGCGCCCGGGTCCCCGCGCGCCCCCGCCCGCGCCCGCCGCCCGCCTGACCGCGGCGCGTCCCTGCCCGGCCCCCGCGCCCGCGGCCGCCATGCCCGCCTCCCGGGGCCCCCGCGGCCCGCGCCCCTGCTAGGCGGCGGCGGCGGCATGGCCCGTGCGCCCGGCGCGACCTCTGCGGACTGCATCGGCGTGCGGCGGCGGCGGCGGGGCATGCCCAGGGCACCGGGCGCGGCCTTCAATGGGCGAGGACACGGACACGCGGAAAATTAACCACAGCTTCCTGCGGGACCACAGCTATGTGACCGAAGGTAACGTACGTGTTGTCTGAGACCCCCTCCGGCCGGCCGCGGCGTGGGGACCGTCGCACCGAATGCCCTCCGAAGGTGGGGACCGCGCGCTGTGTGTCGTGTCCCCCCGCCCTTCCCTGACCCCACCCGCCCCGGGCCCGGGAGGGAGGGGACCCAGGGCCTGGCCCGGTGGCGCCGGCCTCGCCTGGCCAGCGTCGGGCCCGGCACCGCCGGGGTGCGGACGGCTTCCGTCCCCGCGTGTGCCACTGCGACCCTGCCCACAGCCCGCCGAATTTTCTAGGCCGCTCACTCCTTGGAGACCACAGAGGAGGGACTCAGAAAAACCATAAATAAATGGCGAGTCTGGTGAGGGGAGCCAGCCCCCGCCTCGCGCCCCCAGAGGCAGGCCCCTTCGTGGGGGAGGCGGCGTGTCTGGCATTTGCCTTTAGGGGTCTGCCTGCGGAGGCGCAGTGGCTGGCCTAGCCCGTCAGGACTCCCCCCAGCCCCCAAACGTGGGACGTGCCACCCCAGACAGGCCCAGCATTTTTAAATGCCCTAAGTTGTCCGTACAAGCCCAGCCTCCGAGCTGGGCCGGCCGTAGGGGCCTGAAATCTGAGCCCGTGGGAGGCTGAGGCAGGAGCAAGGCCGGTTCAGGCCCCGCCTGGGCCGCTGAGCGAGATCGCGTCTCAAAACCAGAGAAACCGGGCTGGGGATGGGGCTTAGCGTGAAGGCCCTGGGTGCGGTCCCCAAAGCCCCCGGCCTCCCGGAAGCCCGGCCCACATCCTCGGGCAGGTGGACTCGGGGAGAGGGTTGCTTCTGGCGTCCCTGGGCTCCGCCTGGCTCGGGAGCAGCGGGGCCCGCGGAGCGAACCCCGTTTGAGGATGGGGACACCGCGCCGCCGGGGGAGGAGAGCCGGGGTTACAGGGACACTCGCGCCGAGATCCCTCGGCGCGGGGACCGCGCATCCTGGAAGTGCTTGCGGGCTCTGGGGGTGCCCGGGAGGCAGGGCCCGGTCCCTGCGCCCGCAGGGCTGGAGCGCGTGGGAGCGCGTGGGTGGCCGCGCCGGAGGGCCTGCGTGGGCCCCGCGCGCGGTCACTGGTCCCCGCCTGGCGTCCGCCACCCAGATGCCGGGCTCCGCCGGAAGTGAGGCCGAGCGCGAGCCGAGCTCTGCGGAGGCCGGGACCCCGCGGGACGGACCCGGCCGGGGCCCTACGCGCCTCCGACCCGGGAGGCCGAGGCAGCGGGGTGCAGCCTGGGCGCGGATGCGAGGGGCGGCGCGCCCCGATCTGCTCGGGGAGGCGGCGAAACGCTGAGTCACGCCTCGAGGCCGGGCGTGCGCAGGGCGGGGGCAGGGCGGCCGGCGCGGGGCCGGACGGCATCGCCCCGCCAGGCCCGGAGCCCTTGGTCGCGAGTGTCGGGCATGGGGCGCTTGGATGAGGCCTGGGGCTGCTGGCAAGTGGCCCAGTGACCTGGCGCGAAGGGCATCTCGCGAGTCGCGGCTCTGCCGCCCAGCCGGCTCTGGCCCCCTGCGAGGGACTCAGTGTTCTCATCTGTACACTGGGGTCAAGGGACAAGCGGCCCAAGGCGCCACGCGCGACCCCCAGCGGGCGTGTTCAAACGTCAGCGCCCCCCTGCGCTCCCTGATGAGTCGGCCAGTTTCCAGCGGGGAGCAGGGACAGGGGCCTGAAGGGGCTGGAATCTCCGAATCTCCGGCGGAAGCCTGTGCTAACCCCCTACCTTAACCCCGTCGTCCATCCCACAGACACCTGCTGGGCCCCTTTACTCCCTGGTCTGGGTAGAGTCCCTCCTTGAGCGTGCAGCCTGGATTCTGGCAGGGGCCTGAGGCTCCTCAGTTTCCCCCTCTGTGGAGAGGGAGTGGACAAGACCACCCTGCTTGCAGTGTGGGCTTTGGGGAGCGCTGGCGCACAAGGCTGGGGGCGGGTCCGTCCTCACACAAGATCTCCTGTAGGTGTCCGTAATTCTTTCTCTCTTTTCTTTTTTCCCATCTCTGGGAATGAAAGCCAGGGCCTTTGTACCGAGGTATGTCCTCACCTGTACTTTTCCAGGCTAGGCTTGCGCTTGTGATTCTCCTGCCTCAGCCCCCGGGAGGGTTGCAATGACAAGTGTGTGTCAGCGGGTCCAGGTCATCCTATGTATTAGATAACAGAACTGAGGCTTGGTCCTGTTGGTGATTCCGACTGGGTGTGGGTGTGTGTGTGTGCGCGCGCGTGTGTAGGGCCCGGGGTTCACCAGGCACTAGGGACGCAGAGGGGAACCAGCCCACACCTGGTGCCCTGGAAGAGGCTGGGTCTAGAAGCAGCCGGAACAGTCATTGTTGGAGTCCAGTACGAATCCTGCCTCCCTACGGGCCCTGGCCCTCCTCCACTGGCGTCCTGACAGTATTTCGCTCCGCGCACAGGTTGATCCCAGGTTGGCCCCGTGTCGGACAAAGGAGTGTTAAGATCATGCTTCTCCCTTCTTTCCCGCTGTGCTGCCTCGGCAAGTTACCAACCCTCTCTGAGCGTGGCTTCCTCTCTTTGCAAAGGGAGTGATGGTAGTGGCCTGTCTTGTGGGATTGCTGAGGGGTCCGAGCCTGAGCTGGTGAGGACAGTCCCCAGCTTGGGGGTCAGTGTTTTGGAAGCATTTGCTAAATGACGTTGTTAAGATCTGCCCTGTACTGGAGGAGCTGCAGACTGGGTAGTGGATGTTGAAAGTCGCTTTGCAACAAACCCAGGTGTGCAAATTCCTGGCTGTGTCCACACTTGCTCACGGCACCTAGCTGCTCTGATCTACTTCCTTTGCCTCAAGCAAGCCACTTTTTTTTTTTTTAACTGACCTTAGGGCATTTGCACTGCCCTGGAACATCTATGTCCTCATAATTAAGTCAAATGCTTTCTTTGCCAGGGAGAGTCTTGCTTGAGTTCCCTCCTCCCCTTCTCTCTCTTTCTCTCTCTCTCTTTCTCTCTCTTTTGTGTTACTGGGAATTAAGCCCAAAGCCTGCCTGAACCTCATCTCCAGCCCATTTTTGGTTTTAATTTTGAGACAGGCTCTCCCAAAGCCATGGGCTGTCAGGCACTAGCCAGACTCCCAGCTCTGCACCTGATGAGAGTTCTATCCGTCTCACACCTGGGTGATTCAGAGCAGTGCGGGCGCCATCTTGGTGTTCAGCCTTGGCTGAGTCCAGCTGGACGGAGGGCTGTTGGGATGATGAGGAAGGAGTGTGGGCGTAGTGAACTGGGGAGCACTGGGTGGGGAGCAGGGGCGGTGAGGAGGGGCCTCTGAGGACTGTGGGGGACCGGGGTCTCGGAAGGGAGGAGGTTCTGAGGATGTGCTGCCTTCAGAAAGGCCTGTCCTGGCGGCACGGCCGTGGGCCTAGAACTCAGCTCTAGAGTGAGTTCAGTGAGTACGCTTAGGCTTAGGTGGATGGAATTGGGTGTACCGGGTCTGCCTGTTCCTGTGGTGGCTTAGATCTCAAGTGTCCCCAGTGTCCCCTGTGTGTCAGGGGACTGGATCAGGAGCGCTGAGCTCAACACTGGATCCATCCATGGGCGAGTCCCTGGCCCACGGTGCTGTTAGGAGATGGGGCCTGGGCTGGGGCGAGCGTGACCTGGACAGCTGGGCTCCTGCCCCTGCTCCCCCCTTTGCTGCCTCCTGGCTGCTGTGGCCGAGCAGCTGCCCCCATGGGGTCTTTCTGCCATGCTGTTCCTGCTTTGAACTGCTCCTGCAGAAACTGTGAGCCAGACCAACCTCCGTGAAGCTGTAGGTGTTGGGTACCACGTCCCAGCAACTGGGAAATGATGAAGCCTTCACTGGCCTTCACGTGGTGTGACTTGCCAGGCACCCCCTCCTCCTCTAGGCCCTGGGCGGTGCACGTGTCCCTGACACAGGAGCTCAGCTGAGGGGAGGCGGCACAGGCCGGGCACGCGGGTCCTGGCAGGAGTGGGTGGGATGTGGGATGCGGAGGGGGAGCAGTGGTCCCTGCCATGTGCCTATGGAGTAGACCTCCTGATACCGCAGGTGCAGCGTCCCTCCCACCTGCACCTGAGTTGCCAAGCTCAGCCTGGCTGGTATGCTTATTGCCCCATGGAGGGGCTGCCCTGTCCCTGTCCCGGCATGTCCCCCTGAGGGCCTCTGTGGATGCCTAAGCCCCACTGGATGGGCGCCATTTGTGGGAGACACGGCGCTCAGGGGAACTCACACCTCTGGGTGGATACCACAGCCTAGCTCCCGAGGACACGTGGCTCCTGAAATGGGACCTTGGCCGTGGTTGGATCTGATTGGTCAAGTGGGGGTCAGGTGTCATTCCCCATTATGGCTTGGATCTGGTGCATGCCCCCAGAGCCCGTGTTTGGAGGATGGCCCAGGCATGACAGTTAATCTATTGATTTTGGGCTGGAGGAATGGTACAGTGGTTAAGGCACTTGTTCGATTCCCCAGCACCACATAAAGCCAGGCGTGGTGCTGCATGTCTGTAATCTCAGCACCTGGGAGGCTGAGGCAGAAGGACTGCCGTGAGTCCAGGGCTAGCCTGGGCGACATAGTGAGTTCAGGACCAGCCTGGGCTACAGAGCGAGACCCTGTCTCAAAAAAAAAAAAAATGATTTCATGTGCTACTAGGAGCTTTGGCCTGGGGTAGGGTGGATTGCTGGGTGTGGTACTTGCTGGCTCTGGGTCTGTGGTTTTGCATGGGCTGCAGGCTCTCTGGGCCTCAGTTTCCCTCGGTTGTCAGGTGGATCCCTAGACGTGAGGATGCTCATTGTTACAGGTTTCCACAGCTCTCTGAGCTCCCCAGGCTCCTGGGACGCACAGGGTTTCTTCACTCCAGGCCCAAAATGGCCTGCTGTGTCTGAGCATGCACAGGATGGCCTGGCGCACAGCTGGCCCTTGGTGGGTACTACACCTGAGCGGTGGTGTCCATTGGCCAAGGGCTGAGGCCAGGCCAGCCCTCAGACCTGCCATCGGATCCAGCCACAGGGCTGCTGAGGCAGAGAGGGGATTCAAGGTTGCACAGGGGAGGGGGAAGCCTGCCTTGGACATCTGAGGATGTGGGTGCCCCAGGGTCTCCGTTTCTTTTGCCTCTGTCTAGGAATGTGTGGACAGAACCCAGGGCATTTGCACTGGCCTTTGTCTCTAGCCTTTTAAGAAATTTAAAAAATTGTTTTTATTATTTGAGACAAGGTCTCATTAAGTCTCTAAGTTGCTCAGACTGGATTGAACATGCAGTCTTCCTGCTTCAGCCTCAGCGTGTGCACCACTGTCGCCCAACCCCCATGTGGGCTAGCCCCACTCCTTCTGAAAGCAGCCCAGGTCCCTTTTATGCCGCCCTGATCCAGGCCAGGGCCCCTCTCTGGGTGGGGTTTCCCCATTTTTTGCCTGAGAGATTCAGATGAGGTCCTAACGTAGCATCTCCTCCTGACGTCCTGGTTGGCTTTACTCGCTCTAGGTTTTAGTTTCTGCCCTTAAGGCTACAAGGCCTAAGGGGCATTTTGCTGGGGGCGTTTTAGGCCTGGGGACCTGCGGCCACCTGGCGAAGCACTGGGGTTCCAGGGAGGTGGCAGGCTGGAGGGAGGAGCCGTGGCTGGTGCGGCTGCCCAGGGCGACCCTGCTGGCGAGTCGGGACTTCTGGTTTTCCAACGCCCCTGTCTGTCTTCAGAGAAGTTATTTCTATACACCAACTGTTTCGGAGCTGCTTTTCCCATTTAGCGTAAGGCACGGGGTTTACCAGGGCTTCAGGGAAGGCCTGGCCTCACTGCGTGGGCTCTGGCGGCCCCACAGAGCCTGGTGGTGCCGGCAAAGTCGATGGCAGGGGTCAAGGGAGTGAGCTGAGGACACTGGAAAAACAAGCGTGTACGGTCGCTGCGATGCCCCTGGTCCCTGGCTCGGTTCCTCAGGCCCTTCCTGCTCCTGCACCCCAAGGAGGGTCTGGTTCAGGAGCAGGGCCCACGCTCCCGGCCGGGCCAGGCTTTGCACCGGCAGCACAGTGCGGGCCGGGGCCCCTGGTGCAAAGGCTTCTAAGAAATAGCAGAGACCCAGGAACCCGTGGGGTCTCACCTTCGCCTTGCACGTGAGAAACAGAAGGCCCTGAAGGAGCGACGCCCCAAGTCCCTTTCCTTCCATCTTTCCCGAGGGGGCAGGTGGGCGTAATGTGTGCCTAACAAGAAGTGAATAAAACCAGGTGTGGTGAGCACCTGGAATCCTGGGAGGCTGAGGCAGGAGGATCACCCGTTCAAGCCCTAGATGACTTAGTTACCTGTCTGAGCAGCAAAAACAGCAACAAAGACAGGGACTGTCCCTGGTCTGAGGTCCTGGCCTGGGTCCCCAGCGTTGGGGGCGTGAAACAGCTGAGTTACCTCCTGCTGCCTCCCTGTGCCCCTGCTAAGGTGGACACGCGTGTTCGCCACCCGAGGGCCCGCATCCCGCTGAGATGCTGCCCTCAGTCAGGGGACGGGGTCCCAGGAGGTCCTTCCCACCAGGGGCTGGGGCCTCCACCCGCCCACCCCGGGTGGGCTTGCTGACATCTGCCATAGAGGACGGCAGGACAGGCCAGTGAGACAGAGGCCCGCACTGAGGGAGCGGGGTGCTGAGGGGAGACGGTGGGCACAGGCACCCCGAGGTGCTGCTGTGGGCTTTCTAACTAAGAACTGGACCCAGTTCCCCGGTGAAAGGCAGGCAAAGCAGGGCCGCTTTATAGGCTTGTTGTGTTTTTAAGACAAAAGATGTTTTTGAGTGAGTTTCCTGGAAAGGGAAAACAAGTCGTGATCGTGGGTGACTTAGACTGTGCCCGAAGCTGCAGCTTTCTTAAAAGTGCAGTTTAAAGATTACCATCACGCTCGTCTGTTCTCCACCGGCACCGCTTCTGCTGTCCTACCTGGTGCCTCCCGGAAAAGCCGAGCTGGAAATCCTGCCAGACGGATGCTGCGGTCCTCTGGACTGCTGTTCGGCGGCAAGCAACACCTTGGACAGAGCGGAAACCGTGCTACATGGTAGAAATTTAGACTGCTTAAAGATTCCCCTGCGGTGCGGTCCTGCGCCTCCCACCCGGGGATCCCTGCTTCATTCCTGAAGGTGGACTCCTTGGCGCTGCCGATTGGTGGAAGCCAGGAGATCCCGGCATCCATTGGACAGCTTTTGCTGGGTGCTGAGCTGCTGGGGGCAGCGCACCCCTCACACCCCAGCCTCTGATGCTCCAGTCTCCGCTCTGCCCCCCTCTGCCCCTCTCTGTCCGCCCCTGCTGTCCTCTGATCTCCTTTCTCTCTCCCTCTCTCACTTTCTCTCTGTCCCCCACGCCCCCCCGCAGGCCCAGGGAGCTAGTAGTCCCGAGTTCATTTGCTCACACAGCTCTGCCCTTCAGAAACCTTACGTCTTCTCCAGTCCTAGCACAGGGTAAGGAGACGGACAGCTGAGGACCTCAGGCTCAGGCCCAGTTGTGTGGCATGAATAACCATCCTTTTAGCTAAACCTGGTGGTGCAGGCCTGTCATCCCGGCACTCTGGGAGGCTGAGGCAGGAGGGTCACAAGTTCGAGCCCAGCTTGGGCAACTTAGCAAGACCTTGTCTCTAAATAGAAATTAAAAATAGGCTGGGGATGCAGCTCTGCGTGAAGTCCCTGGGCTCCACCCCCGGTTATGATGCACACGCGCTCCCGCCATTTGATTGGTTGCCTCCTGTTGCTCTGCGGGCGTTGCCTCCGCGCCACCCGGGTTTAGGGAGCCTTTTGCCCTTTCAGATCCAACCCGGAGTGAGTGGGCGCGGTTCTGTGTGGAGGTTCCCTGCTTTCCCGCCCCCTCAGCTGGCCTGTAGGAGGGCGGCTGACGCGTGCAATTGTATGTAAAAATTGGAAGCATTTTCAATGTCCTTGATAGGTACTGCCAAGTTATTCTCCCAAAAGTTTCTGTTTCATCACCTGCAGATGGCAGATGGCTATCTGATTTCTCTGACTTTTGCAAACGCCGTCTTTGAAAAAATACTTGTTTCAGTCCATACGTGACTGTGAAAGGCCAAACTCCATTTTCCTGTTGCTCCTTGCACTTCCTTTATGTGACAGGTTGTGTGAGACGCTGGACACACAAAGTTACAGATCAAGGTCATGGCTGCCCCTCCTTTGTTCAGCAAATGCTTCCGGGGTGTGCATGGTGTGCCCACACAAGGGGGACCCCTGAGGCCAGAGCTGGGGCTGTGAGGGGGGAGGGAAAGGAGAGAGGAGCGGAGCCCAGGCCCCAGGTCCGTTGGCTTCTGGGGGACAGACAACGAGGAGGCGTTGGAGCAGGGACAAAGGCACTGAGGGGTCGCAAGCCCTGGAGGTTCCTGGAGGGCCCAGAGGAGTCGGCAGGGAGAAAGCGGTGGGAGTGTGGTGGGAGTGTGCTGAGCTGCCAGGCCGGGCGGCTCCGGTCACAGCCACGCGTGGGCTGCGGCCCTGCTTGTGGTGCCCCCTTTCCATGGGCCTGGCTGTCTTCGAGGCCTCAGCCCCCCACCCCGCCCCCAGCGTGCGCTCTCTGCGTTTCATCTTACAGACGCAAGCTGGGCAGTGATGTTCTCGAAACACGGCCCTCTCTCTCTCCAGGGGACTTGGGTGCCAATGAAACAGTGGCCCCCCCAAGCAGAGGGGACACCGAGGATGAGCCCACAGCCCTGCGGCACCCTGGCGAGGTCTGCTGGTGAAACTAGGCCCTGCAAAGACAAACAAAATGACAGTGCGACTAGGCATAGTGGCACACACCTGTAATTGCAACACTCTGGGAGGCTGAGGCAGGTGGCTTACAGATTGAAGCCTAGCCTGGGCAGGGGATGTATGTAGCTCAGTGCAAAGGCCCTGGGCTCAGTGTCTAGTATTGGGAGGAAAAGTCACTACTTGGAATTTAGGGTTAAATAATGATGAAGCCACCAGAACGGGCACCCCTGTTGCCAGTTCTTACAGGCCCGCACTCTGTGCCAGCGAGGGCGCTGTGTAACCATCTTCGTGCCACTCTGTGGGTGTGATGTCCCCAATTTACAGTGGAGAAAACTGGGATGTGGCACCTGCCTGGCATCTTGTTACCTGTGAGAGGCAGATGTGAAAACGACGGGCGGCACCGCAGGGCGGGAAAGCGGCCTGCTGGGTCCTGGTTGTGCAGAGTGAATCTCCTGTGCCTGGCTTGGTGCTGCGAGCCCTGGGGGGGGGGGGGACCCCCTGGTGAGGCGGCCACGGTGTTGGCCTGCAGAAGAAGAGTTCAGAGGCTGCAGAGGGTGCATTTCCCAGGTTGGGGTGACAGTGTAGTGGCTTCTAGTGTCTTGTAGACAGAAGGAACAGAGGAGACCTGGGCCCCTCCCCTGAGCCCACGAGGCAGTCGCCACCCAGGGCCTTGCACGGTGGGAGCTGCTGTCCTCAGCACGGAGCTGAATGGCTCATTGAGGCAGAACAAAGGCTGCCCACAGGCTGGGGCCCAGAGTGGGTGCCACCCCAGGCGGGGATGGCAGCTCCAGCTGCCGCCCTGGCCCGGGCTGGCCTGGCTTTGCTTCCGCCAGCTTCTGTCCGGGCTGGGCAGCTGCTGCAGGCAGGGTCTAGAGCCCGGGCTCCTGGCCTGAGCTCGGCCCTGGCACAGCTACGTGCCTTGGCAGCTCCTGCCACCCAAGCAAGTTCCTCATCCACGCGGTAGAGAGGGCCGCCAAGCCCCTGGGCTCTCAGCCCAGCGGAGCCAAAGCGCGTGTAGGCTACACCCGGATCAGGACCTACTTTTATCACTACCTTTCACATTCATTTTAACAATTCTAAAAAAAGCTTTTGTGAAACCTCTGAAGAATAACCTGCCAAATTGATACTGCTCCAGCCTCAAGGTCAAGGTCGGCGTCACTTCCTTCGTGTTCACCCCACCCCCACCCCTGCTTTGGCTGCAGAATTATTTTTAAGCAAAGGTGAGGCTCCTGACTGGCCCTCGAAAGCAAAGGCAGCTTCTTGCATAACTGAGTAATACCCACCTAACAGTGAGTACTAACTCACTGTCATGATGATTCTGGTCCATTTTGTCAGTATCCTAAGTTGTTCTAACGACCTAAACCCCTGTTCTAAGCCAACCTCTTCACCACGGTCTGCCTGTCCCTGGGGCTCAGGCCTATACTAGCGCTCAGCCTATTTTATTATTTATTTACAGTTCTGGGGACCGAACCCAGGGCCTTTGCACAGAGCTCCTTCCCTAGCCCTTTGTTCACTTTTGATTTTGAGACAGGGTCTTCCCAAGTCTCTGTGTTGCTCAGGCTGTGCGCAGACTCGTGATACTCCTGCCTCAGCCTCCCAGAGGGCTGGGATTGTAGGTCTGCGCCCCTGAGCCTGTCTCTTTCCTCTGAAGTTTCTGATTCAGACTGGTCTCTTCCGTGTCTCGTTACCAGACCTCTGGCTTACTGAAGACATCCTCCACGATGACCTGTGCCACCTGCCCTGTCCCTGGTCTGCGCCCGGGTCGTTGCCCCGGGGACTAGCACAAGGGCATCCCCTCTCCACCAGCATCCCTCCCCGGCCTGCACGCTCACGGGCTATGTGGTCTTGGAAGGTGGCCCAGGCAGGCCATACCTCGGTGACCACATACGAGATGGGGGGAAGAGTGGCTCTGCTTTCTTCGGGGGTGTGGCAGGTGCTAGGGACACGGCACCGGGACTGTGCTCCGTGCTGCAAGGCCCCGTGTGGTGGCTGTGAATTGTAGTAGTGAGTCCCGGCCCTGCCTGCCCACTGGATGGGCCCGTTCCAGCCTGTCCCCCCTCCTCTCTTCTCCTTGTGGTACTAGGAATCGAACCCAGGACCTTCATCCTGAATTCCATTCCCTGCCCTTTTTATTTTTTGTTTTGAGATAAGTTGCTAAGCCGGGCTCAGGCTTGTGATCCTCCTGCCTCAGCCTCCTAGAATGCTGGGGTTATGTGACCTTCAGAAAGAAGAGGCACACATCTACAGAGGAGGTCAGGGTCTAGCTCCAAATGCAGTCACATCCTGGGGCCCTTGGAGTCAGGGCTTCGACAAGTGAGTTCTGGGGGATACCTATTGCCTGGCATTGTCTGTTTCGTGCTTTAATCAGCTCCATGCTGGTGGCATCAAGAGGACTTTTGTTTCCTTGGGGATCGTGAGGTGGTGTTGGGCCTCTTCCTAGATGGGGCCGTGGCAGCCATCTTTGCCACCATCTTGAATGTTTCTCTGGGAAGTGAAACGACTGCTTCCAGGAGTTAGTCTTTCTAGAACATCTTTGTCTAATGCTGGCTTTTTTTTTTTAAATCTTTGACGGTCAGTCCACTCCAGGGCCTCACTAGACGCAGCACATCCATCCCGTATTTGCCAGTAGAAGGGTGAAGCAGGTTGTGTTCTTTGAGGCTCCTTGGGATGAGGCTGCGTGTGCTTCTGGGTCGTAGCGCCCGTCACTACCGTTGGAAGCATTTGGGCACGTTCTCTGCCTACTTTTCAGCCCCGTTGTCATTTCTGTCACAAACACAGCCTGTTTGGTGTTTCCTCCGGTGATGTTTAACCCGTTTTATGTCCAGACGTCCATCTTGCCCTCTGTGACTCAGGCCTGACTTGTATCTTGAGGATGGATGTCCCCTCCTTGATCGTGACAGGAACGATGGAGCAGGGTGAGGTGGCACGATGTGGCTTTGGGGCCCGGTTGCGTGCAGGCTACCACGAAGCCTGGCCTTGTTCTTTTGGGGGGGGGTGTGGCGTTGGCAGCTGGCTGCTCCTGTGGGGAAGTCCAGGAGGTTGTGCAGAAAAACATGGAGGGAGGAAGTACAGTGTCTGATGAGCCACCAGCCACGTGTGGCTGCAGAGGGGTCACCAGCCATGTGTGGGGTGTAGAAGAGCCGTCCCCACCGAGACCCGCCTGACAGCGGCTTTTCGAGCTGAGCACCGAGCAGCTTCTGTTCAGAGCTGTCTGCTTCGTCACGTAGCCGTGGGTAGGTGGCATTCTCACGGGTCCCCAACATGAATTCCCAGTCCGGTGCCCCACCTCCTTCCAGGCCCCTTGTCTGGCTGCTGTGCCCTCCCTGTGCTCTCCCCGTGATGCTTCAGGCTCCTCAGAGCTCTGGGGCTACTTCCTTCTTGGCTCATGTTGGCCACCTGATGGCCCGAGACACAGGCACCTGCTGGGTGCACCTGACAGAACTGACTTGATCATATGACTGCACCAGAAGCCAGGTCCAGGGCATGTCCCACACGGTGTCAGCGGGCACCTTGTCTCTCTGGTCATGTCTACTTTCTCTACACCCAGCTCTGCTCCCATCATCCTCCAGGTACCCAGGGAGCATGTTTGAATGACCCAGTGAGCAACTGTACCTCTCTGCGCCTGACTCCAGGGCAGCACATGTGGGTTTCTTGCCAGTTGTTATACCCTCCCCTGGCCAGTTCCTGAGGACAGGCGGTCTTCATTTTTGCTCTGGTTCAGCATATCCCAATCTCAGTTGCCATGGTACCAATCCGAGGTCCCCAGCTCTGGTGAGCAGCAGACCATATATGAAGTGTCATCTGTATTTATGGCTGCTCCCCGTAGCTCATGTGACCGCCTGCTTCACCTCCTGTCAGATCAGTGGCATTAGGTTTGCATTGGAATATATGGTACTTGGAGGGATCTAGGTGGTGCTTTCCTCATGAAGAGAATACACAATAAATGAAATGCCCTCAAAGCCTCTCAGACCTCTTTCCTCCTCCCTGATCCTGTGGGAAAAGTGTCTTCCGTGAAAATAGTTCCTGGTGTCCAAAAAGTTGGGGACACTGGTGTAAATAATACCAGCCCTTAGCAATGCAGTTCGGAGGTCACTTATAGTAACTCTGTGTATCTTGTAGAACATTGCTGTGTGGCTCACTTCTTTGTTCCCAGATGCCTGCTGTCCCACGTGGCAAGTCACTCTTTCTGTCCATTGCTGGTGGGTCACACACGGCTGCTAGTTCAGGCACAGACAGCAGAACATGGTGTCAGACTGCTTATCTTCCTGTTACGGTCAGAATGTTTGTGTCCCCCAACAAGTCCATGTTAAGGTTCTTGCCTGGTGAGGTATTCAGAGGTGAGTCCTTTGATCATGGGAGTGGAACCCTTGCAATGGGGTTATTGTCCCCCAGATGTCCCTTGCTTCTCTGTCAACACAGCAGAAAGACACTGTCTGGGAAGCAGGAAGCCACCATCATCAGGCACGGGGCTGCCAAGACTTGATCTTGGACTTGTAGTCTCCAGACTTGTAAGAAGTAAGCTCCTATTGTGTGCAAGCCACCCGCCTGGGGTATTTGTTGCAGAAGTCCGAGTGGACTAAGTAGTCGCCATGGTGACCCCCATGGCGCTGTGCACACGGGCTTGGCCGATGGAGATGACATCCAGCAAACACGGCAACAGTGACGGTGCAGGGCTTGGGGGGCTCAGTGCGCAGCCCTTGCCTAGTTTGGGAGAGGCCCTGCTGCTGCCCTGAACCCTGCACAAAAAGGGGAAAAAAAGCAAGTGATCATGCTGATAGTAGATTTTGACTTGTTTAAGTGGAAATAAAAAAGAAAAGGGTAATGCTAACCCTGTCACCCCTGTAGAGATGAGATGCGCTGCTGTCCTCGTCACATGCCTGTCGCTGGAATGGAGTATCTGACACCCGCAAGGTGAAGGAGGAGAGGCTTACTTGAGCTGGAAGTCGCAGGGGTCACAGGCCAGGCACAGTTGACCGGCTCCCGGGAGCAGCTGGCGGTGGCGGGAGGCCTGATGGGGGACAGCTGCTCACTGCAGGCGGCCAGGAAGCAGAGAGAGAGGGGTGGAGCCAGGGAGGGAGGGAGATGACGTCACAGCCAGTGCCCTGCCCACCTGCCCCGCCCACCTGCACCCCAGCTGTGAGCTCCTCCCTGACGAGCCCCCGCCCCCATGAGCACAGCGCCCTGTGACCCGGCCACCTCCTCCACACACACACACACACACACACACAGGAGACAGGGACGTTTTATTTCTAAACCACACACACAGGAACTGTGCAGAGGTGGGCGTCCCCCTGGAGACAGGGGAAGTCGTGTGTCACAAGGGACAGGAGTGTTCTGGGGGGAGACGCCCCGGGAACACACGCCAAAGGATCTCCCGCACAGCGGTGAAGGCACAAAGGATGAAACCCAGGACGCTGGGCCACACTGGAAAGAGGTCCCCACGGCCCAGGGCAGGGGGTCCAGCGCCACGGGCACCCGGCGAGAGGGGTCTCGTACAGGGACCGAAAACCCAGAGTCTCCCATCAAGGGTGCCCTAGATAAATGGCAGGCCTCGTTCCTTATTCCCTGTATGTCTGGGGCAGCCGGAGGAGAGATTTTAATGTCTTGACAAAGCGTTTTAAAGGTCACAGGATGCAGTGGACTTCCTTATCGATCGCCAAGCTGGCTGTGAGTGGGTTTGGCACACGGGGTCGCTCTGGTGGTCCCACGTGGCCGCGGAAGGTGAGCGGGGCTGGCTCTCCTTCCGGGCGGTGGTGTGGTGTCGCGGAGTCCATTCTGGGGCGCAGGACACACAGAGGCTCTAATCCTGGGCGGAGCCTGCAGTCAGTACTCTCCCTGCTAGCTGGGCCCTGTGGCTCAGGCCTGTAATCTCAGCTCTCTGGGAGGCTGAGGCAGGAGGATCGCAAGTCCTGGCAATGTAGTGAGTATTGTGGCTTGAATCTGGAATGTCCCCCCAAAGTCTCACGTATTGGGATGTTATGGGTTACCTATGGAGCCGTGAGCTGTCAGGAGATGGGGCCTGGTCTGGAGCGGTGGATTATGAGCGTGTGGTGGAGGACAGGTGTGCAGTGGAAGACAGGCATGTGGCAGATTACAGATTACAGGCGTGTGGTGGATTTAGGGGCTTAAACCTGGTAGGGCGGAACACTCAGGCTGGATCCGGAAGGGCGGATCACTGGGACAGGGCCTGGCAGGGTGTGTGCTCCTCCCCTCCACCCTTCCTTTGGGCCCTGGCTTCCTGTCCGCCTGATCCGCCAGGGTTTGTTCCCGGCGGAAGTGTCGAAGGCTGAACGGTCCCGACTCCTTTGTCCGGGTTCACCGAGAAAGGTGATAAAACCCACCTGGGATACGTGATCGCCCCTGAGGAGAGGCCAGGCTCCTCACCCACGCTGTGAACCTAGAATCCGTCATCGGGCGGCCAGACTGCTCCTCGTGTGAGGGTTTCAGTCTTATTTCTCTATTTGATCTCAGAACAGAAATGCTTGAGAACATAGAAGGTAGGAGAAAGGGGTGGGGTGGGGGTGACCCCCTTGGATTCAGCGTCTCGGAGGTGGTTGGCCGTGTGCAGATGTCTCTCACCATCCCTCCCGACCCTTACAAACTGTGATGTAAGTATTAGGTTTGCATCACTGAAAATATTAAACAGACAGAACTTTTCTCCTTACCATGCACTCCGAGTAAACAGCTTATTGGCTGCATAGTATACCAGCAGGTGCAGACACTTGTTTATTCAAGGGCTATGTATGGATTCAGTCAAATTAGTGTCACCTGTGGTTGGTGGGTAGTGGTTAGGGAGACATAGGAAGGACAGGAAGGAAGGGGAGGGCCAGCTCCCTGAGCCCAACTTCTGTACCAGGTAGATGTAGCAGATGGTCCTAGTCCAGTGTGATGGGGTGGGGTGCGGAGGTCCTGTCACAGCCTGGGAGCAGGTGACCAGAGATGCTAAGCCTGAAGTGGCAGCCAAGGAGCACCTGGGGACACACAGCCTAGATGGGCAGGGGCAGCAGGGCTGGAGACATACCAGGCAAGGATGTGGCAGCTGGAACAAGAAATGAGAATCAACTCAGGCAGTGGCCCCAACCTTTTTGGCATCGGGGGCTGGTTATGTGGAAGGCAATTTTTCTGTGGACGGGTGGGAAAGGATGGCATTAGTGTCCCCACGTCAACTGCACCTTAGGTCACCAGGCAGTAGATTTTCATACACGACCTAGATCCCTGGCATGCGCAGGTCACAGGAGGGAGCACGCTGGTATGAGAATCTCAGACTGCAGCAGATCTGCCGGAAGGCAGCGGAGGCGGTCCTGTGCAGATGGGCAGGGGCTGTGAGTACGGATGAAGCCTCGCTGGCTGGCTGCGCTCCCCTCCTGCAGGCCAGGAGAGTCTGGAGCCACATGGGGCATAATCGGTGATATGGGCTCTGGGTTCTAAGGCCAAAAGCTCCGACCTCCCTGATCTGCCGTTTGTTCAGCCCTGGAGAGCTGGGTTGCCGGAAGCAGCTCCAGCCCTGACGGTCTGGGCCCAGCCACACTGCACAACACCTCCATCACCCCTGCCCAGCAGGGGCATCGTGACCTGCCCCTCTGTGCCCATTCCAGGCCGGGTCTCCAGGTTGCCTGTGAGCCACGCCTGCCTGTGCTGTCCTTGTCCGGAGGAGGTGAGGAAGGAGCAGGCCGGCTGGTTCCTGGTGCCTACACGATGTCATTTCTGGGACCCTGAACATGGCACCTTCCCTTGTTGGGACCCTGCCGCCCACACTGTGTCCCCACTAATTGTTCCCCTGCAGCAGGGAGGGCGCCAAGCGGGATTCTGGAAACCCTGGGGCTACTGCTGTTGGCAGTCGCTGCCGCTGTACCTGTGACCTGTTGTGGCCCACGCGGCAGCGTCCGATCTTTAGTGCTGAGTCAGGGCCAAGAATGTCCGTGCAGGGGCTCTCAGAGCATGGGCGGGGCTCAGGAAGGTCACGACACATGCCGGGTGGCATCGTGGCATGTGCTGTACCGCTGAGCTGTCGCCCAGCCCTGGTGTGGCTGTGAGGCTCAGAGCTGTGCAAAGGGCCAGGGGCTGTGGCCAGCCCAGCCTGTGGTCTCTGGAGCCTGTGGTGGTTCATGATTTCTCCCTGGCTGTCCTGATACAGGACCAGAGAGACCTGGTGGGACAGACCAGGCATGCTTTGTGTTGCTTGGTAGACGGTGCTGCAGGTGTGGGAACCCTTAGGATACAGTGGGGAGCTCGTGGTCAGCCCCGGGGGCCCCAGGCCTGCCTTATTGATCTTGATCTCAGCAGGAGACCTCATTTACTAGATCCTGTGTTGGGCCGTACTGGCCACAAGGGACAGTGAGGCCAGCATGCGCACAGCTGGGGTCGGGGCCCTTTGAGGGGGCTCGAGGCAGGCATGGGCTTCCCAGGCTTCCTTGTGCCTCAGTTTCTTGTCCTTTGAAAGGAGGACTTTTCCCTGGGGAGACTCTCCTCCCAGCATGCTCTCTGCCCCAGAGAGCCACACGCAACTTGAGGGCCGGGTGCTGTCCCAGGAGCCCAGGACACCCCAGGAAAGCAACCCTGCTAGGGTGATGTGAGGTGACCCCAGGAATGGCGCAGAGGAGGAAACAACTGCACTTGAACTCTGATCGGTACATGTCTGGGTCTACATGGGCCCAGCAGAGTCACTCTAGGGGGACAGATGCCCAGGAGGGCACAGGAGGCTAGGTCCAGTAGCATTCCTTGGGGAGGTAGGATGTGTTTTGCAGCATTTTTTTTTTTTCCTGGAGCACTTGACCCTGATCTGCCTCTTTGGTCCATTTTGACTTTTGATTTTGAGACATCATCTTGCTGCGTCTCCCGGGCTGGGCCTAAACTTATAGGCCTCTTGCTTCAGAGCGCTGAGATTATAAGCTTGCGCCACTGGGCCTGGGCAGGTGCCAGTTCTTGACAAGCCAAAGCACCTGGCCTCTCCTTGTCTCCATCAGGTGTGGGGGACCCTGCTCCCAGTCCTCCTGTCCCGTGGGGGACCCCACTCCCAGTCCTCCTGTCCTGGGGCAACCCTGCTGCCATCCCTCCTGTCCTGGGGTGATCCCACCCCCTCCCTCCTGTTCTGGGAGGGAGACCCCTACCAGCCCCCAGGCCTATCGAGGTATCTCCTGTCCACACCTGCTCAGGCCACTGCAGGGTGGCGTGGCTGTCCCGATGTGAGCACGTTGGGGCAGGATTGGGGATCTCTGGGCTCTGGGGCTGCAGTCACAGCACTGCCAGGGCCTGTGTCTGACTCCACACCTCACTGTCCCTCCCCCGTGGGTGGGCTCCAGACTTGGGCGGGGCTGGGGATGTCATGGTGCCATCAGTGTGGCCCCAACAACTCAACTTGGTCCCTCAGAGGATGAGGCTGGGAGGGTGGAGAGGGCACCACTAAGGCGTCCTCTGTGCCCGGTGCTCCCTGGCCCCCCTCAAGGCTGGGGCTTCATTAGCTTTGTCTGGATAAACAGGCGGCTATAAAAAACTATCAGCACTGCAGCACCTTCGCCATAAACCAGGCTCGGCTGGATTTATGACTCGGCTGTTCTCCACGCCTGCTCAGAGCCCAGCCAGGAAGGCGAGCCTTGCCTCCTGCCTGTCTCGGTCCCGGCGGGAGCAGAGGACGAGGCCAGCCTCTTCATGCTTAACGTGTGTGCCGTGCAATCTGTTCTAATACGAAAGCAGATTTAGGTGGAGACTGTGATTGCTTGAGAATGAGCTAGGCTCTTCAGGAGGCTGAGGCAGGGATTGCAAGTTCGAGGCCAGACTGAGCAATTTAGAGAGACGTTGTTTCAGGAAAAATAAAAGCTGCGGGAGACACGAGGGGCCCGAGGTCCCTGAGGAGCCGCGCGTGCTGCAGGGACTCTGTAGGTGTGTCTGCTGTAGTTGGGCGCATCGGTGACGTAGGTGTCATCTGTGTTGGGGGATGGGAGATTTGGTTGTGCAGGCGACTGGCAAGGTTTCCATCTGAGTGACTCTTATTGCTGGACACAGCACCCAGCACCCACCACTCAAAGGAGGGGAAGAGGATTTTAGCTCACAGTTCCGAAGTCTCAGACCTTGCTATGCTGGCGGGCAGTGGTGGAGGGCCGGGTGGAGGCAGCAGCTGTCTACAGCAGCCCCAACAGAGAGGAGGGGGAGGTGGACCCTTCCAGGCCACGCCCCCTAGGACATGCACCCCAGGCCCCGCCTCCTGGCAGCGCAGCAGATCACCCACAGACTAACCCCCACCCTCCAGTCATCTTCCAAACACGTGAGGGCTTGGGGGACATTCCAGATTCAAGCCATACAGTGTGTGTCCTAAGGGGCCCAAGAACAAGGTGGTGGTCAGCCCCAGGACTGGGGGGCAGGGGGCTGTGGCTGCACTGCCCAGAGAGGCTGTTACCAGGTTGATGGCAGCAGCTGGGGTGGCTTCCAGGAAGAGTGACTGTTCAGCTCTGGCCTGCCAGGACCTTCCGTGAGCAGTGAGACTGGCCCTGGGGACACAGGACAGCAGGAGGGACAGGCCTGGGCAAGCTGAGGTCCAGCTGCCTGCTGAAGGAGGCGCCGGGTGGGGCCGGGGATTCCAGGGCGAGCGGAGAGTGCTGCAGTGTGGACAGGAGGGAGCAGCCAGGGCTGCCCCGCAGGGTGTCCCCGCTGTCTGGGACCTCTCCTCAGCTGTGGGATTGTCCCATCCGACTGGCAGGCCGGGACACTGAGGCAGGAGCTGCCCAGCTTAGAAGCGGGCGCTCTGGGATTTGCAGCCAGCTGCAGATGCCAGCTCCAGCCATGGCTCGGGCCTTCTGAGCCCGTAGTACCCCCAGGGCTCCAGTGCTGCCCTGGGCGGGTTCTGGGTCTGGGCCACCCAGGGCTTGTGCTGGACCCTCCTCTGGCCTTGTTTTATTGTTCGCGTGGGAGAGCTGGCCCTGTGGGGCGGAGCCCTGGCCGACCCACGGCCACTGCCTCCTTCGCCTCCGTTCTAGCCGCCGGTGGGCTGAACGGCTGACCCTGGCTCTGGGCCTCTCTGGCCCCAGTGAAGAGTGAGTAGCCATTTGCCCAGTAAAAATGGAGAGAGGGGGAGGAGTTAGCCAGGTGCTGGAAGGCAGGCCTGCCATCCCAGTGCTCTGTGAAGCTGAGGCAGGAAGATTCCAAGTCTGAGTCCTGTCTGGGCAATAGGGAGACTTAGTGAGATCCTGTCTCAAAATGAAAAGGGCTGGGGATGTGCCAAGACCCTGGGTTCAATCACCAGCAGTGGAAAAAAGAAAAAGTGTCTGTCTACAGGGACGAGCTGCTGGAGACCAGCCAGGCAGGCCCCATCCCCACAGCCAGGGCAGGTGATGTTGTCCCCCCTCCCCAAACGGTGAGAGAACTGTAGCTCCTTGCTGGGACTGAGCACCCACCACCCACAGCTTGAGGGAGGAGGGGTTTGTTTTAGCTCTCAGTTTCAGGAGGTCTCAGCCCATCGTGGCAGCCTGCAGTTGTGTGGCAGAGGTCTGGCAAGAGAGAGAGGCTGTTCGTGGCATGGCGAGACAGGAAGCCAGGTGGGTGAGGCTGAACTGGCATATGCCCTTCCATCTTTCTGGAATTCAGACCCCATAATAGTTGGCTTCTGAGGGAAGGAGAAGAGACGACACTGGGGGACGAGTCCCCCTTTGGGCCACAGGGGTGGCCGCTGCCTCATACTGCTTGGAGGTGGCACTAGGGACACTGTAACTTCTGTTTTTTTTTTTCTTGAGACAGAATCTCCCCAAGTTGTTAAGTTGCCCAGGCTTGCAATCTTCCTCCCTCAGCCTGCCTGCTGGCCTGGCCGGACCTAGTGACTTGTAGGCTATGACTCTCTCACCTGCTTTGGGTAGCACGCCCTCCTGTGCTTGGGGCGGGGACGCCCTTCCTCACAGAGGTGGTCAGTTGGGCAGGCAGTGAACACAGGCCTCAGAGTCTGCGCCCCGTGCACCACGGCTCCGGTGTCCTTATGTGAGGGCAGACTCGGTCGGAAGGACAGTGGAAGCCAGTGATGCTGTGGCATGGAGCCCTGGAGGGTGGCCGAGGTCACGTAGGAACAGGGTGCTTGGAAATGTGCACCTGGGCAGCTCCAGGTGTCCTCGTGGGGTAGAGACGGTCCCGGAAGCCAGCCACCTGCTGGGGTCAACCCTGGCGTGGAATTAACCAGGACCCCAGCAAATGGATGTCCCCGGCCTCACGCAGGTGACTTGCTGCAGCAGGTTGGTCCCTCGGTGGCAGTGGCCATTGGCTTCTGGTCCTTTGCTCCTGTGTGGGGAGGGGATAGCCAGGTACAGGCGAAGGGTTTGGTGGTGGCTCTTCTGGTCCTGGGCCCAGGGGTTCTCAGCTGAGGGCCCTGCTGGGGTTACTCATGATAGTTTCTCATGATGGATAAGGCCTGGGGAAGGTTGGCCCTGGTAACTCTGGGCCCTGGTGGGGAGTGGAGGGGCCTCTGGGGCTGAAGGAGGCCAGGACAGTCCAGGTATGAGCAGCTCTCTCACCTCAGCTGTGGGGGAGCTGGGCCCAGTGCTTAGGGTACTGAAGTTGGGGGCTTGCTGAGGTAGGGTCAGCCCAGGCAGGACAGGAAGGATGCAAAGTACCTGTTAAGTGGCCTTAGAGCCACCTGAGTCATGGCCTGGCCTGGCCACCCTCTGCATCTGGCCTCAAGGGGTCCCCGTGACCCCACCAGTACAGCAGAAATAGGAATGGGTCTTAAGTCCTAGGGAGGTTACCGGAGCTCGTGGGTAGGGATGGGAGCGCTTTGCCCGGGTCTGGCTTGGAGATGTGCCGCTGTCTGTGGTATTGATTTGTGTAATGCTTGCCCGTACCTGGTGGCCTTTGGAAACCTCCTGACCCTCTGCCTTTTCACCTGTCACCTGGGCACGGTGACTGGCCACTTATCCCTGGGTTGTAAGGCCACTCCCACAGGGGAACTGGAGCCCCTGCCCTCCCTCCTCTCAGAGGACAGGCTCGGAAACCTTTGTGCCTTGAGTATGCTTTGGAAGGGTCTGGTGGCTGCACCCCTGTGCCCTACCTGCTGGAGCACTGGTTAAATACATCGGTTGAATACTACTTGGGCCCGTAGTTAAATACAGTGTTAGCCAGGCCCACTGGTTCTGGAGGGCTGAGACAAGTGGAATGAGCAGGTTTGAGCCCAGACTGGGCAGCTTAGTGATTTAGTGAGACCCTCACAGAATTAAAACTAAGAAATGGGCGGGGGATATAGCTCAGTGCAGAGGGCCTAGGCTTGATCTCCAATGCCCTCCACACACAGAGAAAACACTGTGTGAGAAGCAGAGAGAGGCTTGTCAAAGTCACAGGTAACCCCAGATGCGACCCCGTTCTGTGTCCCTGGCAGCCTGGGCCTTGCTGGGCCGCGGTGGAGCCCCTCGCGGGGACACACACGGGTGTTACGCAGATGAGACACCTGTCCCCTCTTCCCCTTACGCAGAGCGGTCTCCTTGCACCCTGTAAAGCGTGGGGGTCAGGAATAAGGGGGAGGTGGCCCGAGGCTTTATGGTCTGTTGGAGGAAGGAGGGGAGGGAATGCAGGACCCCGGGGCTGGCCCCGGGCCTCGGGTGCTCTGAGAATCCGGTGCCTGTGCACGCCCACTTCCCGCCATCGCGTTTCCCTCAGCTCCTCTTCCACAGCGAGAATAACAGCGCTGTGGGGTTATTTCAAGGGGGTTCCCATGGCAACAGGGTGTGGGTGGCTCCATTCCTGCGTGTGTGGTGGAGTCGGCCGTGGTAGCAGTGTGCCCTGACTCGAGGACGGGAGGGGTGTTTGCGGGTCTTCACAGGCCAGTTCCCACCCCACCTCGGCCCAGCGTCAGCCCCTAGGGTGCTGCTGGGTGAGAGGCAAAGGCAGCTCCCCAGGGACCCCCAGGCCTGGTCACCTCCTATCTCTTTCTCTCTCGGGTCTTGGGCTGTCGCCAGCCGTAGCCACCAGCATCCTCCTGGTCAGATCTCTGTGCTGTGGCTGCTGTCCACCTCCCAGGATCTCTCTCCTGTAGGGCCTGAGTAAGTCCGAGAGCCTCTCGTGCAATCTCTCACCTGCTCCTGTAGCCAGTAAAATCCTGTTCTTATCAACCATATAACCTTTCCCAACCTCAGTTTTCCTGTCTGATCAAAGGGAACAGTCGGTGATGCCGGGCCCGACACTGAGATGGTAGCTGCAGTCAAGGATCCTCTGTATTCCTGCGGCACTGGACCAGGGGCTGGTGGACAAGTGCCAGGAGGCAGGAGGGCCACCCGGGAGCTGGGAGACCTGCAGAAGTGCCCTCAGTGTGGTGGCTTATCAACTACAGCCCCTGCTCCATTTTACAGACGAGAAAACTGAGGCTCCAATATGATCTTGGCTGTTCCTGAAATGAGACAGAGCTGGGATTCACGCGCCGGCCCGACTTCACCCCAGGGGTCTCTGCAAGGACCCAGCCTCTCCACTGCTGCATGCCTGGATGCCCAGCCCTGGCACTGGAGATGTGGTTAAGACCTCATAGGAGACAAAATGGATCCCAGTGAGGCAGGGTGGGGCCAGGAATGGAGGAAGGAAACGCTGACTCCTTCCAGGTGGAGCGATGCCGATGCCTGTGGAGGGCCTCTGAGTTCTGGTGTCTTGAGATCGTAATTGAGGTTTCTAGGTGGTTCCTGGGAGGCTGAGACAGCCCCGTCCGGAACGTTTGCTTTAGTCTTTAACATGCTTCTACGGAAAGGTAGCATTGTTACTGAATTTCTGCCTCAGGGAACTAAGACACAGAGAGGGTAGATAATGTGCCCAGAGGTGCTCAGCCAGGTGGTGGCAGGGCCAGGATTCAACCCCGAGGATGAGACCAGGAGTGCCAGGAGGCACTTGCTCTGATGGTCCTTGGAGAGAGTCCAGCATAGTTATCCATGCCGGGAGACCTCGTGCTTGGCAGGAGCCACATGGCTGGTTTGGGGCCACGAGTCCTCTTGCCCCTGGTTGTGGGACGTGCTGGGGCCCGGGCTGAAGGGACCCAGTGTCTCCCGCAGAACATTTTGGGGACATGTTTGCAGCAGGTGCAGCCTTGGTGCTCTGAAAGCATCTTGGGTTGCTGAAAGTCGTACCTTTGCAGCTTCCTCAGAACTTGGACTTCGCTGTGGGCACAGGGGCACAGGCCTGCAATCCAGACACCCTGGGAAGTCGAGGCACAGGGGTCCCAAGTTCATACTCAGCCTGGGTAATTTAGCGACCAAGCAAGATCCTGTCTCAAAAGCAAAAGTTAAAAAAAGATGCTCTGGAGATGTAGCTCTGTGGAAAGCTCCTGGGCCCAGTCCCCAGTGCCACAGCAACAAAACAACCAGAACAAAGCTCGTACCTGGCGCGCTACAGTCTTGCCAGCCTGTTCGCACAGCTGTGTGTTTGGGTGAGATGAGCGTTTCTGTCTTAGGCTCGCAGGTGCTTGCTCAAGTCCCGCTAATGGTTTGATCTTTCAGATTTGCTTCCTTAGTGTCCCCTGCATTGGCTTCTTGTGAATGGGTTACATGCATGTCCTGATACGCATGCTCACGGTTCCAGCCGAGCCTGTTGTACCTGGACGGTGAACACGAGCCTGGAGTATCCTTGGCTTTTCCGGAGTTGGGGAGGATTCTCCCGGGAAGAGTGTGGGGAGCAGGTTGGGGTGGGTGGCCACCTTCTGGGTCCAGTGGTCGCTCCTCTGATGACTTACCATCTTATTATGGTTAGCCAGCTGGGAAATGGCTGCGGGCCTGGTCACCCGCCGAGCTCACCATCACCTGGAAAGAAACTGGAAGGTGCTTCACCCAGAAAGAGGAACACGCTTAGTGTGTCTGTATCCCAAAATGTCCCTGGGGTAAAAGAAATGAAGGACTCGAGCCCCTTCTCGCAGCATAAGGGGCTTTGCAGCAGTGGGGTAAAGACGGGGTGTGGCACCTTGGAGAAAACCTGGGGGGCTCTGCAGTTGGGCTGCGCCCCTGACGGTGGTGGGACGCGTTGGGCATTTCCAGTTCTTGGGGCTGCCCGGCTTGTTGTCAGAGGACCCAGGGCAAGTGACATGATTGCTTTCAGCTTCCTTCTTTTCATCTGTAAAATGGGAGACGTGACAGCGAGGCTTTGATGTTGTCTGCGAGACCACACAAGCAAGTGGGTCTGCAGGGGCTGGCCTTGCCTTCTGCTCCCCCTGCTCACCCTTGCCCTGCCCGTCACAGACTTCCATTTTGGGGACACTGCCACTCGCCAGGGTGGGGCCCATGGCAGGTGACCACACTGCAGGCCTGCTGAGTACTTGGTTCTGGGCTGTTTTTCCAAATCTGCTTGCTCTTTCTGATTGGCCTTGAGACCAGCCGGATTGGGGTCCCACCCTTTGCGAAGGATGGCAGGCTGGCGCGGTGCGTGGCCAGGGCCGGGCTGCTGGCTGCTGTTATGTTGGACCAGCTCCACGCCTGCCTCGTCACAGGCTGCGTGGGCCGGAGGAGACAGGCAGAGACGAGGCCCCCGGAGCCATCTGCCTGCAGCCCTTGGAGCAGATGGCGCGCGAGGACTCCTGGGGTGGGCGGGGAGGGAGCCTGCTCACGAGCGCCCGGCATCTTGCACAACCTCAAGCACAGCGCTAAGAGCTGGACTCTGCCCTCCATGTTTACACACACCAGGAACATGAGACCCAGAGTGGGTGAGTCGCTGGTGAAGGTCACACAGCCAGGAAGTGGCATGGGTGGGGCTTGGACCAGACTTGTGAGATTCCCATCGAAAGTTGCAGCCAAGAGACTTATGGAAAAGAAATCGAGTCAGGGTGGCCAGTGCCCCTCGGTCAGTGCCTGATGTCCCCCAGGTCCTGGTGTGCCCTGGGGCGTTGCCTGACAGTCTGGACTGTGGATGGCCAGGCAGGAAGGCTGGCTCTGAAGAGCACCCTGGGTCGATCATAAAGTGCCCTCCTTTGCCTGTAAAAATCTTTCTCACGGGGTGTAGTGGTGCATACCTGTCACCCCAGCTACTCAGGAGGCTGAGGCAATAAGGCTACAAGTTGGAGACCAGCCCGGGCAATTTAGCAAGACACCATATCAAAAATAAAATCAAAAGCGCTCCAGAGGTGGCTCAGCGGGAGAGTACTGCCCAGTGTCTGCAGGACCCTGGGCTCAGCCCACGTTCTGTCAAAAGAAAAGTCTTTCCACTAAAGCCCAGGCAGTGGAGAAGCCAACTCTGGTTTTCAGAGATGACACTGATCCCATCTGGGTTGACGAGCCGGGGCATGTGGGATCGGGGCTGCCAGGTGGCTGCTGGGTAGACTGGTGTGGAATTTCGTACGGTTGGGGCGAGGGAGGCAGAGTGGGGGCCTCATTCTTCTGGAAGCTTAAACACAGGGTCCGAGGGTCAGCATGGGGCTCTACCCGCTTCCCAGGGTACATTGGGCCGGAGGGGTTTAGTGATGGGGACACTGGGTATGGCTTTGGAGCCTGGCAAACTCAAGGTTAAGTCTTTTGTGTGGCGCCGAGCAGGTCTGTGATGGAAGATCACAAGTGTCTCCCTCGAGTGGCTCTTGGGACCCCAGAACCCATGACGCAAGGCACTGGGCCTGAAGCCGCAGCTGTCCTGCAGTGGCCAGTGGTGGGCTTAGATCGGGACACATGTGCTTAAGGCCCCACGGCTCCCCTTACTAGCTGTGTGGCCTGCGGTGAGTCCTCCAATCTCCCTATGCCTCGGTTTATCCATCTGTGAAGTGGGGATAGCAAGACAACACCCCATCCTAGGTTCCCAGGGGTTCTCGCGGGGTGAGTTTGTATGAGACGCTTAGTGAACGCCGGGCACACAGTAGGTGCCTGGTTTGCCTCAGTGTCCGTGATGACCGTCACAGTCACCCCTGTCACAGGTGCCCTTGGCCTGCGGTTCATGGTACGTGGTGGGGCCCGATGCTACCTGAACTAAACGGAGCTGAATGGTTGGTAAGCCGCTCGGGTCCTGGATTGGTGGCCGCAGGACTGGGCAGGTGGCCGAGAGAACCCTCCACGGCCCACAGCTCCAAGGGGAGGATGGGCCTTCTGCCGGGAGCAGATGGCGGGAGTGGCGGGCCAGGTGCTGGGAGCCAACGTGGGAGGTGGCGTGTTAGACACAGTCTGGTGGCCTCTGTGGTGCGCGACCCAGAGTCCTCGCCTGGGCCCCGTGCTGCTGCCAGTTTCTGCGTCGCAGTGGGGAGGGGCAAGCCGAGCTCAGCAGCCTGAGGACAGAGAGATCGCCACCGTGGCTGCCCGCCTCCCACCCTTGGCCAGAGTTTGGCTCAGGCTGGGCTTGTCCTGACCTTCCCCGTGGAAGGGGCTGCGATCGAGTGAGAGCAGCAGGTGCCCAGTTCCGACAGCTCTGGGGCAAACAAACGGGCCACGACTGCAGGAGCTACCGGGACTCAGGGTCAGCATCTGCTTGGTGAGCCCAGGCGAAGTGTGGGCGTGCCCAGCCTCTCTGTGCAGCCCTGCCCCTTTGCCTCTGTTACATTCACCTGGAGATTTCTTTCTTCTCATGTAATTTTTTGGCAGCACTGAGGTCTGCACTCAGGGCCTTCCCACTGAGCTGCACCCCCTCAGCCCGTTTCTACTGTGTATTTGGGACAGGGTCTCACTTAATTGCTAAGTTGCCCAGGCTGGGATTGAACCTGGGATTTTCCTGCCTCAGCCTCCAGGGGTGCTGTGATTGTAGGCTTGGGCCCACAGGCCTGGCTCACTTGGGTATTTCCCATCTGAGGCCCTTTGCCCCTCCCTAGGACAGCCACCAAGGGAGTAGAATGTGCCAGCTGCAGAAGGGAGGTCTGGGTGCTGCTGCGGGTGGGGACCGGGGTGGGCCTGACAGAGGTTGATGTGAGCCAGGCGGCCCCGCTGGGCAGGGCCCTCCAGAAGGCATCCCAGGCTGAGCGGCATCCGGGAGAGGAAGTGCGTGTATGTGTGTGGCCCGGCTGGAGCCAGGGCTGCAGGACAGGAGGCCTGACAGGTGGAGGAGCCAGGAGGGGGGAGACCCGGGCTGCCTGCTGAAGGGTGTAGGAAGGGGAGGAGAAGTAGGTGGGGCTTGCAGCCAATGTCATCAGGCCCCTCTGCCCCTGTCCCCTTGGGTCCCTCTGGTGGGGGTCTTGCCACCACACTTCATCACACACCTATTCCTGGGGTAACTAGCCCATCCCATTAATGCTGTCATGCGGGTGGGGTTCTGTGGACCTGGCCACACGCCACCTCTCAACATCAGTTGCATTGAGGATTAAATTTCCTGTACATGAACTTGGGGGCCACAGTCACACCGCCATATCCTGGGGACACACTGTGGATGGGAGATAGGGGTGAACAGAGAGGTAGCTGTGTCATTTCCATGAGCTCTGGGAGGAGAAGGCCACAGCAGAGGCCTTCATGCGGTCATGGAGGGCAGGGCAGCTTCCTAGGGGCCCCCCTGAGCTGCCCCTGAGACCTGAGCTGGCATTTCCCACACAGTGAGACAAGGCGGATGGCAGGCTGGGTGAAGGGGTATCCGAGCTGTCCTGTTGCTGGGACACAGTGCCCGGCGCCCCACGACTTAGAGGAGGACAGGCCTAACTCATGGCTCTAGTGGGTTCCGTCTGTGGCTGGCTGGCTCCGTGGACCATCATGGCAGGCGAGTGGGGGTGGGGGCAGAGCTGCCTGGCTTGTGGCAGCTGGGGAACAGAGCAGACGGCAGTGCCAGAGAGCGGAGGGTGAGGGACCAGACGGAGATCCAGAGGCCACGTCTCCTGGACCCACCAAGACACAACTGGGAGTGGGCTCCACCCAACCTGGTGAACCTCAAATGCGATCCAGGTAGCCCCACCCCACTGCCACAAGGGTTGACGCTTAGGGGAAGTGAGAATGTCGAGTGTGTGAGGAGCCGTGATGGCCAGGGCGGGCTGAGCGCAAGCCGAGGCGGAGCTGGAAGGGTGGAAGTAGCGCCCAGGGCCTGGCACGCGACCGTAGAGGCCAGGCCCTCCGGCAGAGGTGTAGATTTGAGTTGTGTACGAGGTGGTCAGATTTTCAATGTAGAAAGGTCCCTTAGGATGTGGGGGTGTGGGTACCCGAGTTGGGGAACTTGGGGACTCTGCGGGGGAGGGGAGGACGCTGGTCCAGGGCCTGGCGGGGGGTGGGGGGGTGTCTGTAACCTTCCATCAGCCGGGATCCTGTCTGCCTAATTCAGAAAAAGTAAGAGGAAAGTCCTTGTTATTGCAGTCTCCTCTGGTTGGAGAACGCTAAAGTTGAACCACGCTAGAGTTAGATTTCTAATTTCCTGTTAATTCATGTCTCGTTTTGAGCATCGTTTGTAGTGAATCTAATTCTTTATCTTTTTAGGCTTCAGACTCTAGTATTTCTGCTGATATCAGCAGAGCAGCGCCCGCTAATGGGAGCGGTTTCCCCGAGCCGCCTTCGCTGCTCCCCATAAACATCTCTGTCCCTCCTGCCTGTTTCTAGGGGACACCTCTTCTGCGCTCACCCTCGCCTCTGCTAGAAGTGGGGAGCGGTGAGAGGATCAGCAACATTTTGTGTGCGGTACTGGAGATCGAACTCAGGGCCTTTGCACCATGCTACATCCTCAGCCCTTTTAAAAAAACATTCTTAATTTTAATCCAATGTATCACCTAGTTACTTAGGTTAGACTCTGATGTGGGATCCTCCTGCCTCGGCCTCCCAGGGTGGTGGGTTTATAGGCCTACACCTCCACAACCTGGCAGGTTTCTCAGGGTCTTGCCACATCCCTGGAGCCGGTCAGACATTCAGAAAGAGAAAGGCCCCTTCGTCCATGTGGATCCTGGTCCTGTGTGCCACAGGTGAGGTCCTGGTTGGGTACTGGCTTCTAGGCCGGGTCCTCACCCGTCACGACTCTGGCCAGCCAGTAGCCACATATTTACCTCTCCTGTTATCCGCTTGCTATTTCCTTTTTTAAAAAATAATTTTATTGTTGTAAAAAAATTCACATGACGTAAAATTTAACATTTTAAAAATACACGAATTCCAAATTCTGTAACATGTCAGAACCATGGGGTTTGGGGAATTAGTGAGTGTGTATGTCCATCCCTTTTTTAGGAGTTCACCCCTTTCCTCGCTGATCATTGCCTCTCTTTCATGTTGGGGCCTTTTTATGTGGATATTTTTTGTGCATTTCATAAGAGGGACACCCGTCTGTAGTCAGTCTTATATGCTTAGTCCATTTTACTGGGCATTCTTGGCTCTAGTTGGTCCCATTTTTGTACACGCCCTGCATATGTGTCTTTCTCTGTGGCTGCATAGTATCCCATTGTGTGTAGGTGCCACATCTTCTTTAACCGTTCCTGTATGGATGGGCAGGTGGATTGTTTCCACGATTTGGCTATTATGAATTGTGTTGCTGTATATACACGTGGCTACGCATGCGTCTTTTTGGTATGTTGACTTTATTGGTTTTGGGAACATGCCCAGTAGAGTGTTAGCTGGATCAAATGGAATTTCCATGCTCAGCTTTCTAGGGAACCTCCAGACCACTTTCTAGCATGGTTGTACCAGCTTGCTTTCTCACCAGCAGTGGGGTAGCGTCCCTTTTCTCTCCACTTGCTGTTTCCTTTGCGACAGGCCTTCTGGAGACATGCACAGGCACTTCTGCTCTGACATGACCTGGGCATCCTGCAGGAGCCGCCAGATTTGCACATGCGTGGGCAGGTGACACCAGGGCTGTGGACAGAACGTGGCCGGTGCAGGCCGCCGAATTCTGTGCCTTGCGTCATTGCACACTAGCAGAAAGCGTAATGGCCCTATAAAAATCAGACCCAGTTTTTATAAAACCAGCCAAGTTCCTAGTGAGGAGACACTGCAGCGGTTCTATACTCCTACGCGGAAGAAAAAGACAGAGGCCCTCTGACGCCAGGGAGTGAGGTCCGGCCAGACTGCAGTGGGCACCGCCGCGGGGCCGAGACAGCACGGTCCCACTGCCGGTGGCTCGCTGTGCCGTTCCCCCAGCTGGCATGCTGACGCAGGTGCCGGGCTGGGGCCAGTTCTCCTCCTCCGCGCGTCCTGGTGTTTCTGCGTGACCTGGCTTGCTTCGCAGGCTGCACGCAGGAAGGGCTGTGACCTGCCGGCCGGTGTGGCAGCGGCTGGGCTGTGACTCGGGGTTGTTGCCCCGGTGCTGCTGGGGTAGGTGTGATACCCTTTGCCTCGGGGCGGCCTGGTAGCAGCCTGGTGGCCAAGCTAGACTCTGTCTGTCCCTCCCTCCCTCCCTCGCAAGGGCTGCAGTTCGACTACCACGTGGCTGTATTACCCACGCACGTGGAATGCAGGCTCTGTGCATGCGGACTGTCGGGGAGGAGTGAAGTTCGTGCGAGCCAGCGCTCAGGGCAGATGGCATCGTCCCCACTCTGGGGATAGTGGTGACTATAGTGGTCCGTGCGTGACTCAGGTGGTCCGACAAGGGTGTGCCACCGCCAGCCTGGCTCTGCGTGGAGTCCCACGGGTGGGGGCGGGAGGAGCCGCGCCCCTGTCCGGACTGAGAAGGAGGCTGCCTCCCTGGGAGGGTGAGAAGTGATGGGACACTGGCCTGACCCCAGCTCCCTCCCACGCGGGTCCAGCCCTGCTCCCTCTCCGTCCTGGATGCCCTATTGTTAGAATGAACAGATGGAAGCGGGGGCCCCGGGGGCTGCCCAGCCCTGGGCCGGGCACTCGCCAGTGGTGACGGTGGGTTTCCTTCCTTTTCTTTGTCTTTCCTTCCCTTCTTTATTTGAGACTCACCAAGTCATTAAGCTGTTGCGGCTGGGCTCCCACCTGTGGTCCCCTTGCCTCAGCCTCCCCGAGCGCTGGGTGGCAGGCCTGCCCCGCCAGGCTGGCAGCTGCTTTTCTCACGAGTGCTGTGCCGCCAGCCCTTACCAGGTCTCTTGAGGAGGTGAAGCAGAGCTTGTCCTTCGCCGTGGTGCCTGTCGGAACAGGATGGCCAGCTGCATGTCCACACGGGACTCTCTGTGGGGACAGCACAAGGCCTTGAGCGAGGCTCAGCGCAGCGTGGTGCCAGGAGCAGCACCAGGGCGCGGTGGGGACTGCGGCACGCCGGCCGGCGTGGCCTTGGAGGGTTCTGACAGGAAGCCTGCAGCTCGGAGGAAAGGCCGTGTGGGGTCGCGTGCAGTCCTTAGACACCCGGAGCCACAGGCTCTTCCTGGCTTGTTTGTCAGTGACATTCTGCCTCACTGGCTGGACCTGTTCACAGCCTTTATCCTCCAAGTGTGGAGTTTCACGTTTTTGCTACAGAAGGACCCATGTGTCGGTGTGCCACCCCAGACCTCCGGGGGAGGACGCGGCGTGTGCTCTGTGCTGCACTGCTGACCGCATCGGTCAGAGATGAAATGCAGGTGTAGCCCACGGGTTGCAGGTGGGGTTCTCGGCCCCCAGGCACGGAGTTTGGGGAGCCTGGGTACATGAGACTCGGCGCCATGTGCTGGAGCTTGGGGGGCCTCCGCCGAGGCTTCAGGCAGGATACAGGCTATACCCACAGGCCTGGAGGTGGCTACCCCATCTGGGACTGGGGTAAAGACCTGTAATCCCAGCACTCTGGGAGGCTGAGGCAGGAGGTTTGCAAGTTCAAGCCCAGCCCAGGAGATTTAGTGACTTAGTAAGGTCCTGTCTCAAAAATCAAAAATCAAAATGGGCTGGGGATGTTAGTGTGAAGGTCCTGAACTCTGTCCCCAGTGAACACACAGGTATATGCACGCACGCACACACACAAAGAGGAAAAAGAAAAGAAAACAAACAGATCTGACGATCAGCCCCTGGCCGCTCTGAGCCGTGGAAGACAGAGGCAGGACTGTCCCCTACTCTGACCTGTATCTTAGAAAGTCCTCCCTAGGGGAGACGGGGTGGAGGGAGCCCGGAGGCTGCGAAGGGTACTGGGGCAGTGGGCAGAGACGCTAGCGGTCGGGGTGGGGGACTGGATGGCGGGAGACGGACTCATCCCAGCCTGCCACGGGGTCTAGGTGGTCTGGGTCCCCCCTACCCCAGAGGACCTGTCTGAAACCCAGTCACAGAGGTTGTGGGTTGGGGCATGACTGGATGATGGGGTTGGGCCTCTTGAGTGAGATTAGGGTGTTTATAAATGAGCCCCAGAAGCCAGGTCTGGAGGCGCAGGCCTGTGATCCCAGCACTCTGGAAGGCTGAGGCAGGAGCACAAGTTCAAGCCCAGCCGGAATGGCTCAATGACTTAGTGGGCTGGGCTGTAGCTCAGTGCCCTGGCTTCAGTATCCAGCACTCTGCACACAAATGAAAGTGTTTTGGAGGGACCAGAGCAGACCACAGAAGGTGGTGGTGAGGGTGTGGCTTACAGGGGTGTTTCCCCTGCCCAGGAGGAGCTCTATGGTGATGCTGTCCCTGCCAAGGCCACGGGCCTGTGTTCTGTGCCATTCTGCTCTGGGCTTGGGCAGGTGGCAGCAGCTGGAATCCCCAAGCACTTCCCACCCTGCTGGGTGGACGAATCATCCTCAGAGGTCAGAGGACAAATGGGTGAAAACAGAAGCACAGAGAAGCCATAGAGTGGGGAGCTGGGGTGGGTGCGCCTGAGGCTGCACTCCCTGCCCAAGGCTCTGAGCTCAGCCTGGCTTGGGGGCACAGACTGGGGTGGGGCTGGGGGGTCACCGTAAACTGGTGGGTGTTGGCCTGACCTCAGGATTCTGCAGAGTTTGGGGCACCACTGTCCCAGCCTAAGAGCTTCTACCCGAGGGGCCGAGCCTCACAGTGGCTGTGGAGACGGGGCGCTGCCAGCGGGCTCACTCATAGTCACTTTCCAGAGCCAAGTGCCTGATGCTGATTCTGTATGTGGGTTGACAGGCTGTTGGGAGGCTGAGACGGGCCAGGGCAGGAGCGCTGGCACTGGAGGTTGGCAGGTGCTGCCAGCCCCTGCAGGCCCCGGCCCATCACCTCTGTCCTCACGCCTTTTCACCTATTTGTTTTTATTGATTTATTTGTGGTACTGGAGATCGAACGTGGAGCCTCCACACTGAGCTACATCCCCAGGCCATTTTAAAATTTTCTTTCTCTCTTTTTTTTTTTTTTTTTGAGACGGGGCTCACTCTGTAGTTCAGTGGTCCTGAACTCGCTTATGTAGCCCAGTGTAGCGTCAAACTCACAGCAGTCCTCCGGCCTCAGCCTCCCAAGTGCTGAGATTACAGCTATGCACACCTGTGTGGCTTAGGTGGTGCTGGGGAATCGAATTCAGAGCCTTGCGCTTGCTAGGCGAGTGCTCTAACTGTTGGGCCGTTCCTCCAGCCATGGGAATCCCTGCTGTGTGTCCCCTGTGTGCTCAGCTATGGGTCTGAGTCGCTCAAAGTCACGTTGCGGTACTCAGTGGCCTGGCGCCGGCTTTCCTTGAGCACTTCCTTCTGGTCCCCCTGGCGCTGTCTCCTCTTTGCAGCCTGAAAACGCACCTCATGGCTGGTTTTGGTCTGTTTTCTCCTCCTGCCAGCAACGCGGGCCTGGGGCTGGTAAGTGACTGTCGATCGTCTGACTAGAACCGCATACATGCTTCTGAAGGGGACGCGACAAGTCAGTGTAACAGCAGAAACAGAAGTGTGGCTTAAGTTAGCAAAGGGCCACGTCATGATCAGAATGGAGGCTGCTCTGGCTGTGTCACGTGGTACAGAGCTGGGACATGTGCAGCCTATGGGCACAGGCTGGCTCGGGTCTCGACTCCGTTAATCAAGTTTTAGTGGAACACCACAGGGTCCTTTACGCATTGTCTGTGACTGCTCGCGTACTAGAGTGGGAGTTCCATCCAAGGCTGTGTGTGTCCCAGAGCCCGAAGTACTGACCCCTGGGCTCCAGGAAGAGTTTGTGCACCTTGGGGTGGAGGGGCGTTAGTGGGTTTGTGAGCATCAGAGAGGAAGACTCGGGAGCTAGGAACGGTAGCTCTGATCCTCCTGGTTGTGAGTGCCAGGCCTTTATGGTGCCGGTCCTGTGCCTTTACGACACCGGAAAGCACTACTCACTCTGCTGGACTCTTCTGGACTGAGACATTTGCTGCAGTGCTAATACCTGGCGGCTGGTTACTGTTACTGCAAATGAATTGTCTGGCCTGTTCTTCAGTCTCTCGTGAGTTTGGTCCAGACGAGTCAAGGGCCCTCAAGCCCTGTTGAACTTCTGCCCTGATAAAACATGATTTCCCAATCAGAAAAAGAGAGGCGGCCCTGGCACAGTCACAGGTGGCCCAGTGACATTTATATTTTCCCTGTCTCCGGCTCCCTTCAAGAGAACCACATAAGCCCCTGGGCTGTGTTATCCCCTAGATCTGGGGCCAGTGGGCCTGGGCGGGATCATGAGAAATCAGCTTGCACAGGGTTGGCTGGGTGCCGGGCAGGCCTGGGCACTGTGGAAGCAGCATCCTGGTGGCGGGGAGCAGGGCCTACGAGCTCTGGCCATGGACCCTCCCAGCTTCCTTTCACGTGCTTCCAAATGGCCAGACTGTCACGGCCTCAGACTGAGGCTCTGTCTGAGCTAGAGAGCAGGTGCACGGCGGGGTTCTGCCAGCAGTCACCCCAGCTTTTTTCTGCCTTGTGCAGGACTGGAGATTGACTCCAGGGCCTTCACACTGAGCTATCTCTCAAGCTCCCTTTTTAATTTTTTTTTTATTAAGACAGGGTCTTACTGCATTGTTAAATGGTCCAATCTGGGCTCAAACTTGCAATCCCCTTTGCCTCAGCCTCCCAGAATGCAGGGACGACAGGGCCTACAGCTGGGGAATTCTCTTTTTAAAACAAATGCAGGCTGACGGGCACCTGCATTCTGCTCAGCACTTTGGAGTCATCTCGCTGCAGGGAGGTGACACGTGCCAGATCTCCTGCTGGCCACTGCTTAGCCCTGAGCTGTGCACAAAGTCGCTTACATCCACATTGATTAGTGCAGCTGGGAGGCCACCCTCGGCGTGGGGACCCCTCCAGCCAAACCAGCATATCTCACCCGCTCCAGTCCTCAGCCCCACACCTCCCCTCATATCAAAGGCTACCCCTTCATGAAACTTGCAGTCCTCCTGCCTCGGCCCCCAGTAGTGGGTTTGCGGGTGTGTGCACAGCCACACCTGGCTGTGGGGTGTTTTTGGAACAGACGGATAAGGCAATCATGGGGGAAAAAGATTACCCCCACGTTTTGTGAGCTGGTGGTCCCTCTGCCTGTGGGCTGTCTGAGCCAGGGCCATGGGCTTTGTGCTCACACCTGCCATCTCTGGCAGCCAGCAGGACACTTGGCCTGAAGTAGGTGACACTAAATACATGTGTTCAGTGTTTAGGAACCAGCAGGGCTATGCAAGGACTGAGAAGCCAGATTGTCACCATGGCTTCTGGGAGTCCCCAGGCAGCAAGCTCACGATTGTACCTCAGCAGGACAGGCCACCTGCCTGGCCCCACCTGCCTCAGGACCTGGCCACTGAAGCTGTGGATTAAGCCACCATCCCCTTTAGAGGATGAGTTCGTGAATGAGTCCAGCGGGTGGGAGCATCTAGTGGATCACGTAGGTCATGTGGAAACCGGGAAGTGGCATATGATTGGCTAGGTCTGGTTCCATGCCTGAATATGGTTGGGTGGGAGCAGGAGGAGGGCATGGCCTTGCCGCTTCAGTGGAGCATGCTCAGTGGGAGGCTCTCCAGAATAGGAAGGAGGGTGCACCCAGAGCTGCCAGGAGCACAGGAGATGCCCAGCACACGACCGTGTACCAGGGAGCGTGGGTGAAGGGTGACCAGAGAGGAGGCCGGCTTGGCGCTTCTCTCTGTCTTCGGCATTGGTGGCCTCACTCGGCTGCCTTGCCCTGCCGCCTGTGGTGCAGGATTCTGTCTCTGCTCCTGGTGATCCCTCCCCGGGAATCCGTTTATCTTTTCAGAGCCCACCCTCTTTACCCCCCTTCCACAGAGCCTTCCCTGGGTCCCCAGTGACAGCAGCCTTGGCCCCAAGTCCTGCACATGGGTAGGAGGAGCCTTGGCCAACACTTACCAAAAGTAGACCCCAGAGACCTTCAGGGAATATTGGGTGAGGACCTACTGCGTGCCAGGCGCCATCCGGGTCACCAGGCGAGCTGTGGCCATCGTTCCACATCACATGCGCCCCCTGGATGCCCGCCCTGCCTCCCACTGGACGGCTCCTCTTCTGCCAAGCGTCTTAGTTGTTTTGTGTTACCGTAATAGAACAGCGCGGGCTGCGTTACAAAGAAGAGAAAGTCACTTAGTGCTGGCGTCCGGGACGGAGGGGCCATAGTGGCCAAGGGCTTCCTGCCACACGTGAGCACAGCAGTGGGAGGCGCCACGGGTGGGGGTCACCGAGACAGGGCTGCAGTGCCCTGACAACAGGCCCACTCCCGGGAGGGTGACGACATCCAGTCACGTGGGCAAAGCCCTCAGCACCTCCTCACTTCTGTTATGGTTTAGATCTAAAATGTCCCCCAAGCCTCCTGTACCGGATCACGGGGTGCTGTGCTCATTGGTGGGTCCATCCACGGGTGACACCACAGCAGCGGGCATTAGGCTTTGCATTTTTAATCTGTCGACCCATCTGAAGGGCCCGATTTCTTCAACCTGCCCCCCTCTCCCGCCCAGTATGTGGAGGTGCACACCAGCATGGTGGAGTCCTGGGCCACAGTACCCCAGGGGGCAGTAGGACCTCAGCCAGGAGCAGCTCCCTTTTATACCTGTGCGGGTGGAGTAGGAGAAGGGCACCAGGCAGCAGGGCTGGGACCTGCCCAGTGGCTCCCATGGCATGGACAGAGCTGGCACATGCCGCAGAACAAGTGTGCCTGTCCTCGGGAGCGGGAGCCGCATGTGCAGCCTGGCACCCAGGCCGGCCTGGGGGGGGGGGGCCTTGCCCACTGCGTGGGGGCAGGGCGGGGAGCGCATGGTCACGTCCCACGGGTGATCCTCTTGTCACCTTCATTGCCTCCCGTGCGTTCTAGTGGAAGGGGACACTGGTGGTGAGACTTGGCAAGGAATGGGTCATTTGTCATGGCCGTGTTCCAGCCTGTGTGTCAGCCCACAGCCTGTCCTTGGGAAGCCTTGGCCACCTGTCCCGGGGGGTGGAGCTGGTGTGCGCACGCACACGTGTGTGTGTGTGTGTGTGTGTGTGTGAGAGAGAGAGAGAGAGAGAGAGAGAGAGAGAGAGAAAGAGAGAGAGAGAGATTTTCATACCTCTGAGAACACATTTCCCCAAAGGAGGTACAGAATTGGGGGTTCCAGATTACAGAGTGCTGAATGAAGCACCCGTATTTCTGTACACACAAAGCCCTGGAACGTGACATGTCTGGACGTAGAAGTCTTGTTCATGTACCTGGTTCAGATGAGGTCACCCTAAATTAGATCAGCCCTCAATCCAGCCACTCCTGTCCTTACAGGAAGAGGGAAGGGCAGAGAACCACACAGGGAGAAGGCAGCCGTGTGGCACCAAGGCAGAGCAAGTGTTATGTCTGCCAACCATGAAGTGACCGGCTGAGCTCGAGCCCAGCCTTGGGGAGAAAGAGGGGGCTGGAGCCTCCGTCCTAGGTTTGTCCACGGGACCCGGCCCTGCGGCCACTTTGGGCATCCAGGTCCCTGCGAGCTGCTGTGTTGGCACTGCTGTGTCCCGGTGGTGTAGGGCACAGATGCCCAGCCTGGCTCAGCCTGCGAGGCCGCACAAGGAGGCCTTGGCCTAGGACGGGAGGTGATCTGTAGGCCCAGGGTGGATTTTTTGTTGTTGTTGGATTTACAACCCTTTAAAAATGCAAAAGGCCCTCCTAGCTTCTGGACTGGGCCTGGCCCCTGGGCTGCAGGAGCCCCTGGATTCCATGTTTGTTTCTCCCACTGGAACCCTATCCCCCTGCCCCTGCCCTGCCCCCAAGCACAGTCTGTTTCCAGGCCCAGGGGTGTGGCATCAGCCGCTCGTTTTGTCTCCTGTCCTGGGGTGGCGTGGTCTTCCTGGGCAAGGCCCGGGGACTTCACCACGTGGTGCCCGCTCGTTTCCCTGCACAGCCCCCCCCCCCTTCCCTCGCAGTGCTGGGAACAGCCCTGGGTAGGGCAGAGCTCTGGGGGACGGGCTGGACGGGCACAGGAGCTTCCCCGAAACCCTTAGATCGTGCTCCGTCCGAGCCTAGAGTTCCCTGGGCCTTGCTTGGCATGGTGCTGTCTTCCTGTGCCACGGTGTCCCTTAGGGATGGCGGCTGGCTGTGTCATCTCTGCACGAGGCAGGCCCGTCACAGGGTGCAGTGACAGGGGACCAGCTCAGCCAGAGAGGGAGGTGTGGAGCAGGGACCCGGGCCCCCGCCCTGCACAGCGTCAGGGACTTGGACTAGCCCCGATGTGGACTCTGGCTTTTGCTCCTTCGAAGCTGTGTGACCCCAGGCCAGCGTCTTAATCTTGCTGGTTATAACCTCACTGTCCAGGAGGACACGGCAAGCCACCCCGCCTGTCAGGCCTGTCATGGGGAGCAGGGCCTGAAGAAGCCAGGCAGGCAGCCAGCTAATGTGACCTTAAGTTTTTGTGACACCTCTGAAACAGCTCATGCCCACTACCTCGGGCGCTTTCGGCCCCAGCTCTGCAGTTTGCTCTGACCACCCCTGCTCACAGATGAGGAATTGGAGGCCCGAGGAGGCCAGTGACTTCTCAAGCCATGAGTGTGTCAGGCACAGCGGCCCCACCCAGTCCCCTCCGTGCCCTCCTTCCGTCCCAGGTCACTACCCACTGAGTCCCCATGCCTTCTGTGTGTGGTTAGGCCACACGGGCCACACACAGCTAAGGGACCACCTGTCACTCAGCCTTTGGACCAAGTGGCAGAAATCCGCCGCTGGCACCGTGGTGACTTGGAACACCACCCTGAAGGCTGGTCCTGGAATGAGCCATGGGCGGGACCTCTGCATGCCCCCCCCATTTCCCTGCCTCCCTGCATTGAGTGACTGCTGCGTGGCTGTGGCCATGGACCTGGGTCCCCAGGGTCCCACTGCCAGAGTCGCAGCAGGAGACTGTTTATGCTAAAGCTGGCACAGCCTCCAGGGGCCGCTGCCATGGGTGTGCCAGGTACCCAGGCTAGAGCTGTGCCCAGTACTGCTGCCCTCGGGATTCTAGGAACCCGGGATTAATCCCAGCATCCCATGCGTCCTCCACAAGGCCACATCCAGGTCACAGCTGGGAGGGTCATGCACCCAGCAAGGGTGATTCTTCGCAGTGGGAGCTGCCAAGGCCGAGGCCAGGGTTGGCAGGCCGTGGGGTTGGGGTCGGGACCACGCCTGTAATGTAACCTGGGGTGGGGTTCCTGTGAACACCCACAGGTCTGTGTGGGGTTACTGGGCACGGTCCCTCTTTCCTGCAAGGGTCTGGGCCTGTTAAGACCCCCACTAGGAGGCAGGAACAAAGGAGCAGTGGGGTCTTCCTTCTGTCGTCCTGGAGGGCACAGCCTCGCTCGGTGACCCAGTGACTCCCTGAGGCAGACCTTGGGATTGGTCTGGGTGCCTGCTCCATGCTGGGTGCCAGCAGGCTAGGGGTTGCTGGGGGCTGAGTGCAGTGGGTGCCCCATGGGGACTTCTCCCGTGAGACGGTGCTCATGGTCCCCATGCCCAGCTGTCCCTCCCCAGGGAAGGGAGGGGCAGAGTCAGGCCAGAACTGTCCTCCACAGGCACAGGAGGCTCCCTGTAACGGGAGCCTGGCCGTCTGCAGCGTGGTGGCAGTGTGGCACAGTGTTTGCAGCAGCCACAAGGCCCTAGTGTCCTAGGCATGGAGAGGCGTGCAGGACTGGCTGGAGAGCCTGAGGGGACTGGGCACAGCTGCATCCCCCCCCTCACCCTGGAGGTCACAGCTATTCCCTAGTTGGGAAGCACTGGCTGGACTATGTGTGAGAGTGTGTGCATCTGTGAGCGTGTGTGTGTGTGCGCGTGTGTACATATCCCTGGAAGAACCCTCAGGAGAACAAGGGTCCGCGGGAGGCACCTTCTTGGGCAGCTGTGCTGGTGAGTGGACGGTGGGCACCTCCTAGGCTTTGCTGTCAGATCTGAGTTCCAATCCTGCCTCTTGTTTTTGGTAGCTGCGTGCGTTCACTTGTTTTATTTTTTAGTACTGGAGATGGAGCCCAGGACCTCTGCAAGAGCTACGTCTCCAGTCCATTTTTATTTGATTTGGAAACAGGGTCTCGCTAAGTTGCTAAGTGACCCAAGCTGGGCTCGAACTTGTGAATCCGCCTGCTTTCGTTTCCCAGAGTGCCGAGGTGATGGGCTGGCGTTGCCAGGCTTGGCCGTGTAGCTTTACGAGTTACATGGTGTGACCAGATATCGAATGAATGCTGCTGTGCGCTACCCATGCCAAGGCGGTGGCCCCAGTAGGGGCAGCGGCCCTCTGACAGAGCGTGGCTGCTCCTGGCGTGCATGACGCAGCTGGTAATGAGCTGTGGTTAAGCTGTGCTTAAGCTGTGCTTTGTGAGTGGCGTAGATCTCAGGTCATGAACAGCCTGCAAAAAAGTGTCACGGAAACCTGAAGCGTTCAGTGGGCTGGCGGCTTGGCTGCGGGGATGACGAGGGCAGTTCCCAGGTGGCTTACGCGATATCGTGCCAGTGCGGCCACTGGGTGTGCATTTTATCCTCTGTCCACGTCTGAACTCCGAGCTGGGCCCGGTGGTGCAGGCCTGCCATTCCACCACTGTGAGAGGCTGAGGCAGGAGGACTGACATTTAAAACCCGGCCTGGGTAGTGTCATGACTTAGTGAGTGCCTGTCTCAAAAAATTAAAAAAGTGGCCGGGGTGGGGCTCGGCAGGAAGGCCCTGGGCTTGGTCCCCAGTACCAGAAAACAAATCTGAACTCACCCCAGCCCACACTGGGGCTGCTGGGGCCTCTGCTGCCCCGTCCCTGGTCTGTGGCCCACCCGAAGTCAGTCATCTTTGCCACCACCCCCACAGGGCTCTGGGAGCCCACGGGGTGACAGCGGGTGACGAGGGCACACCGGAGCAGAGGGTTAATGAAGGCACACACAGAGAGCTGTGTTGAACATGGGACGCTTCATTAGGCCCTGCGTGAACGAGCCTGCCACCGCCCCGGCCCCAGAGGCCCTGCGTTGGTGTAATTACAGCTCACGTGGCCTGGTTAACAGGGAGGCCACCACTGCCATGAGGGAGCTCGGCCGTGGGTGCAGAGCGTGTTGGCCCCACGTGCCGAGCCTGCCTCCCTGCCGGCTGTCATCTGCATGCCAGCCAGCTGCTGGTGCAGAGTGGGAGCCCGTGTGAAATTAGGGACAGGCAAGGGACACATGTCACCTAGAGAGTGACATCAGCCTGGCTCCTTGCTTTAACTCTGCTTCCCTAGAGAGGGAAGCCCTGAAGCTTGGGAAGACCTCAATGTGGGTGACAATGGGACTTCGAGCCGGGGCTTGCTGGACGCAAGATGGGACTGGCGTTCCAGTGGAACGGAAGTACAGCTGTGCGTGAGGGCCAGCTGTGCACGTGTGAACTTCCTTTGCCCTTGCTGTGCGGAGAGGAAGGTCGTGGGCCACATACAAACATGTAACATAGTTAATGTGCATATAGAAGTACTAAAACGTCCTTAACATTTTAAAAATCACACTGGGAGCCAGAGGAATGGCTTAGCGGTTAAATCACTTGCCTTACAGGCTCAAAGCCTTGAGTCCGATTCCCCAGCATCACATAAAACCTAGCATGGTGGTACACACCTGTAATCCCAGTACCCGGAGGCTGAGGCAGGAGGATTGCTGTGAGTCCAGGTGACTACATAGTTCAGGACCAGCTTGAGCTACAGAGCGAGACCCTGTCTCAAAATAAATAAATAAATACACAAAACCCTATTAATCAAGGGCAAAAAACCTGGCAAGCCACAGGTTGGATATATCTGTCCTAGCTCATGTGGAGAATGGGCAGGTTCATTGAGGCCAGAAACCTGGGATCTCCAGACTGTCCCCAGCTCCATGTTTGAGCCCAGGTGTGTCCTGGGCCCTCCCCCCACCTGCTGACTGGTGGGTCAGTGACCATGTTAATTCACAAGTCCTGGAGGGAAATGCTTCTTCCTGGCTCCTGTCCCCATAACCTGCCTTCCCTCGTCGCTGGCTATTCGGGGAGGTCCTGGGAGTAGGAGGGCGTCCTTCCGTCGGCTCCAGGTGGCTGTCCCAGCGCCACCCCACAGCTGAGAAGCAGGCAGCTTCCCTCTGTCCCCCCTCACCTGCACCCCAGGGATTCTCCGGCAACAGCAGGGGTTTCTGTTCATTTGCAATGTGTCTGGTTCGGCTTTTCTCCTCTGTGTGATATATGTTTAAGCCAAGTTTTATTTATTTCACACACACACACACACACACACACACACACACACACACACGTGCAATGCGTGTACACACACAGAGGCAGAGGCAGGAATTTTTAAAAGCAAACAAGGAAGAGTGCGCTAGGTATTTGGAGCAAGAGTCCTCGGCCACAGGGTCCGTAACCAGTGCAGTGTGAGTTCAGGGTAAACGGGGTGTGTTGGGCAGCTGCCCTCACTGACAAGCTGCTGGGCAGCCCTGACTTCTGGGGAGTCTGTGGTTGTTCTTGTTCTGGGGTGCGCAGGCATGTGGTCCCCTCTTCAGACCTCCTGACTTTACATCTGTTGCGGAGGCCGTGGCAACAGTGACTCCATTTTGGTTCTGATGACTTTCCCAGGCTGGAGCTCTGGAGCTGTCTGGCTTTTCCGGACCTCCCTCCTTGGTGCCTCTGACAGGTCCTGGCCCCGCCTAGATGCCCCTCCTGAGCTTGTTTATTACGGATCCCTGCCTGCCCCGCTGGACCACCACTGAGGATTTTCAGGACAGACCATTTCCCCTCATGCCTCATGGGTGATTGTCATCCTGAGGTACCTGCAGGACTGGGACTCTGTCTGTGTCTCGTCAATGTTGTCCCTTTACGCCCTCAGGAAGGCCAGTATGCCACCTGGGTGCCTCACCCCTGATGCTGCAAACAGTCCACAGTGATGGGCAGATGGTGCAGTCAGGACAGTGCCGGCATACCCTGTCAGAGCCGAGGGGACTTGTGTTTAACCCTCAGGCTTAGTGCTCTCTCTGGTGCAAGGGGCTCCGAGCTCAGGGCACCTGCAGCTCCCCAAGTGAGAGCAGGTGACTTTGGAGAGGCTGGCTGGGCCCCTGCCGCAGGGTCGGCCTGCCTGTGGGAGGTCCTCAGCGATTTAAGTCCCTTTGCCTTCTTCCCTCCAGTCAAGCGGACCTTTGGGAAGCAGGGAGGGAGAGGCTCAGGCAGAGATCTTGCTATTCTTGTGGCTCTATCGGTTTGGAGTGGTCCTTCCCTAGACTCCGCTCCCCAGCCAGAGGATTGCTCTGCGGCCTTTTGTTAATTGGGAAGGGAACTGGAAGGGAGTGGCACCCCAGAGGAGGCAGGCACTGTCCCGCTGTGTGCAGTAATTGAAGTCCTAGGACACTCGGTGGTTCTAATTAGCCCGGGCTAGAATTGGCCGATGCTCCTTCCTCTTGGGCTTACCAGCTGGGCCTGGAAATGGGTGTGATCCAGAGAGCAGCCGCACAGCCCGTGTCCTTGCTCTGCGAGTCCTGGCACAGGCCAGGCCCCACCAGTGTGCACACACTGCCCCTTCCTGCCTGTACCAGAGCGCCTCTCCTGCCGGCTTCTTTCTTTTCTTTCTTTCTATGGTTGTTTTTGTATTTTGATACAGGATCTCAGTAAGTTGCTGAGTTGCCAGACTGAGCTTGAACTTAGGATCCTCCTGCCTCGGCCTGCCAGAGTGCTAAGATGACAGATTTATGCCACCCGGCCCAGCCACCTGCATTGTGTCTGCTCCTACCAGCCGGCAGGATTCAGGATGTGGCACTGTGAAGCCCCCACCCCACCCCACAATCCTGAGGCTGGGTGCTCTGAAACCAAAGCGACCACTGTTGTCATTACCAGCTCCCTTGTCAGCGTCAGCATGTCATGCCTGAGATGACAGCGCCGGGCCGTGTGGGTGCATGAAGGTTGGCCCCGGTGGGAGATACCCCCAGCTGCCTGAGCAGCAGACACTGGGGCTTGTTCTGGGATCTCACTGCCAGAGCTTTGGCGCTGACCTGTGGTCACCACGCTGTGACCGTGGTCCCAGAGCCTGTTGGCCGAAGTCCAGTGACAGACGGCTGTGGAGGGTCCCCAGATCTCTCAAGCCCAGCTCATGGGGAGAGGCACTAGGGTAGGGCCCGGCGTGGGCTCGCCCATCTGCCCCTGCGAGTGTCAGCCTTGACTCTGGTCTCGGGAAGGTATGGTTGCTGCATTTTCTTTCCTGTGAGCTGCTTCGGGTCAGTAAGTGTTGGCGTCTGTGTCCAAAGTACCTGACAACTGTCTAGGCAAGGGTGTGGGATATTATGGGTACACCCACGGGCGAGGGAGTCTGACTGAAGACAAAAGTACCCTCCTGCGGCCTGAACTCCCGTTTGTGGGGTTACTTCGGGGAAACCACGTCCTTCGGATCGACCGTGTCCTTCCTGTACGCCTTGTCCAGGAAATAGAAATTCTCTAACCTGATTGGCTGAGAGGGACAGGCAAGCTGAGTCCTCTGAGCGCTATACTTCTTTCAGGGGGTCCCAAAATTTTGTTAATCATTCCTGTGTAGGGTGACTTCCGGTTCCCGTGGGCCCCCTCCCTGGTTGCCAGGTCTTGTGCTGTGGGGAGGCCTGGCTGATTTCCGGTTCCCGTGGGCCCCCTCCCTGGTTGCCAGCTCTTGTGATGTGGGGAGGCCTGGCTGATTTCCGGTTCCCGTGGGCCCCCTCCCTGGTTGCCAGGTCTTGTGATGTGGGGGGGCCTGGCTGATTTCCGGTTCCTGTGGGCCCGCCCGCTAGCTAGCTTCTGGTTTCCGTGTGCTAGGGACTGCCCATTCAGCGTGCGACTCCACGCCTTGTTCACCGCGTTGCTCGGGATGCGTCAGGCCTCCTCAGAGAAGTCGGCGTGGATTTGCGACTTGATGCGTTATGTGGAGAATCTTGGTTGATGAAATATGCCGAGCCGCAGAGCCCTGTAATGGGGCGGCCTGGGCTGCACCGTTGACGCCTTTACCCAGCCTTAGGGGATCTGATCGGCAGTTTGCCAGAGGCTCTGTGCGGGCAGATGGCTGGTGCTGTTTCTTTTTCTCCCTTCTCTCTCTTTCCCCTGACTGCGAAGACTTAAGAACACGCTTGGCAGAGTTCAACAAATTACATCCCCCGAAACGTGGAGATCCTTAGTTTCGAGATGCTTCCCCGCAGAAGTCAGACTCAGGACATTGCTGGACCCCAAAGAGACCCTTGGACCCTGTGCTCCGTTCCGTCTCTGCGCTGAACCCCAGATCACACGGACTGGCGGCTTCCTGTCACTGGGGGGTTCGTTTGTGCTTTCCAGAACTCTCTGGAAATGGCACCACGCTATGTGTACTTGGGTTGTGGCGTCTTCCCTCAGCACCGGTGTCCTCGCCCCTGTTGTCCTGTGTGTGGAAGGGGTGTTTCCTCGCCCACTGTATAACTGCGCCACGCCTTGTGCGCCTCCTGCTGAGCAGCGGGATTGCCTCTGGTTCTGTGCCGAGTGGACACTTGCGGTGAACCCGTGAACAAGGCTGTGCACGTGAGCTACGAGCAGTGGCAGATGGTGTTCATGGCTGGGATCTGGAGCGTCCCTGGAAACCTTACGGATTTAGAAGATGCTTGGGTCCAGCGGATTCATCCAGCAGTGATTTCAGTGTGCTGAGAGGTGGGGCAGACTATGGGGCGTGGCCTGGGGGTTAGGGTAGACCGAGGGGCGGGGCCTGAAGGGGCGGGGCAGACAGTGGGGCGGGGCCTAGGGTGGGCAGACTGTGGGCGTGGCCGGGAGGGGTCGGGCAGACCAAGGGGCCGTCCTGGAGGGGTGGGTTCTTGCTCCCGGCTCTTCTCCACCTGCTCTCTGCCTCCTGTCTTCCCGTGAGCAGCGTCACTCCGGTAGGCCCTACGCCTTGCCCTTCCGCCCTGCCAGCAGACCAGGACCTCCTGAAATGTGAGCCAGAATAAATCTCTCTTCCTCTAAGTCGTGATCACTGGATAGTATGGCCCAGTTACAAGAAAGTGACCAAGACGGCGGCGCGGCTGGCCGGTGCTTAGCCGTGGAGGGAGCTGCCCCGTTGTCTTGCAAAGTGGCTGTTTCCTCATGGATTCCCAGAGGCACTGTAGAAGGGTCCAGTTGCTCTGTGTCCTCACCACGTGGCATTAGCAGATTCTAAACACGACCATTCTCGCACGTGCGCTGGGTCTCCTGGTGGCTGGCATTTGCTTCTCCCTGATGGCTGGAAATGCCGAGCCTCTCCCTGTGTGCCAGCTCGCCATTCTGTGTGTCGCTTTGGGAGGCATCTCCTCACATCTTTAATCAAATTGCTTTCGTTCCCGTCAAGCAGGAGGAGGCCCTTGTACATCTTGGTTTCAGGTGACTCGTCCTATGCCTATATTGCAAATATTTTCTCTTGCTCCTTTTTGTTTTCATAATAATTAGTTTCAGAGAATGTGTCTAAGTCACTTTCCTGTTGCTAGGACACCATACCTGATGCCCACAACTTCAGGGACAGGTTGGTTTGTCTCATGGCTTCTGTCCATGGCCAGCTGGCGCCAAGACAGACCAGCATGGCGGAGGATGGCCGCTCACTCCAGAGGGGGCGGGGACAAGGACACCCCTCCAGGCCACACCCAGGGACCCATCTGCTGCAGCACAGCCAGCCGTGAGCTCACCCACGGGTGAATCCACCAGTGGGCACGGCCGCCCGTGATCCAGTCACCTTCCGGACACAGAGGTCTTTGGGGACGTCCTACATCCAAACCAGGGCCATCACTTTTAATTTTGGAAAAGTCTGGTTCATTTATTTTTGCTGTTGCTGCCGCTCATGACTGTTGTGTCTTGTCTAAGAAATACAGTTGCAAATGCTGTCTCTCACATTTTGTCTAGTAAAGCTTATTTATGTATTTGAGACAGGGTCTTGCTGTGTAGCCCAGGCTGCTCCTGAACTCTCTATGGAGCCCAGGCTGGCCTTGGACTCACGACAATCCTTCTGTCTCAGCCTCCCGAGTGCTGGGGTTACAGGCCGTGCCAACAAGCATGGCTGGTTTTAGCCATTGTATTTAGCTGTCTGACTCACATCATTGTGACTTGCAGGGGGGTAAGAGCATAGGTGCCAGTGTTTCTTTTTCCCATGTGGATACCTGTTTACAGACAAGGTCATCTGTTCCTCACTGAACTGCCCCAGGGCCCTTGAGGACTGTGAATCTGCGGGTCATTTCTGGACTCCCGCTGTTGCACTGAACCTGTGTCTGTCCTTCTGCTGGTACCTCGCTGTTCTGATGACTGTTGCCTCCGCTTGGTCTGAGAGTCACATCGGAAAAGCCCTGCTGCTCTGTCCTTTCCTGATAAAATGCTTTCTGCTCTTCTCAGTCCTGTTCTGTCCGGAACACACGTGCACCCCTGTGCAGCCCTCAGAGGCAGGGTTAGCAGTAAGCCTGTTGGACAGATGAGGAAACGGAGGCCAGGGGATGAGTAGGTCATCCAGGTAGCCAAGAGGAGAAGGGCGGTTTTGGAGCCTGGCATCTGTGGCGGCACCTGCTCCTGACCACGGGCCTGCACTGCCGTCTCCCTGGGTTCTGCCCATTCCCCACCCGGAGAGCCGGAGGCCGCATGAGCTCCTGGGCTCACTCGTCTGGGCTCCTCTAAGCTGTGCAGTCATGAAAGCAGAAACACGTGCCTCCAGCTGTGGCCCAGCCCAGGGGTCTGCGTGGAGTGGACACTGGCCAAGGAGTATGCCACTGAAAGGTGCTATCCCCAGCTAGAGGGCCAGGTCTCTGCTGGCTGAGTGCCCTGGAACCGTGTGTTGACCAGGAGGCAGGGGCAGCGCTCTCCTAAGGACAAGCACACTTGCAGGCCTGCGGTCACCTGCTGGTGGCAGTGTTGCAGGACACTGAGGCTGATGCGGGAAGCAGCTTCATTAGTGTGGCACTTCCACCCAGGAACTTGCTACCCAGAGTGGGCCCGGAACAAGGGAAGGGTCCCCCATGCAGGTGTGACTCCTTGTCTCCCCTGTGTGGTAGCAGGTAGCTGTGACTGGCTACTTGTAAGCTGCCAGCAGTGGCACTGCAGCTACCGGGCGGTGCATGAGGTTACAAGGTGGCGTGAGAGTGCGTGTGCGCCCTGTGCTGTGCTCCTGACCAGATCACGCCACCCCCACGCCACAGGGCCGCTGCCGCGCTATTTTGCAGCATAGACACGTAATGCATGTGTCTGAGGGCGGGGAAGGTGGGGCTGGGGTCCAGGCTGCCGGGCCAGTGTAGACAGGCCACAGGCACAGGTGCCCTCCCTGAGGACGGTGGGAGTCGGGTGCTGTAATCTCTCTGCTCTCCTCTATCTCCCATCCATGCTGCCCAGAGCAGAGTGGCCATGGGAAAGGAGGTCAAAGGGGACCCCCAAGGCCAGGCCCTGACTGGGGGATTCATGGCAGGAGGGGCGGAGTGGGGGATCCCAGCTGCCCTTCAGCTGAGCTCCCCGCAGTCTAAAGTGGCACGGTTTGTTGGGGCGTTGTGGCTTCAGGCTCCTGCCAGGTGCCACTTGGGATTCCAGGGGCTGTGCTGGGCCGGACTTGGATGCTGATATAGGAATTTGGGGCTGGCCTCAGGGCCCTGCTGCTGAGCCCTGCCCAGGGCCCTCAGGACATGTCGGCCTGCGGGAGTCACGGGTGACAAGTTTAGGAACGTTTCGAGCCACATATGAAATGGTGAGTTGCTTTGATCTCCAGCTTTGATCTGTACTAGGGGCAGTGCTGGCTGAGCTCAGGGACGCACAACCAGACTGGTCCGGCAGGGCCTAAACAGCCCTGCTTGGCACTCATCTGAATTCCGGGCATTTAGTAGGTAGGCAGGAGGGACTTTCTGAATAAAGAAATGGCCTCTTTTGGAGAAGTGGCAGGTGTCTGGGCTGCTGACACAGGGTCAGGCTGTGCTGGGGCAAGTCGGGAGCCAGGCAGGCAGGACTGCACGTGCAGGCGGGGGCCACAGAGGGCTGCAGGGAGAACCGTGATGTGGTGAGGCTTCGGGCTCCGAGGCATCCCTCTGAAGCTCTGGAGGGGACCAGGGCCGGGACACAGGCAGAGAGGCAGGCGGAGATGGAGAGACTCTGTGGGCTCTGACCTCAGCACCAGCTCAGGGAGTCTACCAGCGACATACGGCGTGGTGACCCGGGGCAGGCAGGCCTGGGTGGGGAGGGGTGGGCTGGTGGGCACACAGATGTGATGAGACCGGAGGGGTGTCCCTGTCACCAGGCCAGCCTGGCTGCCCACTGGCCCCGGCAGGCTGGGTGTCCAGAGCCAAGCGCAGTCTGAGCTGGAGGCAAGGCCCTTGGAACCCCCCCATCCCCCCAAGCCTGGAGGCCAGAGCCAGCTGGGGCCACCTGGCCAGGCCAGACCAAGCAGTCAGTGACGATCAGGGTCAGGCCACTTGGCTCCTCCTCCTGGCACAGGACAGTGCAGAGCCACCGCATGGTGAGCTTATACCATCCCATGGAGCGGAGAGAAAATGGAAGGCTGGCTGGCCTGCACCCTGCCCGAGGTCCAGGTGGGGTTCACAGCCCAGCAGCTCATCCCAGCCTCTGCCTGCGCTGCCCCTCGTGTCCAGGTAGCCCTGGGTTTGGGTTGCAAGCATCGCATAGCAGTGATCGAAAGACACCGTATGGTCCCGTTCACATGACGTGTCCACGGTAGGGAAACCTGCAGGGCAGAGGAGGGCTATGGGACATGGGGTGTTGCGGGATGGGGTCGTGTCCCCCTCTGCCCCCCCTCCCCCGTGCCACCTGCAGTAGCCGTGGCGGTAGCTTCGAGGACCACGGGAGCCTGTGCTTGACAGTGGAGGGTTTTATGCTGTGGGACTTGGATGGTCTGAGATCAAAGCAGAATCCTCGGGCTTCCGGTGCCTCTCCTGCCCAGGGAGGAGCCCGCGCAGAGGTGGGCAGAGGAGCCATGTCGGGCAGGGCGAGACGGGGCTCCTGCCATCTGTCCCCTGCTAGCCAGCAAGGTCTGCTTCCTCTTGTCTTAATGGACCTTTCCCCACTGGAGCCACATGTGGGTGGAGCCCTGTCCACCCCAGGAAGAGCACCAGTTTGTTGCCGAGGCACATAGACGTCAGAACAGCCGTTGAGCCCGAGTCAGATTGTGGCTTCTCGGCTCGCTTGAAGTCCCAGAGACTGTTTCTGGCCGCAGGGACGGGGGAGTCAATCTGGCTGACGTCTCTCTAAGGTCCAGTGTTGCCGCTGTTACCCTCGCATACCAGGCCTCTTTGCTGATCTGCAGTGGACCAGACTCACTTGTTTTCGGGGCCTTTGCCCATCCCATTGCCCCGATTTGTGTCCATGTCCCAGGCCTCTGCCGACACGCCCTTCATCCAGGAAGCCACTCCCGACCTCTCCCACGGAAGCAGCGTCTCCTCGTCCATTCTCATGCTGAGTTTCATCTTTTCACCTTACCCCCTCCTCTAAAAAACACTGTATTGCGCTATATTCCTTAGTCCATTTTTTAAAAACTTTATTTTGAGACAGGGTCTCACTGAGTCTCCGACTTGCCCTGGCTGGGCTGGAACTTGACACTATATCCTACCCCCGCCTCCCAGAGTGCTGGGATGACAGGCCCGTGTCCCTGGACCCAGCCCGAGGCCACGGTTTAAACCGGATGTGCGCGGTGTCTTGGCTCTGGCTGTGTGGCTCCTTGCCAGCAGGCTCATCGTGGGACTGGGTTTTGAGGTCCCGACATTCTGTCCGCCTTGGGCTCCACCCTCTGCCTCTCTCTTCCCCGTGTCTGTGGGCCTCTGGGTCTTCCTGTGCCCCTCGTGGGACACCGCCTTCTGTGGTACAGTGTGACCACACTGCGGCTTGAGCATCTGCCGAGACCCTATTTCCAAATAAAGCCGTGTTTCCCAGGCTTGGGGCAGGATCCCAGTCCTTTGTTTGAGGTGCTGGAGACTGACTGCAGGACCTTCATGCTGAACTACATCTCCAGCTCGTTTGTAAATTTTCAGACAAAATCCTGCAGAGTCGCTAAATGGCCCAGGTTGGGCTGAAACTTGTGATCCTCCTGCCGTGGCCTCCTGGAGTCCTGGGGGTGTCGGCCTGTGCCCGGGCCTGGCTCGGTCTTCCCCGGATTCTCTCTCCACCTGCATCTCCAACTGGGCGCGACCTTCGGGCATACCCCAGTTCTGAGCGGCTGTTCTTCTTTAAAAAAAAAAAAATACTGTCTGCTCTTCGGACCGCGTGATTTCTGCTGTTACCTTCAAGTTCCCCGACTCTTTCTTCCCCATCTTCTCTAATTTTATATGAAGCAATTCCGTGATTTTTCTGTTTCATATCATAATGTCTTTGGCTTATGAATTTTTTCCTATGTTCCATGTTGAAATTTCCTTCCTGTTCGTTAAGTATGAGCTGATTTTATTTTGCCATTACGGGGTGGGGGGGGTGGGGGGGAGCTGCCTCGGCGTCTCTGCTGGTCCTGCCGCTGAGGGCATCCCACGGGCCACGCTCACAGCCGTCTCCCGGCTTCTGGGGTCATCTCCCTGTAACCCTGGATCCTGTCCCAGGAATTGTGGATGACAGCCTGACAGGGACTGCAGGTTTATTTTGTTTTTCGTCTCAGAATGTGCGTGCGTTTGACCACCAGCTCCCTACCCCTCCCCGCCTTGCCCCCCAGGCTCCAGCCCCTGACAACTCCAGCCCACCCTGTGCGTCTGTGAGACCAGCTCACGTGAGGAGACCATGGGGCACCTGTCACCCAGCGCGGGGCTTCCAGGTCCATCCACATTGCCGCAAGGGGCCGTGATTTGTGCTTTTTCATGGCTGAGTAATGCTCCTTCGTGCATATGTGCTGCGTGGTCTTGGCTACTGTGAACAGCACTGCAGTGGACACAGGTATGCCGTGTCCCTTCCGAGCCCACCCAGGGCTGGCACCGACAGAGTCAGGGGGCATGATGTTCATTCGCGGCTTGGAAATGGTGACTCGGCAGAACTTGTCTGCTGACCCTGGCTGCTGGCACGCACCGGCAGAACCTTACCCACTCCCTTCGGGCCTAGCGGGTTGCAGCTAGCTGCTTGGCTAGTGTCTTTGTGGCCTGGGCTGGCCAGGACAGTGGCTGCTTTCCCACCATGACTCGGGATCCTCTCGGAGGTTGCCTCCTTCCGGAACGTTCACACTTCCCAGCTGCCACGACTGCCTGCCCACCACACTCTGGCCATCCAGCTGTGCTTTGTGGCCGCATGGCCCAGGATGTCCCCCGGTGGACCTTTCCTCGCCTAGAGGTTTTCTCGCCTGGGATCCCTGGGGGCTGCCTGCTGTGGGCTCCCTCTGACGCCTTTAGGTAATCTTGTTTGGCTGTTGGCTCGCGGCAGGTGTGGCGACTGTAGTGGCCCCGTGGGAGAGTTGTGCCAGCCGGGGCTCCGGGCCGCACTAGGGGCTCAAGGCAGCGCTGGGCACATAGTAAGCTCCTGGGAAGGGTGTGAACATGTGATCGGCCGCCATGCCTGAAGTCCTCCATGGACAGGACAAGAGGTTGTGGGAGGCAGACGCCACCAGGGAGGATGTGGCCAGCATCCTGTGGGGGCCACACAGTGGCCCCAACCCGTAGCTGCAGGAGAGACATTTACGCTGAAGGCCGGGTGAAGGGGTGGCCAGGAGGGCAAACAGAGGAGGTGGCTCTGGGGCTGACTGTGTGGCCATGTGCCAAGGTGACAGGATGGCCTGTCTCTACACGGGTGGCACCAAGTGGTAGATTGGACAGTTCAGGAATGGGAAGGAAATTCCAGCTCTTTCTGAAAGCAGCTTTTCCTAAAGCAAACTCTGAAGACACTGTAAACATGAGCTCTGTAATCTCTGTCCTCTGGGAGGCTGAAACAGGACGGTCTCAAGTTCAAGCTCAGCGTCTTAACTACTTGGCAAGACCTCGGAAAACAGAAAAAGAAAACCCGACGACTGGGCACGTAGCTTAGAGTGAAGGCCATGGGTTCGATTCCCCAGGGCTGCAAACCAAACCAGGCCAAAACCAAAGCCACGAGCGGGTGGGTGTTCTGTATGCACCTGCCTGTGCCTGGCCTGAGCGGCACGCCCCGGCTCGGATGGGAGGCACGTGTCAGGAGCAGCTCTGTGCACTTCACGGGACAGGACAGGAGGGGGCTGGTGGCAGGGCCGTTGTGCACGCTTCTGAGCTGGGTGCCAGCTCCCTCGGGTACAAGCAGGGACGACACGCAGGTGTAGTTGGCTGACCAGCAAGCTTTGTGACGTCCTCACTCCTCAGCGTCCTGGTCACCCTTGCCCCTTCCAAGTCCTCACACCCGATCTGTCTCCCAGGCCTCTGTACGAGGTGCCGTCTTGTCCCTGGGACAAATGCCCAACACCCGCGACCCAGGAGGAGACGCTTGTTTTGGCTCACGATTTCTGGGAGCTCAGTCCACGGGAAGCTGACCCTGAGGCAGGTGCGTCCTGACGGGAGGGTGTGGCAGATGCTGAGTCCACGGCAGGCAGGAACAGAGATGGAGGGAGCCAGGGACAAGGACACCTCCTCTGAGGTCACACCTCAGTGGCCCGCCTCCCGGCACCGCCAGGCAGAGCTCCCCGCACAGGAGACCGTGGGGAAGGTCATTTAGATTTAAACCATAACTGCTTCTCATCCCTGGAAGGCACTGCCTTAAGGAGAAGCAGCCCACAGATGAGAAGCCAAGGCTCAGAGCGGTTGTGATACTTAGCCAGGGCCACGCAGCACACCGGTCCAGGGAGAGCCCAGGGGTCTGGTGCCAAGGGGCGTCCCACCCCCGCTGCCCAGGGACATAGGGGCTGCGTCTCGCTCAGGAGCTGGCACGAGGGGCAGAGGAGGCAGCCAGTAGGAAAATGACGCGTGTAAACTGTCCTTTCCCCGCGGACACGGGTGCCTGTCACCATGGCAACCGCCCAGCGTTGGTGGACCCCGCACGCCATGGATAGCGCCAGTGCTGCTGGCATTTTAATTTAATGGCGCCGTTATTTTCCCATCATAAAAATCATATGCATTATGCATGTGTCTGGTTGCGTCAACGGGGTGCATTAAGGCGATGTTTTTACATAGCGATTGTACCTGGTAAAGCCTGTTAGAACAGTGCGCGTTTGTTCCAGAAAATGTAGGGAAAAGCCAGAAAAGGAGAAAGAGGAGAAAAATTCATTGGCTTCAGCCACCCCGCCCCAGCAACCGCGGTTCACACTCCGGAGAATCGTCTCCGGCTTCTCTCACCCGGCCGGCTTAGTTAACATGGCTGTGATCACTGGTCTATATAATTAAAAACATCCTCTGTACAACTTTACATCCTGTTTTCCCCCCTTAGGGGCTTTAACATAAAAATAGCTAGAGTCAGGGCCACCAAGGGACCCTGCGTGGCAGGGCAGGGGCTCGGGCTGCGGCCGCTGGGTGGCCCTGGGCCAGGGCAGGGACCCAAGGGACTGTGTCCGGTGCTGGGACATTTGGATCACACCCAGCGCACACTGCTGGCGTCCCTCCGGACCCGCCTTCTTGGCCCTGTCTGTCTGAGCAGAACGGGACAGCGTGGGTCCTGGGCACTGAGTGTGGCCCCTGATTCAGGTGCAGACTCCCTTCTCTCTCTGACTTCTCCTGTCACCATCGAAGCTGATGTTCGCCAGGGTGGCCCAGCGCTGCCTCGGAAGGCCCATGTTCACCAGAGGCGTGACCAAGAGCAAAGTGAATGTTTAAATTTTAAAGAATTATTGTAGTAAAAGACTCATTGCCATGAACCTCCCTCAAAACCCTCCCCCTCACCTCGACCGCCCTTACCCAGCATCCTGGGCGCTTCCCGCAGCAGCCCAGAAGTCCCCTTTCCTGAATGTCTCTGGTTGGGCCAGCATGGCTACCTCTGTGTCCTGACTCGGTTCAAAACACTGGCCTTCCGTGGTCATTTTGGCTTTGGGGACGAGCCAGAAGTTGTGCAGTGCCAGGTTGGTGAATTACAGGGGTGAGGACACGCTTTGTTTTTATTTAGCAAAAACTGCAATAAAAGTTTGGTCAGTGGGGGGTGATCAGTAAATACAGTGACTGACCAAATTAAAAAATGTATTACAGTCAACAACACACGGCCATGATCCCCTTCCTGCACCTCGCCTTGCTCTGAATACATGTCTTCCTTTGTTCCTGGCAGTGTGTCCTCTACTTAATTTATTTTTTAATTTAAACCGTCGCTGTAAATGCTGATCATGGCTGTACAGGGCGTCTGCCAGCTGTGTGACTGTGGAGCGTCCTGGGCCGCGGAGCCCGGAGCTTGCTCTGGCCGGGCTTGCCTTCCGGCCAGGAGGAGCATCAGAAGACAATACAAACAAGCCAGATGGGCTGTGGGGCCCCGGGGCCACGGCATGGGGGCTCAGGGCACAAAGGCAGGTTCATGGGGGTGCACGTGGGCTGCTTCGAAGGAGCAGTGACGGAGAAGCAAGGGATGGAAGGCGCTGCCTCGTCCTCCACCGAGGCCAGGTTGTAGCGGCAAGGGTGAAGTGAGTGGCCCGGGGAAGTGTCTCTGGCGAGGGGGTGGAAGACATGTTGGGCACCAGGGTGAGCAGTGCACAGGGCCGGCAGGCCTGGATGCAGAGAGGGCGGAGGACCCGGGAGCCTGGGCAAGCTGCTTTGCTGGAGGTGCCACCAACAATGCCCAGGGAGCTGCCGGGAGGAGGTGGGAGGGAACCGCCAGAGGGTTGGGAGCAGAGGCCCATTGTGACTCGGGGATCTAACAGTCACTCTGGTGGCCACAGGGGAAGGACAGGGCAGGGGAGCCGGGAGTCCCCGCTCTGGGGCCACGGGGGGAATGAGTGTTACTCCTGTGGTTCAGCGACAGTAGGCCCTTACTCTTCAAGCCAGGGTTGGACATTCTGGTGTCTAGAGTCCAGATCGGGATGGCGCAAGATGACAGAGGTCCCTCCCACCTTGGACCATCAGTCATTGCTGTTTGGGCCTAGGGGAGGTGTCCTGGTTACTTCCTTGTTGCTGGGACAGGATACCTGACATCCATAACGTAAGGGAGGAAAGGTTTAATTTAGCTCATGATGTCAGAGGGTCTCAGTGCATTCACTGGTTGGCGGCTGGACACGGTGTGATCACATGGCAGGGCTCCAGACAGAGATCCCCACGGCATGGCAGAACAGAAGCCAGTCGGGGAGGAAGGACAGAACTAGCACCCGCCCCTCCCAGCCAGGTCCCACTCCCAACAGCGCACAGTATCCACGGGTACATGAGGCTGTTGAGGGGCCACTCCAGATTCACACCACAGCGGGAGGTGTTCTAGAGTGTTCCATTTCTCAAGACATACTAGAAGTGTGGGTTTTTACTGAAAGGCACTTTTCAGCTGTTAGGAGTGAGCTGAAATTAGGCGAGTCTCATGTTGGGTTTCCAGGAAAGCTTGGTGGGGAACAGCCCAGCTGTGCGTGGACAAGCATACCGCAGAGCCGTCTCCCCCTTGAAGGAGTGGCTTTGCCTCTGCCAGGCCAGGCGCCCTAGGGCTGGCCCACGGAATGTGTGGGCCCCCTGTCCCTGTGACTCATAAAGCCTGAGAATGCAGGCAGGGGAGCCCCTCACTCTTAGATGCCGCAAGGAAGGCGTGGAAATGGTAGCGTGGTCTCTCTCCAGATACCTGCAGGGAGCAGAGCTCTGGGAGCCCGAGCCCCCTGATGCCAATAATGGGGCAACGCTAAAAGGAAGGTGTCGGGGCGCCTTGAAGAGCCATCTGTGGGTGGGGAGAGGGGAGCAGGTGCCGGAGTTTGGCCTTTCGGGGTAGACAGGAGGGCTGGGGGCCTTCCTGGGGACAGGCCCCAGGGGGAAGGAAGAAGGCCTCCAGCTCCGAGCCAGCCCTGGCAGGGGAGGGTCTGCTCACAGGGGTGCTGGGAAGGGCCAGCCTGCCCCCGTGGCTGCCACGGGGGGACTGATGGGGTCGAGTCAGCAGGCAAGGCCACACTAGGTGTCTCGAGATGCCACCCTGGCTCTTCCCGCTGCAGCTAGTACTACGGGGTCTGGCCGGCCACCGAGGTGATACCCCATAGCCCACGGTGCTCCCGGTCACCCCTCGTCCTGAGTGGCTTCCCACGGGCTGGCCCTGCCCAGTGGAGGTCCAGTGGAGGCCTTGGCCCACTGTCTCTTATGCTCTCAAGGCTGCACCCAGGGCAGGAGCCCTACCACTCTCAGCCTGGGACAGGTCTCCCTTTTCAGTGCCCTCCTGATCTTTCAGGCTTAGTGACACCCTGTGAGACGCCGTTTCCGGTACTAGAGATCCAACCCAGGGTCTCTGCACTGACCTACATCCCCAGCCTATTATTGAGTTTTGGTTTTGAGACGGGGTCTCGCCTAGTCACTAGGTTGCCCAGACTGGGCTCAGTCAGTCCTCCTGCCTCAGCCTACCTGGCGGCTGGGTTTCTGGGCCTGCGCTACAGGGCGTGGCTCCGATTGCTTCCTGAAGGGAGGGGGGAGGAAAGTGTAGCCCTGAAGCAGGGTACTCCTGACCCTCTGCCCAGGGGTGCGGGGCCCTCTGTGCAGGGGTGGGGGTCCTGGGGACGGTGTCACCCCGCTGCAGGTGGCCGTCTAAAGATCTGTTCCTCCTGTCTTTCTTTTCTGCAGCCGATATTATCTCCACCGTCGAGTTCAACCACACGGGGGAGCTGCTGGCCACAGGCGACAAGGGCGGCAGGGTCGTCATCTTCCAGCGGGAACCGGAGGTGAGGAGAGGAGGAGTGCAGGGATGGGCTCCGGGGCTCCAGGGATACTGCAGGAAGGCCGGGGGCGGGGCCTGGAGGGGCGGGGCCAGGCGGGAAAGGCGTGGCCAGGAAAGTGCATGGGGGTGGGGACTGTGCTGCCTAGGGCCAGGTATGTGGCCAGGCTCCTGCCGGTTACCCCCTGAGCTCAGCCCCGTACCACGGGGTCCTGGGGTGGAGGGCAGGGGGTGGAGCGGGCGCAGAGGTGGGGCGCCAGGTCAGAGGGACTTGCAGAGCCCAGTCCTGGAACCAGCAGCCCAGCAGGTGTTGGCCAATTGCCCTGCTCTGTTCTTGACCCCAGAGAAACCCTGGCATCCTGCAGACGGGGCTCCTGCCTCTCTAGAGCGCCTGTTAACGCTTCCTCTGCCAGCGGCCTGGGGTTGCGCTGGCCTTAGAAGGCAGCGAGGGAGAAGCCCTGTCTTGGGCAACAAATGCCAGCTGAGTTTGGTGCCCTCTATTCAGGCCTCAGCACCCCCAGCCCTCCCCCCACCCCACCCCATCCCACCTGGCAGGAGGGGCCTGCAGCACTGGCCCACGGGGTCATTTCTGAAACTCTAAAAGCACTTTGCGATGGGAGGCCCTGCACCTGCTAAGCACCGATTACGTCACACAGTCACAAGCCTTGCTACGCATTCTGGTTACTGGTTCTTAGGGGCTCCCCTCAGAGGGTGAGGATCAGCACCCATTTTACAGAGGTGAAGTTTGGCAGGTCACCAGGCCTGCAGCACTCCAGGGCTGCGGCCTGTCTCACACCTCCCGGCCACCCCCAGGGCCTGTGTCCAGCAAACCTGTGCTGAAACCAGGGAGGGAGGAGGGGAAGGGACTTGAAGGGGTGGGCAGACAGGCAGGAGGAAGGGGGAGCTGGGAGTTCCCTCCCGGGTCCTCCTTCCGCATCCCCCATGGCAGTTCCCTTATCCACAGATGAGGAGGCCGTGGTAGCAAAATGAGCTAGGAAGAGCTCAGCAGTGGCTGGCTAGTGGCCACCCATGCATCAGGGCCCCTGGGGACATTGTGTTGGGGACTGGCCATCCCGCAGCCCTGTGGCTGGCACTAGGGGTTTCACAGATGGACCAAACTGTCCCTTGGGCTGCAGAGCAGAGCCTTTCCCTTGCTGGACTGTAGAGAGAAATTACCCTGGCAGAGACTGCCCTGTTTGGCCTTTTCTCATTAGCCTCTCCTCCATTCGGACCCCGGGCCTTTGTCATAGCATGTGCTTGTGGGAGAGGAACTGAACTGGAGACCAAAGTGGTAAAGAATTTTAGAGCTTTTCAAAAGCAAGACAGGGGTAGGAACCTAAAAATACATCCTTTTAAATAATGGACAGAAAAACTAGAATTTTTTTTTTTTTTTAAATGAGTAGAAAGGTATGGAACTGCTGGGCTGAATGTCTTTGTCCATCCTGGTTGCAGTCGCATGAAATTGAGTTGAAAATGGTCCCTGCTGCATGCAGTGGGCCCACAACCTTGCTCTTTAGGGGGCTGCGCAGTAGGGGGAGGTGTTTGGGGGGTACTAGGGATTAAGTCCAGGGTTTTCTCACTGAGCTACATTCTCAGCCCATTTTATTTTTGATTTTGGGACAGGGTCTTGGTAAGTCACTAAGGTGCCCGGGCTGAAACTTTGGGTTCTCCTGCCTCAGCCTCCTAGAGTGCTGGATTGCAGGCCTGTGCCACTGGGCTCCGCTGGGGTCTCTATTAGAAGGGGCCCTGCTGCCTGGAACAGGGTGGGTGCATTCCTTTACATCGGGCTGGGGTGGCCACCAGGACATCAGACATAGGATAGGGCCTGGGACCCAGGTGGCCAGGGCCTCCGTAGTAGCATCTGACCTCAGTGGCTCGAGTGATAGCCACCGAGTGGACACACAACCTTGGAGGTCCATTGGCCTACGGCCTCCCCTTGCTGGTATGTATGAGGGGAGTGCTGGTGTCCCCATTCTGCAGAGGAGCTTCCGGCACAGAGAGGGTGAGGCGTTGGGACCCTTTAGCCCAGTGCCCTGCACACAGTAGGTGCTCCGTAAACACAACCTCGCCGGGATGTTGCTTTTTCTTACTGAACTTACGAGCAGGCCCAGGTGTGTCCACGGCCGCACAGCAGGTTGAAGGCCGTGGGAAGGGTAGCATCTCCCTTCTGTCCTTGGACTGGACTGACAGGTCCTGCTTGGCTGCTGGTCTCAGGCGGGGTCAGGCTGTCTGAAATTTCACCCGTGTGGCCCTTGCCCTGTGCCCTTCCTGCGCCCCCAGCCGGTCCTGCCGCTCAGCCCATTTCTGGGTCCCTTGCAGAGTAAAAATGCGCCTCACAGCCAGGGCGAGTATGACGTGTACAGCACCTTCCAGAGCCATGAGCCCGAGTTCGACTATCTCAAGAGCCTGGAGATCGAGGAGAAGATTAACAAGATCAAATGGCTCCCGCAGCAGAACGCGGCCCACGCACTCCTGTCCACCAACGGTGAGCCGCCCGCCCCGGTGCTCATGCTCCACGGTGCTGGGGCCCTGCCACACCGGGTACCGCATCTACTGACATATACTGGGAGTGTGTCTGTGGGTCTCCAGAGCGCCTAAGGCAGGGGTCCCCAGCCACCAAGCAGGAAGTGGGCGGCAGGCCAGCATGCAGGCTTCACCTGTACTTACGGCCGCTGGCCATCGCTGGTGACCACAGGGGCTCCGCCTCCTGTCAGATAAGCAGCTGTGCCAGATGCCCAGAGGAGCAGGAACCCTACTGTGACCCGTTCCTGAGGGATCTAGGCTGCGTGCTCCTTGTGAGAATCTAATGCCTGCCGAGATCTGCGGTGAAGCCCAGGAGGGGAAGCTAGTGTCCCCACCCCACTTGCTTACCCCACAGTCCATGGAGAAGCTGTGTCCCGTGAAACTAGTCCATGGTGGTGGCAGGGCTGGGGACCGTTCTCCGAAAGCGTAACACATGGTTCCGTGGACTGACCAGGCAGGAGCTCTGTCCCCGGGCTGAGATGAGGTCATTCCCATTATCAGGGACATCATGGTGAACGCTGTGGGGCGGGGAACAAGGTAGGAAGCCTGGTGACCCCTGAACAGACTGAATCCTTCACCCCCACAGTGAGAGGCCGGACCCCTGCGCCAGAGCTGGGGCCGCCCTCTGCTGCGGGGCAGGGCGGGGCGGGCCCGGGTTGTCGTTCTGCCTCGGGAGAGGGCCGGTCCCACCTCGCCCCCGGGAGCTCCTGTTAGGCGCCCGCTCCTGTGTCCCCCCGAGGGAGCAGCTCTGGAACCTGACTGCTCAGCTCCAATCTTCTCCGATTCTTTTAAATTTCTTAACTTTATTCTTCCCTAAGATTATCCGCAGTCTATGTTTTCCATATAATATTTATGTTCAAATCGAAGAGTCAGCGCACATACATGTCACATGTGGACCACTTCCCACCCTCTCGCCCCCTTTCCCATGTTCCCATTCCCTCCACAGAAGTCTTCCTGTTTCCTGTCATCACTCTTCCATTTTGCTCTCTTATTTATTCATACTTGGGGTTCCCCGTGTTAGAGAAACCATGTGACATTCAGCCTTCTGATTCATCTTGCTCATAAGCATGATGGTCTCAAGGCACATCCTACTAATCACTCAAATTCACCCTTCTTGATGGCAGAATAATGCTCCACTGTGCACACATCCATTCATTCTTCCTCGGCCCCTTCTCTGGTACATGGCGGTGTTTACTCTGGCTACTGAGCTAGTCAGGGTCTTGCAGAAAAACCAAAGTGGAGAGGGGGAGAGAGGGAGCAAGGCTGACTTAGGGAATCGGCTCCCATGTCTGGAGAGGCCGGCAAGAGTGAGATGTGCCTGGTGGCCCGCAGGCCGGAGCCCGGGAGGAGTCGCAGCTAAGTCAGAGGTCGGCAGAGCGGCCCCTGCTCCGTCCCATGACGCTCCTAGCAGGGAGGCCCGGGGCGCCTGCTGCCAGCTATGGTGGGGAACAGCAGACTCTCTTGCACTGGTCAGTGAGGGACCTTAAAGAGCAAGGAGGTGCATCTGAGAGGCTGAGACACAAGGCTGGCCACAAGTTCAAGCCCAGACCGGGCAGTGTAGTGACTTAGCAAGACCCTGTTTCATAATTTTTTTAAAAAAAATAAATACAATGGTCTCAGTTCAATGGCCCTGGCTTCAATCTCCAGTGCCACAAAAGAGACAAACCAAGACGTAGAAAGGTGCAGTGGGACAGCGTCCGGAAATCGGCTCGGAGGGCGACAGTGGCCCTTAGGTGCGAGGTCACCTCAGGTCAGGAATGAGAGGACGGCGGAGCTTGGGCAGACCTTCTGCACACAGAAGTGTTCCGAGCGTCTGTTTATGCAATGTGTAACCACCTGTCGAGAATGGCGGCGTCTGGGCCGCCATGTCACTGCACAGCGAGCCCTAGCGGTCCTCGGCGGGCCCCTCAGTCCTCGGCGGGCCCCTTCGGTCCTCAGCAGGCCCCTCAGTCCTCGGCGGGCCCCTCCGGTCCCTCCGCCCTGATGGTTAGTGACATGCTGCTTTTTCTCTGTGGGTCCTCCAAGATAAAACCATCAAGTTGTGGAAGATCACCGAGCGGGACAAAAGGCCCGAGGGCTACAACCTGAAGGACGAGGAAGGGAAGCTGAAGGACCTGTCCACGGTGACGTCGTTGCAGGTGAGCACCCCCCCCCCCCAGGCCCCGCCCTCAGGTGGGCACTCCTGTGCTGTTTTCATCAAACCTGGAGGATCTCAGGACATGGAAAGCCAGGAGGGGAGGAGCGAGAGGCAGGCTCACCTGGGCTCTGAACGTGTCAGGTGCCATGGGGGTGCTTTCCCTGCCCTGACTCAGTTTCCTCCCGGCCGAGGTGGGGGACGGTATTTCTTCTGGGAGTCCCGTGAGCACAAGGTATGGATGCGTGTCTCTGAAGTGCCCGTGCCGGCCTGGCTCAGCGGTGCAGGCCTGTCGCCCCAGTGCTCTGGGAGGAGGCTAAGGCAGGAGGATTGAAGGTTTGAGCCCCACCTGGGCAACTTGGTGACTTAGCAAGACCTTGTCTCAGAATGTAAAATGAACATGGGCTGGGAGTGTAGCTCAGTGTGAAAGCCTGGGACTCAATCCTCAGTATCACAAAATAAATAAATAAAAATAAACAAACAAATAAATAAAAGGAAGCACCCTCGCCTGTAAGAGAAGGGAGATCCAGTCAGGGATGCCCGGCTACGTGAAGGGGGAAATGGAGGCCCAGAGAGGGGCAGCCTCTTCCCCGAAGCTGCTCCGCACGAGGGGGGCACAGTCAGAGGAGACAGTCGGCTGAGTGCTGCGGGCCCCCAGTCCTCTGCTGCCGGCGCAGGGAAGCTGGGACATGCGAGGCCCAGGGATGGCCTGGATGGCCCTGTCACAGAGCTACAGAGGAGACTGGGCCTGTCACATTGCAGAGCTGTGGCAGACTCATCCCATGTGATTAAACTGGCAGCGGACTCCTTTCCTCCCACTGAGAGGTGTGAGGCACAGAATAAAGAGCTCTGGAGTTGCAGGACATGGGATCGAATCCTGCCCCGGCCACTCCCTGGCTTGTATGACCTTGTGTGAAGCACTGGCCACCATAAGCCTCAGATCCCTGGAAGTTCAGTCCATCCAGGATTCAAGCCTATTGATTGGTGCCGCCACATCCGGGGTGGGACTTCTTCCTCCAGTTTGCTGGCCTACCTGTCAGTCATCCACGGACACACCCAGAACTTCCCTTTACTGACTGGCAGGTTGTCTTAGTGAGTTCAAATGGACACATCTGATCAACCATGGTGGCCTGTATTGGTCTGGGACTTCGCTCCACAGCAGCTGGGTAGGAGGAGGGAGGCAGATTTCTTCCCCTTCCTTTCTATGTCAGCGGCTTTGGGGTCTGCTTTGGGGGATGGCCGCATGTGAATATCCTGAGACTGCCAGGAGGGAGGACTGGCTGGAGGAGGGGACACGGGGTGGGATGCTGGAATTTTGCTGGGCCAGGGACACCCTGACCTCCTCTGGGACAGCAGGACTTCCTGTCGCTTCAGCCCAAGGGTCCCGGGGTGGGTGATGGCTGTGCCCCAGCTGAAGGGAAGGTGAGGGACGGACCTAGAATATCACACACCAGGGACAGGCCCCGGAACAGGGACTCCCAGGAGTGTAGCCTGGACGCACACACCCGCACCGTGCACACGCACGCCTCCCACATGTGCACATGCACCTGCACAACAGGGTCCCCTGCATGTCCGAAAACAGCGTGGGCTGCAGAGTTGCAGCTCCACCAAGGAACAGGTCACTCCTGCTGGAGCACTGAGGCTGTCACCCCCACCTCAGCCGCCCCTCCCCTGAGCGTGGGGACCCAGCCCAGTCCTTCATCCATTTGCTCACTCAGCACTGGGCTGTCTGCACAGAGCCTGGACCGCGTACCGGAGAGAGACAGGTAGACGAGGGAAGACAGGACATACCTGACCGGGCCCCAGGCCGTCTGGAGCGGATGACAGCCCCACTCACAGCTGGCCAGCGCTGTGGGTGACAAGGGACTGTGGTGTGGGGGAGCCTGGCCCAGCCTGAGTGCAGAGTGGGTCAGCTTTGTTCTTTGAGCACCAGCCAGGCCTGAGGACGGACTCGTGAGGCCGTGTCTGTCTATCTGGACACCTCTGCCTTCCTCACAATTGAACGGATTGTATCCGATGTCACCATAGAGCCTGCCAGGGCCCTGCAGAGGCACACAGCAGGCCTGGGGGAGAGCCAGCTGCAGGCACCCCTCCAGGGTAGGCACACACGGGGCAGCTGCCTCTGTTCTTGGAAGAGGAGTCAGAGTGGACTCGGAGCCCTGGGGGGAAGCAGTCCAGGCGCTGGGCACAGAGAGCAGCAGAGGCCCATGTCTGACGCCCCCGTGGGGACTGAGAGCTCCAGACCTGGGAGTTTGTGCGAGTCAAGCCGACTTCAGTCGCTGGAACAAACAACCCAGCAGCCCAGAGCTGGGCGGGGAAATGTATTTCTCACTGTGAGAAAGCTGGCGTGGGCGTGCCCAGGTGGCCTTGCCTCCCCTGCAGGCTGCTGCTTCCCTTCGCACCGCTCTGGCTGGGATCCTCCCCTTCCAGGCTAGAAGGCACACTGCGGCTTTACTATGGTGCTTTGCTTGCATCTCATTGGTCAGAACCAGTCACATAGCCACGCTCAGGTGCAAGGGCTTCTGGGAAGTGTAGTCCCTATGGGAGTAACACCTTCCAATCACATTGTTGCAGAATGGATGCACAACGTCTGATGGTCATTTGGCGACCGGTCATTTTTTCTTCTCATTCCGCCTTTGAGATGAGGAGATGGGTCCAGAGGGTCCAGACACTTAGTCACAGATCACAGTGGCAAGTGTCCAAGCCAGGGCTCAGGACCACTCCAAGGGTCTGACAGGAGTGAGCAGCTTCTCTCACAGGGTGGGAAGCAGCCACCATCTGCCCCTGCTTATTTCTTCCCTGAAAGTACTGGGGACTGAATTCAGGGTCCTCACAGAGCTACGCCCCCAGCTTTTTTTATTTTTCATTGTGAGTTTCTCCCTAAATTGCTAAGTTGCCCAGGCTGGGCTCAAACTTGCAGTCAGTCCTCTTGGCTCAGCCTGCAGGAATGCTGTAATTACGGCCTGTGCCACCAGGCCTGGCTGGCCCTCCTTGCTGTTCTGACCCTGTAGCATTAAGGTGGATCTCTGCCCAGGTGTTAAGGTCACATGCACAGGCTGCAGTGTACCACCCTCCCCCAGCCCGCACCGGCCTGTACTGACCATAGCGTCTCAGCCGGTGCCTGCCCCTGTGCTGACCATACATCCTACACAGGTGCCTGCCCCAGCACTGACCACACCCCTTCCGTAGGTGCCGGTGCTCAAGCCCATGGACCTCATGGTGGAGGTGAGCCCGCGGAGGATCTTTGCCAATGGCCACACCTACCACATCAACTCCATCTCCGTCAACAGCGACTGTGAGACATACATGTCGGCTGATGACCTGCGCATCAACCTTTGGCACCTGGCGGTCACCGACCGGAGCTTTAGTATCCTCACGCGTGGGCCCTGGGGGAGGGGCTCCCGTGGCCCAACAGCAGCTGCTCTGGGGGCTTCTGCTGTTTTACTTCTTTATGGAGGAAGCTTGGCTCAAGGTGTGAGGGTAGCTCCAGTGTGGAACCACCTGTTGTCCACGTAAACTTAAGTCGTGGCTCCTCAGGTGAGATGAATCTGTCAGGGAGCCACATTGTCCCTAGCACTCCCTGTGGAGTGACAGGACACAGGACCAGGTGTGCCCACAAGAGCAGGGGGATACTTGGATGTTCTGAGATGCTGTTGGAGCAGGGGCCTGGAGGATGCTGGCTGGCAGAAGGTGACCGTCCTGAGTAGTTTTGTGAAGAGAATCTGGTTGGAGCCTGCGCCAGGGCAGAGAGGGGGTGCTGCTGTCACCAGCGTGTCCTGCGCCTTCCGCTGTGTGTTTGGTGACCCTATACGTACTGATGAGCTACTGGACATTCCCTCATGTCCAAACAGCAGCACTTTGTATAGCAGCAAAACTGATTTTTTAAAAAGTTAATGAAGAGAGGGCTGGAGAGATAGCTCAGCAGTAAAGCGCTTTGCCTAGGAAGCTCAAGGCCCTGGGTTCGATACCCTAACACCACATAAGCCGGGTGTTGGTGCATGCCTGTAATTCCAGCACTTGGGAGACTGAGGTAGGAGGTTTGCCTGAGTTTGAGGCCAGCCTGGGCTGCATAATGAGTCCAGGACCAGCCTGGTATACAGCCAGACCGTGGGGATTAAGCCCAGGGCTTTGCTCTCTGAGCTACATCCTCGGCCTTTTTTTTGTTTTTGTTTTTGTTTTTGTTTTGTGTTTGTTTTATATTTTGAGACAATGTCTTACCAAGTCACTGAGTTCCCCAGGCTGGGCTCAAACTTGCAATCCTCCTGCCTCAGCCTCCCAGAGTGCTGGGATGACAGGCCTGCGCCAGCACACCCAGCCAAGGTGGGTGGTGGTGAGGCCCTTTGTGTGGCCACTTCCTGCTGTCACACTGGCGGTGTTTTCTGGGCTCCGCATGGGCCTGGCGTACACACGGTGCAGCATCTGAGATGCAGTCACTGTCAGTCAGCTGCCCGTCACGTGACAAGATGCCTCGGAAAGTCAGCGTACAAGAGGAAAGATTGCTTTTGGCTCACGGTTCTAGACCATGGTAGGTTGGTGCTATGATGGAGGCAGAAATATCAGGCCAAACGCTCGGAACAGCAAAGCTGCTCAGCTCCTGGTAGCGGGGAGGCCGCCAGCAAGCCAGCCAGGAAGGGGCTGGGGACATTCGGTTCCCCAGGGTCACGCCCCCAAGGCCCAACGAGCCCTCACGTTCTAACAGTGCATTCAGCCACGATCTCACCAGTGGATTCGTCCACTTGAGGACATCAGGATCCTTCTGAACAAATACCCTGGTAAGAGGCCTGCTTGCCCAATGTCCGCCAGCTGATGACCACGCTTCCTCGTGGCGGGCCTTTCGGGGACAGTTTAGATCCCACTCACCACAGCCACTGAGGCTCACACTAGGAGCCCTGTCCCACCGCACTGCCAGAGCCCTTTCCCTCCTCCCCTGGGATGGTCAGCTTTGTCCCCTGTGCTCAGCCTGTGGGCTGCCCCAGGCCAAGATACTGGCTCCTGGCGACTCCGCTGTGGCCATGCCAGCTCCTGCTTAACCCTCTCAGCAGTCCCCTTGGCTTCTGGAGGACGTCTACACCCTCAGCGTCCTTGATAGTGGCCAGCTTCTTGATGACCGGCCCCTTGGTGACACCCTCTGCATCACACTCACCCCTTCCCTCTGGTACTGGGTGGGGCTCTGCCCGCCTCTGCGGATCTTTGTCCCCAAGAGCCCAGCTGACCCATTTGACCACGGTCACCCCCTCCCAGCCCCATTGCCTGCCCCCTCCTGCCTGTCTCCACACCCATTTGGGGCTGGCCAGGGCCTGCTGGGCCCGGCTCCTTGGCTGATACTGGGCGCACTGAGTTTGCTGTTAATAGGATCCCTACTCCCGTACTTTTTGCTGGAATCCCTGGGATTAGGAATCTGGTGTGGCCTCTCCGGATCCCCTGTGCTCCAAGCAGGCCCCCCACACAGTAGGTGCTCTGAGGTGTGTCACTCAGTGCCAAGGCCCTGGGCTCAGCCTCCAGTGCCACATGCACACAGACAAGCAAAGGATCCGGACAGACATTGGCTGGCTGTGCTCCAGCACCAGCAGCCCAGCCTCGGGCCTCTTGCTAACCCTCCCGGGCCCTCAGCCTCTGGGAAGGCAAACTGGGCAAACCTCCCAAGGGACAAAGGAGCCGTTCACACCAGTGGCCCCGCCACTGACCAGGACCCAGCACTAAGCTGGTGGCATATTGTCTTTGCCAAGCCCTCAGTCGTCAAGGCCCCATCTCCCGGGCACTGGCGTTCTCCTTGCCCCGGCCCCGGCCCGCGTCTGTTTGGAGAACGCTTTGGTCCTCTCATACCAACATTTGCTGACTGCGGCGGAGCCCTGGGCGGTGTTGCTGGCGCTCCGTGTGTCTTCAAGGGGACAAATTGACGGAGGCCGAGCTGGGGAATGGCTGCTTTATTTTTAGCACTCCCAGGATTTTAAAGCTGGTTCTGTTGATTCTTCTCCCCCAGAGTGATTACTGGTGCTGGAGGCCAGCAGCTTGGTCTGGAGCGGATGGTTAATTCTCATTTATGGGGGTGGAGGGGGGACATCCCCTCAGTTAGGCCAGCGGGAGGACAGGCAGCTGGGTCGCTGCGGGTGGAACCCTGGGTCTTTGCTCCATGCTACACCCCCAACCCAGTTTTTGGTTTTGATTTTGAAGCAGGGTCTCACCAAGTTGCCCGGGCTGGGCTCAAACTGGGGATCCTCCTGCCTCGAACTCAGGGCAGACAAATGCCCTGGGGAGCAGGAGTGGCAAGGGAGGAGACCTGGGCAAGATTAGCCCCGGCCACAGGGCACACAGGAGTCTCTTTCCTGCTGACGTCTCACCAGCTCTCACAAGGGCCACGTGCTGGTGCTCCCCAGCTGGCCTCTGGAGGCCTGGCGCTGCCTTAGGCAGCCAGCGGAGGAGTGTCTATAGAAACCATGGGACCTGATTATGCAGAAGGCCACGCAGACCGTTTTTCCTGTGTCCCTGGCAGGAAGAGCTGTGAGCTTCACTCTTAGATTAAACACACCCAGTTTGTGAGCTTTGTTGACTTCTCCAGTGCAGCTGAGAGCCTTTAGGGCTGGTGTGAACTGTGGGTTACCCAGAGCAAAGGCCTTGTGTCGGGGCCAGGGATACCAGAACTCCACCTGGCCCCCGGGGCTGCAATTGCTCCAGCCATTTGTCTTGTAGCTCCCAGGGGCTCCAGCAGGCCTTGGGGCGGTGCCACTCAGTCCCTGCCTCCCGCCTGGTGTCTGTGTGTCTCTTCAGGTTGCATCTGAGGAGGACACGTGTATTGGGTTTAGGGCCCACCTGGGTGATCCAAGGTGCTCTTACCTTGAGATACTTTATTAATGTCCATAAGACCCTTTTGTCGAGGGCTGTGGGCATATCTCAGCAGCTAGCGCACTTGCCTAACAAGCATAAGGCCCTGGGTTCAATTCCCTAGCACCACATAATGGCATGGCAGTGCACGCCTGTCATCCTAGCCCACAGAATGGCTGAGGCGGGAGGATTGCCATCAGTTCGGTGCCAGCCTGGGCGGCATAAGGAGTTCAGAGCCAGCCTGGAATGCAGAGCGAGACTGTCACAGAAAAAAAAAAAAGGTTGAATCAGGTCGCCTTCACAGTCTCTTTGGGAGAGGATCTGTGGGCACATCTAGGGAAGCAGCTGAGGCTCCGCTTGGGTGCCGCCTCACCTCTCTCCCCTTCCTCCCTCTCCGCCCTTCGGCCCCTCCCGCCTGGCTAGTTCTGTCCAGAAACCAGGGCGCCCCCACCTCAAATGACTCTTGGCTGCCTGAGGGTGATTGAAAACTCTACAGAGCCTGCGAGGGGTGGAATTAGGTAGAAAAATGGCCTCTGAGAGACTCCGCTGTGCCCTGAGGAGCCCAGTTCTGGAGGGATGAGGTAACTTTGGGAAGTGTAGTGTGACAGGTGGGGTTTCTGCAGTGGTCATGACATTGGGAGGGGACAGTTCTTGAAGGGATGGATGCTCCCTGGTCATGCCCAACCCCTCATGTTGTACCTAGAAAAACTCAGGCATACCCAGATGGAGATATCATCCTCATGTAACTCAGCACATTTCAGAAGGAGCCAGGAACCGGACACCCTACCCAGGTCCCCAGCTTTTGACCTGGTATTGGTCCCCCAGAGTCAGGGCCACCAGCTCTGGCCACTGCTAGACGCAACGTCCCAGAGCCCCGAGTGCCTGTGGCCCGTTGGCAGTCCCGGAGGCCGTGTGTTGGCGATGCCTGAGCTACTGCGTGCTTGTCCACCTCGGGCTCCGGTTTCAGGATGGGTTAGTTAGACCCAGTGCGGGAGGACTGCCCCACTCTAACCAGCCCCTTTGTGTGCTTGCTGATAGCAAGGTCCAGTGACCAAGACCTAGCCCAGTGCCCATGGCCTGCAGGACACTGGCGCCTTGCAGGTGCCAGGTGTGGCCCCGGGCCCTGCAGTTCAGGGAGCAGGAAGGACTTTCCTGCCTGACGGCGTCGCAGCTGCATTGGCTATGACCCTGTGCTTTGCCATGTGGAAGCCACGTCCTGTGACCAGAACGCCAGGGAGGTTCTTGGAGTGAGTCAGGGTGTACGAACCAGCATCCTGGGCCCCCAGAGGGACCAGGACTGCCCCTGTCTCCCTGGCCTCCATCTTTTGCCGTGGCCTCTGCTAGCTGTGGGTGGACATAACTGAGACCTGTGTGGTTCTGAAGGTTCCTGGGCGTCCGGGGGTGGGAGAGGGGAGAGGGACTGGACAGACAGTGCCTTCCTAAGAGGCTTGGTGACATTGTGGTGACAGACATCATCTCAGCTGTGCTGTGTGTGTCCACAGCAGGCCGGTTCCAGGGCAGGTCTCGCGGCGGGATGTCTCAGTCACCTTCTCTTTGTTGGGACACAATACTGACACTCCTAACTTCAGGGGCGGCAGGTTTACTTCCGCTCACCGTAGAGGTCTCGGGGGCCTGGCGGAGGCCCAGCCGGAGAGAAGCTGCTCACGGCTTGGCGGGACAGGAAGCAGAGGGGCTGGGGAGGAGCTGGGGCAAGAATCTGCCCCTCCAGGCCACACCCCCGGGATCCGCCCCTCCCAACCAGCAAGTGAATCAGTGGATGAATCCACACGACTCAGTGAAGCCCCTCAGTCTAGTGAGCCTCCAGAAATGCAGGCGGCTTTGGGGGATAGTCTGGACCCAAGCCGTTAGATGGAAGGAAAAGGGTCCCGGTGCATGGCATGCTGTCAGAGCCTCAGCCTGAAGTCAGTCAGGTGAAGTGTGTCACGTGAAGTGACACGTGACAAAGGTGCCAGCTGCTCAGAGTCCCAGGTGGCTGATGGACACGGGCCCCCACGAGGGACGCTGTGAGCCAGGTGCCCCACCCATGGTCCGGTGTAGCCCTGGGTGACACCACTGGAAGGCACACAGAGGCCAGGGCCCTAGCCACGCCGGCTGGCGGCACCGGCCTGAGCCCTGGGCCCCCCACTTCCGTGTTCTCCTGCGGCTTCCCTTGGGTCTCCCGCCCTCAGGGAGAAGAGCATCATCCCTGCTGAACCAAACCCTTCAGAACGGGATGCCACACCTCAGCGTGTGGCAGGGCATGACCTGTGCCCCTTCCCTCCAGAGCCGCTTCAGTGAGGCCCGGAGGGGAGTCTGAAGCCAGGCTTTCTGTGGTCGTGGGGTTGAAATCCCAGGCTTCACGCTGACCAGTTCCCTGCCCCTTTCCGTTGTTGTTCTAGTTTTGGGATGAGGTCTTGCCAAATTGCTAAATTACCCGGGCTGAGCTTGAACTTGTGTCTTGCTGCCCAGCCTCCCAGCGTGCTGGGATGACCAGCCTGCACCCCTGGCCCCATGAGTTTGGGCCATCTCAGCAGGCAGAGGGCAACTGCCCACCCAGATGACGGGGACAGCGCTGGCAGCACTGGGGTCACAGTTCTCTGTCTCTCTCTCTGTCTCACTCATGCTGGGGATCGAACCGGGACCTTCACACTCAGCCTAGACCTTTTTCTTCTTTTATATTTTGAGAGAGGGGTCTCGCCGAGTTGCCAGGTTTGGCTCAAACTTGCAGTCCTCCTGCCTCAGCCTCCCACAGTGCCAGGATTGCAGGTGTGCCTCTCTGCACCTGGCTGGCTCCTGTTCCCTGCCCCTTCCGTAACACAGCCGTTATTCAATCCCTGCTGCCCTTTATACCGGGAATCCATGGCTTCCCAGGGAGCCCGAGGCTCTGACACCAAGCCCGCTAATTCTTCGCATTCGCCGTGTGATGCTTGGCTTCTGGTCCCAGTGGCTTTCCTGGGGCCAGAGTAGAGCATGAGCCGAGAGACCCTCCTCAGGGGCTTCCGACGGCCCTGCCACCCCTGTTCCTGGAATCCGATAAGATCCTGACAGCTCAGCTGTGTTACAGAGAGAGGAAGCGGGCCAGTGGAGGGGCAGGAGGTCCCCAGCCGCCGCCCAGGGCCGAGCAGAGCCCAAGAGACCAGTGCTGTTCACCGGGCTTTGCCATGCCGCGTATAGGCTGTGCGCAAAGGGCTCTGGCTGGTAAAAGCTCTGTAGGGGCTGGGGCGTAGCTCGGTAGTTAGAGCACTTCCGTAGCAAGTAGAAGGCCCTGGAGTTCAGTTCCCCAGCGCCCCATAAGCCAGGTGTGGTGGCACAGGCCTGTCATTCCAACATTCTGGAAGGCCGAGGCAGGAGGATCTCAAGTTTGAGCAGAGCCTGGGTAACTTAGCGACTTAGTGAGAAGCTACCACAAAGTAAAAATTTTTGTAAAAGGTGTGTGGGGGGTTGCAGGTGCATGATAAACAGTCTTCCTTCTGCTTGGCCCTGGACTTGGGGGCCCTGGCATGACAGGGGCAGCGAACAGGCATTGGGCAGGACTCCTGGGGCCTGGAGAACAGAGAGGCGTCACGACCTAGGTGGGGCCCTTGCCGGGGATGGCAGAGCAGCGGGGCGGCCTTCCACCCTTCCTTGACCTCACTGCCCAGACATCGTGGACATCAAGCCGGCCAACATGGAGGACCTGACGGAGGTGATCACGGCGTCCGAGTTCCACCCCCACCACTGCAACCTCTTCGTCTACAGCAGCAGCAAGGGCTCCCTGCGGCTCTGCGACATGCGGGCAGCTGCCCTCTGTGACAAGCACTCAAAGTGTGAGCACTTGCGCGTGGAGGTGGGGGGTGGCCGGTGTGGCGCAGTTTGGCTGGGACAGGAGGGTGGTCGTCAGCTGGCGGAGACTGGACCTGTCCCCACCCCAGCCCGAGGTTCATGAGCAGCCGGGAACTGCCCACTTCCAGGGCCCAGGCCACTTCGTGGCCCGGGGTGAGGCCAGGAGACTCAAGTGCCACCTCCTCTGGGAAGCGTCCCCCAGCCTCCGTATTGGGTCAGGCCCCTCCTCTGTCCCCACAGCCCCCAGAGCCTCTCCCTGCAGATCTGGCCACATCCTGGGACTTCCTTTGGACTCCTGGCCACACCTGTTGGAATTTCTTTTTGCGTGTGCGTTGCCTGCGAGGTTACTGGGGGGAGCCTAGGTCTTCACGCCCTGATTTTGAGACAGAATCTCATTAGGTCACTAAGGCCCCCAGGCTAGGCAGGTCCAGGGGACAGAGTACGCAATGCACAGTGCATGGACGCGTACAGCCAATGTTTAAATTTTAAAGTTTTCCCACAGTTAAGGACACGGTGTCAGATGCTCCTTTCTCAGCCCGTTGCTTCGGCCACTGTCTAAAGCCGTTTCTCAGCTCCTCTCTGCCCCACGTGACTGAAGTACCATGACCGCAGTGGCCGAGGGCCAGCCAGTAGAGAGCAGAGCCCGGTGTGGTGGGGCGGGCCTGTGATTGCCGCACTCCTTGGGAGGCTGAGGCAGGAGAACCCCAAGTTCTAGTCCCACCCGGGCAACTGAGCAAACCCTGTCTCAAATAGCAAAAAAAGGAGGGAGGAAGGGAGGGAGGGAGGGAGGGAAGGAGACACACACACACACACACACACAGAGGGGGAGAGAGAGAGAGAGAGAGAGAGAGAGAGAGAGAGAGAGAGAGAGAGAGAGAGAAAGAGAGAAAGAAACCAAGCTGGAAAGGAACACATCGAGACATGGTCTTGGTGGATTGTGAGTGGCTGGCTGATTTCTTTGCTTGTATATCTGGTATATTTGATAATGGGTTTCACACTTGATCAGGAAATACATGGATGTGGGCAGGTGGTGCTGAGGGAGCAGAGACCCGGCTCAGGACAAAGTGTCACCTGCCCCGTCATACGTGAGCGGTGCTCCTCCTGTCTCAGCCTCCCAGAGTGCTGGGTGGCGGGTCTGCCCCAGGCCCTGCTCCAGGACCGTTCCTTAGGTGCCAGTGCAAGGGTCCTGGCGTGTGTTGCAGCTTGTACTCATTGTCCCCCTTTTTTTGCTCTAAGTAGTGGGTAGCGGAAGGCCCTGTCCTGCTATGCACTTTGTCCAGACCATGTGTGTCTGAGATTGCCGTGCGACACTGAGCAGAAGCCACCCACTTAGTGACAGCTGGGGCTGCGTCTAATCAGAGCACCCGTGGCTGCTGGTCCTGGGCCTCAGGCTTGGCTCGCCACACCCACTGGCCGCTCAGAACTCAGGCGGTGGCCGCAGCGGCGCTCCAGCTCCATCCTCCTGTGGGTGACCGTGCGCCCTGAGCTTGGACCCTGAGTGCACGCGTGGGGGGATGAGGCGTCTGAGAAGCAGGCGGCTCCTGGTCCCGTCTGCACTGGGGCTGCGCTGGGAATGCCCGGGCCACCCTGTCCTGTCCCTGGCTTTCACCTCTCTCCAAAGCACTAGAGACCAAGATCTTTTGTCTCTCAGGCATTGTGACAGCGTCACCATGGCAACGCCATCCCAAACCCTCAAAATAGACAGCTATTCCTGCGCTTGACAGCGCTGTCCGCCAACGGGAAGGGTTGAGCCAGGCTCGGGGGTTCGTCAGAACTGAGGCCCTGGTGGTGGAGACCTCTTGCAGGACCCCGGCTACATCCCTGACCTGGAACTGGGTGGCCTACGCTAACGCTCTCAGCCAGGTGCCCAGTCCCCTCTGGGTCCCTCATCTCATGAGGACTCTTTGGACTTCTCGCTACTGACACAGAGTCCCACAGGAGTCCTGGAGTGAGTGAGGGGCGTCGTGAGGCTGCAGCAGCGGTCGGCGGGGATCCAGCTGGGGCGGAGATTGCCACGAGGATCCGGTGTCTTGGTCCTGGCGCCCTGGGGAGCCGTGGTGGAATTAGGCAGAAGAGGGACCCCGGAGGAGGACGGTCCTAGTGGCCAGAGGGGTAGAGCATCAGTGTTGCAGGCAAGGCTGGGGTTCCGTTTGGTGTGTGGGGCCCTGGAGGCCTGCGCACCCCAGCCTTGGGGGTATTCCTAGGAGACTCCAGGGGAAGGGGACGTGGCTGTCAGGGGGCCGACTGTGCCCACGACAGCCTTAACTGTGCAGAATCATCAGAGAGAAGGAAGAGGGGCGCCCACCGACTCGGACCCTCCAGCTGTCACGGGCTTATGTAGGCGAGCAGGCGGGGCCGGGCCCTAAATGACAGGGCCTCTGGGACAAGTGGCTTTAAATTCTTCGCAGCAATAATTACTATGAGAGGTCCTTAGTGATTCCATCAATTAGAAGGAAGACTTCTTATCTCTTATTAATGCCCGGGAGGAGCTGTGTGTGTGCGTGTGTGTGAGTGCACGTGTGTGTATGTGCACATGTGTGTGTGTGCACTGAAGGGGCAGGGACTGATACAGAACAGACTTAACCTATTTTAAAAACAAAATATTATGTCAAAATTGCATAGAGTTTTCTAAACATAAAAATAAGTTTTATAGATTTCTCTCTCAGGCTTATCGGTATCCCTTCTAGATTACCCTTTGGAACTGCCGCCCATCTGTGAAAACCAACCAGAGAACCCAGCGTGGTGGCTCGCTGCTGTAATCCCAGCACACTGGGAGGCTGAGGCAGGAGGATCCCAAGCTCAAAGCGCAGTCTGGGAAACTCACTCACTTAGTGAGATCCTGTCTCAAAATTTAAAATGCAGAATCGCCTGGGGATGTAGTTTAGCGCAAAAGTCCGGGGTTTGATCCATAGTACGGGAAAGAGAGAGAGAGAGAGAGAGAGAGAGAGAGAGAAGAAAGGCATCATCAGGAATGCCCATGCACAGCCAGGATGGCGGTTAGAACGGGCCCGTGATATTCATTATTTGTTCTCTGTGGTCGGCAGCTGGGATCGTCCTTGCGGCCCAGGACACCTGTAGCCCCCTCCTCCAGGATGGCGGGGGCTCTGCCAGTGGCTGTGGCCCTGAGTGTGGGGTGTACCTCTGCCACGAGGGTCCCCACCCCCTCCTGACCCGTGAGACGAGTGAGGACCTGGGCCAGCCCTGGACCCACGCCATCCTCCTCCACGGCTTTCCTTTATAATCCCCCCCCCCCTTGTGGCCCTGAGGCCGGGGCATGGTGCACACGTACGGACCTCAGTTCTCTTGGCTATACAGTGTGAGTAATTTACTGGTGTGGTGGCACGTGCTTGTAACCCCAGCGCTCTGGGAGGCTGAGACAGGAGGATCTCAAGTTTGGTCCCAGCTTGGATGATCTGTAAATAAACAATAAAAAAGGCCAGGGAGGGCTGGAGGAATGGCGCAGAGGTAAAAGCACTTGCCTCATAAGCACAAGGCCCGGGGTTCAATTCTCCAGCACCACATAAGCTGGGCGTGGTGGTGCACACCTATAATCCTGGCACTTGGGAGGCTGAGGCAGGAGGATTGCTGTGAGTTCAGTGCAGCCTGGGATTTATAGTAAGCTCAGGACCAGCCTGTGCTATGAGTAAGACTCTGTCCAAAAAGCAGGGTGTGCATGGGGGGGGGGGCAGAGATGTAGGGCTGTGGTTCAGTGTGACACCCCTGGGTTCAGTGCTGGGGATTAATGAGGGTGTTGGCGGAACACCTTGTGTTTGGGAGAGACTTGCGGTACTGTAGCCAAAGAGCCCTGCTGCAGATGAGCACCAGGCAGCGTGTTGCCACCAGTGTCACCCCCTCTAGAGGGGGCGTCCAGGCCCGGTGCCCGCACACCATTCAGTTAGAGGTTTGATGAATGAATAAAAGAGTGGTGTTCCAGCGGCAGCAGAACCCAGAACTCCCGCGGCCACCTGTCCTCTGGGACTGCCCATGGCACCAGAGGGCAGCAGCACGCAGGTGACATGGCCGCTCTCTGTCCCTGCAGTGTTTGAGGAGCCCGAGGACCCCAGCAATCGCTCCTTCTTCTCGGAGATCATCTCCTCCGTGTCGGACGTGAAGTTCAGTCACAGCGGGCGGCACATGCTGACGCGGGATTACCTCACAGTCAAGGTTTGGGACCTGAACATGGAGGCCAGGCCCGTGGAGACCTACCAGGTGCGGGGCACCCTCCCCCCGGGGGTGAGGGCTGGGAGCGGGGGTGGCCCAGTGCCGGGCGGAGGGAACGTCAGGCCGGGCTTGACTTCCGGGCCAGCGCTGGTGTCCGGGACCTCACCGTGACATGGGCTGAGCACTGTCCCCCCAGGGGGGATCGGTGCCACAGGGGTGACACCGGCACACGTGCCCCTCTGGATCCCCAGCACAAGTCTTTGATTTTAAAAAATTAATTAGCTAATTAATTGGCAGTATTGGGGGTGGAACCAGAGCCCCAGCCCCGAGCCACGTCCCCGGCCCCTTCTTGTGACTGCTGGTGGTGGTATGTGTGGCTCATAACGGTCTCATGCATCTTGGGACATTAATACATGCAAGCGTCTCATCTCTGTGTGTGTGTGTTTGCATATGTGTGTGTGTGTGTGTGTGTGTGCGCGCGTGTGCACGTGTGTGGTACTGGGGCCTTCATCTCAGCCCATGTTTTATTTTTGATTTTGAGGCAGAGTCTCACTAAGTCATTAAGTTGCCTAGGCTGGGCTCAGACTTGGAACCTTCCTGCTTCAGCCTCCCAGAGTGCTGGGATGACATGGGCCACCGGGCTGCCTCTCCGTGTTTCCCCTCCTCCCCAGACTCCTGTTCCATTTCCCCAAAATCTGCCTGCATCCTGTCATTTCTTGTTTATTTTTCTCTCTAATCTGGCTTTCCCTTATAAGAGAGGCCGTGCCGCCTTCAGCTTCTGTGTCTGACTGGTTCCATGTAGCACTGTGGGCTCCGGATGTGTACGTGTTTCTGCAGATCACGACTGTGTCCTCCTTCATGGCTGCATAGTACTCTGCGATGTCGATACACCGCATTTTCTTTATCCCTTCATCTGCTGGCGGGCATCCAGGCCCTTCCGCGATTTGGCTGTCGTGAATTCTGCCCAGCCCCATGGCTGGACTCAAACTTGTGATCGTCCTGCCTCAGCCTACCACAGACTGCTGGAATTACAGGCCTGCGCCACCACACCTGGCAAGTACAGGCCTTTTCAGCGAGCGTAGGATGCGAGCCTGGGCGCCGCCTGGGAAGCGCTGTGTCATACCTCTGTGGCAGCCCCTCCTGCCCGCTAGGAATAAAAAGCAAAACGCACGCGGTGCTAGGATCGTGCGTGGCCTGGAGGGAAGGTGGTCTGCTTCTGAGTCCTTGCGGTGACAGCTGTGGCTGGACCCCGGCAGCCCTCGAGGAGAAGGGCGTGGCCACGTGGATGTCCTTGAGGGACACCGTCAGAAAGCTCAGCCGATCCAGGTGTGATGGCACACGCCTGTTAATTCCGCCACTCCAGGAATCTGAGGCAACAGGGTCACAAGTTCAAGTCCAGCCTGGGCAACTTAGCTGCTGAGTGAGACCTTGTCTCAAGATGAAAGTTTAAAGGGCTGAGGACGCTGCTCATGTGACAGCTCTGGGTTTCATCCCCAGTAGAAGGAAAAAATAAATAAATAAAACCAGTCCCTCGTCACACACTTGCTGGGTCACCCCCATTCCTTACTGTTCCCATCGAGAGGACCCGTCACCCTGCCCTGCAGAAAGAACCTGGCCACGTGCCAGGTTGTGGGCACTTCCCAAGGAGCAGGGCAGGGCCAAGGTGGTACTGGGGGGCCGACCCTTGCCCCCAAGATGCCCCCCTCCCTCCCTGGGGGTCCAGGGCAGTGGCACCCCTCCGCTCACTTGGCCCCGCCCACCCCACAGGTGCACGATTACCTGCGCAGCAAGCTCTGCTCGCTCTACGAGAACGACTGCATCTTCGACAAGTTCGAGTGCGCCTGGAACGGCAGCGACAGGTGAGCCTGGCCCCCGTGGGCCCAGATGCCAGCCGGTCCTGCAGGGCCCGGTGTGCTGCCGGTGTCCAGTGCGCTGTCCCTCCCTCTCTCTCCCTCTCTGCTGGGGACCGAGCCCACAGCCATCCCCCTGAGCTATACCCCCCAGCACATTTTTGGTTTTGAGTCAGGGTTTCAGCCAACTCATTAAATTGTCCAGGAGGCTGGGCCACCCTCCTGCCTCAGCCTCCCAAGCACGCTGGATAACAGGCCTGTACCCCAGGCTCGTCTCCCTCTCCTCCTGTAACTGATCCTCATGGCCAGTCCTGGGCAGAAGGCTCTGGGCGCTGTGCCTGTCACTGGTCCGTGTCCTGAGCTGGCCTTGTCCACCCCCCGGCCCCACATCGTTGCTGCTGGCCTCTCTTGGTGACAGTCCCATGCGGGTCCTCTGGGACTCAGAAGCACCTCACAGCTTGGGCACCTTTGAGACCCTTGGAATCCACATGTCCAGCTGTCCCCATCCTGGGAGGCGGCCCCAGCGCCCGGCGGGGTCAGCCTCGTGTGGTCACATCTCGGGCTCAGCCTGGGTGGGCACGGACAGGAAGGCCCACAGCAGAGCCCCCCCCCGCCCCCCAGGTCCTCACCTGTGCGTGACCCTGCAGCCCAGGCCTTCTTCCTGTGCCCCAGGGGCAGGAAGCCCCTCCTCCAAACACAAGGGGCTCCTCACCCAGGGCTTCCCACTCCTGCCCCCAGGGCGCAGCCGCAGGTCCAGTCCGCTTCTGGGCTCCAAAGCTGGGACGGGGTTTCTCAGTGCTGCTTCTCACCGGACACCGGGTGTCCAGCGGTGGGTCCCCTGGCAACAAAACAAACCAGGCATAGAAACCACGCTGGCCGGGAGGTCAGAAAACGTCCTGGTCACATTCTGTGATTGCACTCCTGAGGTGTCCTCAGAACGTCCTGCCCCTGGTAACCCACCCATGGTGGGGAGAAGGGCTGGAGTCCAGGCTTCCCCAGGGCTGGGAGTCCCGCCATGTGGACTCTGCTGGCCAACGTCTCACGCCTAGGTGGAGTTCCCGGAAGGACAGGTGGCTGGCAATCCTGAGGTTTCGATAGAACCGCCTGACTGTGACCCTTTGTGGCCTTGGGGGCAGGGCTGTGGTTGCCCCAGGCAATGACAGGGGCCAGACCAGGCGGAGGGGGGCCCTCCTGAAGCAGGCCTGGCCTCAAAGGGGAAGTGCCAGGGGTGGGCGGCAGAGGCCCTGGGGCTGATGTCGGTGCCCCAAGGCTGCCCTTGCCCGTGGGCCTCCAGAAGAGCCAGGCTCCCTCAAAGCACCAATCCTGTAGTCACAGGGTCCACTGTCGGGTGCTTAGGAAAGCAGGACAGAGCCCTAGGCCGTCCCTTCTCCCCCTGCGGACACCCAGGAGTCAGGGGCCGCTCAGATCCTCCCATGCGCAGCCCTACACACCCGAACGCTGCAGGCGGGTCCCTGGGATCCTGCTGGAATCACAGGCGAGGGACTTGCTGTAACGTGGTACCCAGCCAGGGTGTGTGTGTTTTGGGCCGGTTCCCGTGCCCGCTGCCCCTCTTTCCCGGGCATGACCACCAGGGGGCGCGCGTGGCCAGGCAATGCTGGGCCAGCGCCTGACTCCCGCTCTCACTGACTGCTGGCCGGGTGACTGTCCTGTCCTGCGCCTTCCCTGGACAGGTCGGCGGCGAACTGCGCGGAGCCAAGGCTCTGGACTGTGAAGGGCCTGAGTCTGATCTAAACAGCAGCCAAAACGCAGCCAGAGCCCGCCACGGCGTGCTGGAGACCGGCACACGTCAGCCGCCCCTCCCGGGGCCTTGGGCTTCCTTGCATGGTGGCCGCTACCGCTCTTTCTCGTGCCGTGGGGCCACAAGCTAGGGCCCCTGGAGCCCTCCACGGGGGTCCAGAAGCCCTGCTGACAGGCCCTTCGGGGGCGGTGCCTGGGGGTCAAAGGTGACAGAGCGCCCAGCCGTACCAGCTTCAGGCACTGCACTTCCCAAGTGGTTCCTGCAGAACCTTCTAGAACCCAGGCCGACACTGTCCTCTCCTGTCACCTACTGGCAGCGGCCCTGCCCCGGGGCACCCAAGCGCTCCCTCACTCTGACAAGCCGGGGTGCTCTGGGAGCACCCACAGAAGGGCCACCCGGGGTTTGCTGTCCACCCCGTCCCTCACGTGAAGCGGGTGAGTGGCCAGGGCAGGTGAGAGCCAAGGCCGGCGCTGGGTCCAGGGCTCTCGCAAACCACGGGCACCTGCTGTCCGTGAATGGGAAACCTGAGATGTGTCACCTTCAGGCCAGGACACAGGGTCCCCGGGGCCCTGAGCCAGGCCCTCAGGAACCTCATCCCTGCTCACCCGGTGTGCCCCATGAGACGCCTCTCCTGGGTCACCTAGGGCCAGTGCCCTCTCCCGTCCCCCGCTGTTGTGCGCTGTTGTCCCCTGTCCTTGTCACCTTGAATGCCCCACTCCGGATGGCCCCCTCAGAACAGAATCCTCCCCCGAGCTCAGCTCAGCCTCTGAGGAGAAAGGTCCACTGTGGACGTGCAGCCCCCGAGGACACGGAGAGGGACCCTCTCCTCAGCTGCTCGGGCCGCTCCGAGGCTGAGCCCAAAGCCCCTGCGTGCATTGCCCTCCCCCGGGCACAGTCACCCTCCCACAGCCCCAAGTCCCTAGGCAGGAGCTGGGAGGAGGGGCAGGGAGCTGGCCAGTGACAGGTCTGCCAGGCGAGGTCTGTGAAGACTGGACACAAGCGATGCGTGGCTCCTGTGAGCGCTGACCCTTCGCTTGACCGCTCAGAGACCTGGCAGGCCCCGGGGCCCTGGGGAAAGGCGGGCCAGGCAGGCCGGGAGCCCTCGCTGGCCGGCCGTGGTGCTCACTGTGATGCCTCCAGTGATGCTCCCGTGGGGAGGAAGGCCGGGCTGTCTCTCCTGGCTGGAGAGACACGGCGGCGCTATTCGGGGAAGAGTGGTGCGGGGGTCTTAGCCTGTGGCCCCACGCGGAGCCAAGACCCCAGGGGAGAGGCGGCCGGTGCCCGCCATCTCCAGCACGCGATGACAGGCTCCGGGCTCACTTTTTCGTCGTCGTTTAGGTCAAACCCAGGCCCTTCGCACTGACCTACGTCCCCAGCCCCTTTTTTGTTTTGGGGAGACAGGTTCTTGCTGAGCAGCCCAGGCTGGTCTCCAACTGGAGATCCTCCTGCCTCGGCCTCCCAGCGGGCTGGATGACAGTCCTGTGCCACCTGGCCTGGCAGTGCCCCTCCTCTGTGTGTGTCTCCGGGTGTCTGGGTGTCTCTCTGCCACCTGTCCCGACACTGACCGGCCTCCCTCCCCCGCCAGCGTCATCATGACCGGCGCCTACAACAACTTCTTCCGCATGTTCGACCGCAACAGCAAGCGGGACGTGACGCTGGAGGCCTCGCGGGAGAGCAGCAAGCCGCGGGCTGTGCTCAAGCCGCGGCGCGTGTGCGTGGGCGGCAAGCGCCGGCGCGATGACATCAGCGTGGACAGCCTGGACTTCACCAAGAAGATCCTGCACACGGCCTGGCACCCGGCCGAGAACATCATTGCCATTGCTGCCACCAACAACCTGTACATCTTCCAGGACAAGGTCAGCGCGGACATGCACTAGCACGGCCGCTGGCCTCCGGGGGCCTTCCCGGTGGCGGCCGCCTCTGAGGCCCAAGTCGCCTTTGGGATTTTTTTGTGTTTGGTTTTTTTTATTTTTGTTTTTTTCTTGGAAAGGAAGGGAAGGATTCCCAGTCACGAATTATAAAATGGACGCAATTCTCCAGTGTTCTAACAGTTCGGGGTTCTTTCCTTCGCGCCCCTGCCAGTCTCAGTCCTTGGTCTTCTCCTCGTGTTTTCTATTGCGCCCCGGGGTCCCTGCAGGGGCAGCCAGGGCTGGCTCCCGGTCAGGGGTGTGGAGCTCACAGGGCCCAAGGCCCCGAGGTCGGTGGCTCCGCCTGCCCTGATTGGGCCCACGCCAGCTCTCTGAATGGGGATTCCGGCTGACACTTTGCAGACAGGCCAGGCTCAGTTGGTGTGGCCTATTGTCCCGACAGTCTGGGAGGCTGAGGCAGGAGGAACTTCAAGCCCAACCTGAGTACCTTAGCGACTTAGTGAGGCCCTGTCTCAAAATGAAAGGGGGTTGCCGGGGGTGTCTGATCGCTCAGAGCAAAGATGCCGGGTTCCATCCCCAGGACCACAAAGAAAATTGAAAAAAGAAAAGAGTTTGCTGACACGTGTGTGTACATCCCAGATCCCAGCTGAGGCAGGCTCCCAGGAGGAAGGGGGGTCCCTCGGAGTGTCCCCAACCCCTCACCGCGTCTCCCATCTGCCGAGGAGCTGTGGCATGCTGGGCATGGTGCTTGGCCCGCAGCGGATCAGTGGGTCCCCTGCGGCCCCCTCCAGTAGCCCTGGTGTCACCATCCTGTCATTTCTGGACACCTGCCCTCCAGGGACCCTGGCTTCTGCCCATGAATGTCAGAATCCTCCTCACGACCATGACGCGTTGTCTGTTCATCTCCTCCATACATGAGCGCTGCTCTTAAGTGCCAGGCCTCGCGCAGGGGACAGGGATAGAAGATGCAGAAGTACCGTCTCTTCACATGCACGTGGAAACCGAGGGTCTGGGCTGAGAAGCCAGCTACCAAGCTGGCACCCCTGGGCACCGTGGCCAGCAGTGCCGGCTACCAGGCTTCTCCAAGGCTCTTGCCGTCCTCCGTGCTGGCGGCTCCCCTGAAAGCCACGCTCTGATGGAAGGTTCTGGAAGGGAAACCTCTCTCCAGGTTTCGAGGCAGGACCGAGCAGGGGGGACGCAGGAGGGGAGAGGGGGCCAGGATCCCCCCTCCTGGCGCTCCAGTGTCGCCTCACGGGCCGCCTGCAGCTCCTTTTCTAAATGCTGAACTGCCTCCGGAAGGAATGCATGCTGCGACCGCTTTGGGATACTTTCTTTGAGGACCACACGCACAGTCCCCAGGACAGTCCTGTGGGACACCCCGCCCCGCCCCGACACTGAGGCCCACAGAGATCGCGGTCTCCCGCACAGAATCCTGCTTGGTCGAGACCCGTCCCCCCAGCGCCTGTCACCTCACTGTGGAATAGCAGCGGGACCAGCCCGCGGCCCTGGACCTGCAGGCCGGGCTGGCACCACCTGGCCCGGACAGATTTCAGCCTTCAGTTGCTGCAGCACGGACCGTCGCCCAGGAAAGTGGCCCCCCGAGGATTTTCTCAGTGGATTACAGTATACTTCCGTGTGTATAAAAAAAGCACAACACGCATGTGTACTCACTTCCGGCCATATTTACTCAAACATGGGGTCCACTGATTTTCCCCTAAGTCAACATGAATAAAGAATGTTTGTACATCACTGTAAAACCCAGGTGACCTGGCCAGCACTCTGTGTACATACCTGCCCGAGTAACATTTAACAATCCAGAGGTCGGTGGCTCCAGTCCCCTTGTGACGTGGCCTGCGGTTGAGGTAAACTGTGTAGAAACCGCTGGGTGGCTGAGACCGGCTGCTAGGGCCTCTTATAGGTGTTCGGGTCTGCGGCCTGAGCCGCTGCCTCCGTGACTCAGGCGCCGAGGGAGGAAACTCGTGTCAGGAAACAGAAGTTTCTGTCAAGTCAGAAGCTTCTAAGTTCACCATCTTCAAAGTATAGATCTGAACCGTCTTCAGCAGGAGGTTTGGGGCCACCCGGAGCTGCGGCCCGGTGGTGTTGAACTTTGGGTGGGGCGGGGGAAGGGGAGGGGAAGGGAGGGAGGACAGGAAAGATGGGGGAAAGAGGAAAAGTGTCTTCGGATCTCTGGGAATCCAGCGCCGGCCGGAAATGAGGGAACGCCAGTCAGGTGAGAACGTGGTGTGGGGCAGGCCGAGTGGGAAAGGTGGAAGCGCCAGGTGGGATCCCCAGTTGGCACCTTCCCTCCCTGCCAGCGGTTCTGGGGCTTCTCGAATGTACAGGCATCCACATAGTCGTGGTGGGGTGGGATTTCTTTCTTTCTTTCTTTTTGGTCCTTTCCTTCTAATCTGGCTCTTCTCTGAGGATGAAGCCCTGGGGGTGATGGGATGTGGGGCCCAGTAGGCCTGAAGCTCTGTTCAGTTTCTTTCTTTCTTTCTTTCTTTTTTTTTTTTTTGGTGTCTCACCAGTTATCCAACTGTTGAATAAAACTATAAATATGTTAATACCAGCTTTTTCCAATAAAATAACAAATGTGACATGTAACAGGAGGCCCAGATGCTGTGTATTCGTGAGGCCAACCCCAGGGGCAGAGCGCGGGGTGCAGGGCGGGCAGGTTTCTATGGGCTCCCTCCTGCGGAGCTGGTTCCTTTTGAAGATTCACTGCATCCCATTTCTGCCACAAATCCTAAACTTTCAGACCCTGAGTCCAGCACTAAGGAAATGGACCTAACAGGGCGGCCACTTCCTGGGCTTGGCATGTGGGAGGGACAGCAGTGACTTCACCTGAACGAGGCACACTGCTCAGTAAATGGCCTTGCTGGGCCTGATGGTACGGGCCTGTCATCCCAGCACTCTCGGAGGCTGAGGCAGGAAGATTACAAGTTTGAGCCCAGCCCGGGCAGTTTAGCAACTTAGCAAGACCCTGTCTCAAAAGCAAAAAGCAAAAAGCAAAAAAAAAAAAAAAAAAAAAAAAGGGGGGGGGGGCTAGGGCTATAGCTCAGTGTGAAGGCCCTGGGCTTGGTCTCTAATACCATGAAAAAAAAAATGCCCTTTCTCATTTGGGCTGGAAGCAAGCATGCATAGCCCACCATGATTTCCAAACTCATGTCTCTGATAGTGCATGGTACACAAGAGGAAACTGAGGCTCAGGGAGGTTGAGAATTCGCTTATGATCACAGCTGGCACTGAGTATCCAGCCTGGGCTACTGTTCCAATGCTCCTGGGAGCAGCCTCGGGGTCCCAAAGGATGGCCCAGGGTGGAGAAAGGCCACGGGCCACCCGGACTGGGAAGCCAGAACAGTCAGCCCAGTCCACCCCACTGCTCATGGCCAGGAGCCCGAGTGAGGGAGGGCTGTGCACCCCGGGGACTCCAGGCACACGCTGAGGCCTCGGTTTATCCTTAGGCCCAGCAGGGTGGGACCGACGGCGGCTCTGCAGGAACCACCTTGGCCACATCCTCCGTCAACCACACGGCTCTGGGAAAGCACAGGGGAGAAGGTGCGTTCTGGCTGTGTGGCGTGGGATTCCTGGCTAGCGCCCTCACCCACACGTGTGAGCAGGCAGAACTTCCCAGGACCACCAGGTGACTGAGATGATAACCCCCTCAGTGACCTGCTCCGTTGAGCTGGGTTCGATGCAGCACAGACATGCAGGGCGTTAGCTCATTTCGGGTGCACGGGTCTGTTTCGTCGGCATTGGGGGAGAGGTACTGCTCTTGTACCCATTTTATAGATGGAGAGAGTAAGGCTTAGGGAAAGCAGATTATGCTGCAGCTCATAGAGGTGGGAAGTGGTGGGGTCAGGCTTTACGCCACGATGGTGAGAGAGCCTGCACGTGGTGGGTGTTTAGGGTGGTGGGGCCTTCCTGTTGCTTCCAGTGTCGGGGCCTGGTTTCAAGGATGTTATGTGCATTAGCTAGAAGACAGGTCAGGCTATTAGAATGGAGATTTCTCCAAACACAGCAGCTTATGCAAAGCAGAGTCTTCTTGCCCTCTCGGTGTGAGCACTAGAGTGGGTGGTCGAAGGCCAACACGCCTCCTCAGCGCAGGTTTCTCCCATCTTGCTGATTTCTTTGGATCCAGTTTCCTCATTGGAGGTTTAAATTCGTTCCAGCCTTGGCCATTTTGTCTGGCTAGAGTTAAAGGTCGGAGAGCAAAGCCCGCGTCTCTCCTCTCACCACCTGTCCATCTGCTTTCCATTAGCCACGCCTGGCTGCAGGGGATGCTGGGAAATCTGGGTCTTGCGTATGGTCATGTCTCTGGACAGGATCTGATATGGGGGCGACCAGCAGTCTCTTTCCTCCGTGTTCTCTTGCTGGTTTCTGTCCTCACGTGGGTGGAGTGCGTCCTCTAGTTAAATGCAGTTACAGTGCTAGGAGGAGCTTAGAAACTCCCCACGCCCTACGTGCTCCCTGGGCAGTCTCTGCACGTTGGCGTTGGCCTAGGCCGCAGGTCTCACTTTGGCTCACGGGACAGCAGCAAGCGTGGCACAGCACAGCCCCGAGGCGCACACCGGCCCTTGGAGACTCTGGGCGCCGCATGAGGACCATGAGCGGGAGGTTGGCAGCCAGGCCTCACGCCGACTTCCCACGCGCCAGGGCAGCCGTGCCTGACCGCGGCTTCAGGCTCACCTCCTGCTCCCTCACACACGGTAAGAAAAAGCAAATGCTCGTTGTTTTATTTTTAAGCTACTAATTTCAGGGATTGTTAAACAGCAGAGGCCAATTCACAGGAAGTTTTGCACGCGCGAAAAGGTCCTCGTTAGCTGGGCCCGGTGGCACCAGCCTGTCGTCCCAGCGCTTTGGGAGGCTGAGGCAGGAAGATCACAAGTGTGAGTTCCACCTAGGCCACGTAGTGAGCCCGTGTCTCAAAAAGTTTAAGGGGTGGTTTATTCTGACGCCAGTCGTCAGTGACGGCGGCCCAGGAACACACTCAGAATTTCCCAAATAGCTCGCCCCGTGAGCAGCGGCTACGTGGTGCGTGGTAGTATTTGCGGTCACAGAGGAAGACGGCCGTGGAGCCAGGCATGATCTGGGGACACCGGGTGGAGGCGCTGGGTAGGCAGGTCCTGAAGCCAGGAGCTTCGGCTAAGGACTTTCCTTATTTGAGACAGGGTCTCGCCCTGTAGCCCAGGCTGGTCCTGAACTCACTATGGAGCCCAGGCTGGCCTCGGACTTACTGCTATCCTTCCAAGTGCTGGGATTACAGGCATGTGCCACCACGCCCACCTGTGTGGTGCTGGGGAATCGAACTCAGGGCTGAGCGCTCGGTTGGCAAGTGCTTTAACGGCCCTGCCCTTCCTCCAGCCCTAGGCCTCGACTTGCTGGAGACCCAGAGGTTTTCTTTGCATTTTAAGAGTTGCAGGGGGAGTGTTACACATCAAAGGATTTACCACAGGTTCTTAAGTCAGATGCAAAGGGAAAGGACAACAGGTGTGGCCCGGACGGACGCTGTGGCCCTGCGGACAGGCCCTCCTCCACAGCCCCTGGGCGCCCACACAGCCACCCTGGGAGGCTCATTGGGAAGAGCCTCAGACCACAGGGTCTTTTCGGGTGTGTTTGCAGGTACAGACCTGTGATCCGAGCATTCTGAGAGGCTGGGGCAGGAGCCGCAAGTTTGAGGGCAGCTGCCTTGAACGGTTAGAGGGGCTCGGTGCGAAGGTCCTGGGTTCAAGCCCAGGGCTGAAAGGAAAGACTGAGGCCGGGGCTGGCCGGGGCGGCACAGCACAGGCGCCCCCGGTGAAGCGGGCCTGTGACGCCACCTGTCTTAGGCCCGTGAGTAACATGGGAGGGCAGCCTCAAGCTGTGTGTGGGTGTGGGTGCTCTGCAGGGACTCGCCAGAGTCCCCCTCTGGTAGCCGCAGCCCCTCCCCTGGCGGGGCTGATATCCTGGGGCCTCTCTCCACCTCCCTGCCGGCTTTGCTCTGGCCGGGCACCGCATCTTGGTGCCGGGGTACACTCGACTTTCCCGGGAGACTCCAGAACCACCTCTGGGACAGGGGTCCGAACGAGGGCTTCAGGAACTCCCGAGGGGTCTCCCCTGTCCCGAAGAGACAGAAGGAAAGGGGTTTTGCTGGTTGTTCATTAGAAAAAAAAAATCTTATTCCCTCCCCCCCTGTACCGGAAATCCAGCCCAGGGCCTTCACGCGAGCCACGTCCTCAGCCCACTTTGTAGTTTCATATTAAGACAGGGTTGCACTAAGTCATTACATTGACTGGGCTGGGCTTGAATTTGCGATCCTCCTGCTTCAGCGTCCAGAGTCCTGGAGCTACAGGCCTGCCAGCAGATTGTCCGTCAGATGGCGGGCAGCCAACACCAGTGACTCTGGTCCACTAATACTTTGCTCTGGAAAAGGAAAAGACCCAGGACTGTCCTCTTTTGTTGATCTATTTGGTTCGGCCCTAACCACTTTTCAAACTTCCAGCCCTTGATGAGCCACTTAGATGAGGCCTCAGCGGCTGGGAGGTGGTTTCCTAGCAACCGAGAAGCTTTTAGAGCCTGAAATAATTGCTCTTGTTTTAAACAGCGGGTCCTTTTGTTAAAAATAAAGCCCTGTTATCTTCACCTGGGTGCCGCCACAGCCGACAGCCCACGCAGTCGCAGGACGCCAGGGTGTGGGCAGGAGCTGCACGGGCAGCCAGGGTGGGAGGGGGAGACGAACCCCGTGAGGATTCATTATTCGATCTGCGCTTCCAAAAATGTCCAGGCATGCAGAAGAGAGAGGCTGGGGGCTGGGCACGCGGTCAGCGCGCCCGCCCGGGCTCCCTCACTCTGCCCCACCTAAGCTGGGCATGGTGACGCACCCCATTCATCCCCGCACTCCTGAGCCTGGGCAGGAGGACGGCTGTGAGTTTGAGGACAGCCTGGGGGCTCCTTGCGGAATTCAGGGCCAGCCTGGACTACAGAGCCAGACCCTGTATTTAGAAAAAAAAAAAAAAGTGAATAACTTGTGCAGGAGCAATGTGCCAAACCAGAGCCTGCTAGCTGGCACACCGTCGGTGCCGTCTCTGCACTCTGGCTGATACTGTTTCCTGAGCACCTACTATGCGGGCACCATGGGGCTCGGCACCTGGGCGCCAATGCCAGCTCAATGCTAGCCATGGGTTTTGGGGATGTGCCCCGACCTTACTGGCATCAATGTTCTCATAAATAATTGGGCAGCCATATCTCACCTGGGGGGTCCTTCCCTGCCTGTGATCAGCCCTCAGGAAAGCCTGGCCACTCTGGGGTCCCAGCCACCCTAAGATGGACCATCCCGGGACAAGAGTTGGCATCTGTGCCCACGCTGGAACTTGCAGGGCACGCTGTGGATGACTGCTGAGACCTGCAGTGGGTGGGGGGATGTGGGGTGTAGGGGTGGGGAGTTGAGGCCGCTGGAGCCAGTTTGGGCTGGGGGTGGCCGGGGCGGGTCCTGGCACTGCCCAGCCGTGGCCTGGCCAGCCTGGATCCTCAGGGCAGCTGGCAAAAGGGCGATGGATGTGTGCAATTCATGACTGCCACTGTCCCTGCCCGTCTCCCCACCGTGGGGCTCCGATCTAATGGGGAACATGGCCCAGTGCTTGCTGGGTGAGGGTCACTGTCAGAGCAGGGCATGATGTCCGCCCTGGGAGAGCCCAAATAACTGGGTAAATTCTTGTTTCTGACTTGAAAGTGAGCTAATAGGTTGCTTTTGCGTCGTGGGGTTGTGAGGGGCCGAGGCTCCCTCCCTCCCCCTCTTTCTATATTTTATATTTTATTTTTTTGAGACAGGTCCGTAGTTCAGGATGGTTCTGAACTCACTATGTAGCCCAGGCTGGCTTGAACTCAGGGCAATCCTCCTGCCTCAGCCTCCCAAGTGCTGGGGTTATAAGAGAGCACCACCAGGCCCAGCTAATCAGTTGTACGTGGTGATGGGGAGCCCGTCTCAGGGCCTGTGCGTGGCAGGTGAGGCCCCCGGCGCAGGGCTTCTCTCTCTCCTTGCTTCTGAGTCCTGCGGTCAGTCTGCTGTCTGGATGGCTGGTCGGCCTGGGAGGAGGGTGAGGACCGGACCCGCCGTGCTCTGTAGGGGTATGTGACCATCGTCTTTCTGTCCCTGTGACAAATGCCTGTGAGAATCAGTCTGCAGGAGGGAGCGGTGTTCCGGCTCAGGGGTCAGTGCATGGTCAGTGGCTGTGCTGCTCCTGGGCCCGTGCGGCGGCAGAAGTGTCGCCGCGAGGAGCTGTCATGGCAGAGGGTGCGGCGGAGGAAGCTGCCTCGTCCAGGGAGAGGACAGGGAGGGGAGGGGCCTGGGACCGCTGTCCCCTTCCTGCAGGCCCCCAGGGACTGGCTTCTTCCCCACATCCTGGGTCTACGGCCCTGGCAGCTGGGCACCAAGCTTTAAACACAGAAACTTTTCGTCACTGGCCACAGGGGCCTGCAAGAGAGGCTGGGAAATGTGGCCGCTTGAGCCAAAGGACCAGCCAAACCCCCAGCTCCACCTGGCATGGGAGAGCAGTTCTCGGCTGCCTCTACCCTCACAGTCCGTGTGCCCACACGAACTCCAAGCAGCCCCAGGTAGGCTCTTCAAACAGGGCCAGACTGGGGCCTGGTAGTGCAGGCCTGTAAGCTCAGCATTCCGGAGGCTGAGGCAGGAGGATTGGAAGTTGGGCGCAGCCTGGACCATTTAGTAACTTAGGATACCCTGTCTCAGAATTAAAAAAAAAAAAAAAAAGGCTGGCTGGAGATACAGTTCAGTGTGAGGGCCCTGAGCTCGATCCCCCTTACTACAAGCAGGGCCAGCCCCAGAGCCTGCAACAGGGCTGTTCCTGGGGCATGTCAGAGTCTTGTTCTGGAATTTGCCACCCAACTCTGGTGGGTGGGTGGGGTCTGGGTGTGTGGTCCAATGTAAGGGTGGAGCACAGGTCTGCAGCTGGAACGTAGGGGGCACTGGGGCCTGTTTAGTGGGCTGGGGCAGGAGACCCTAGGCGGTGGGGATTCCAGATGTGCAGGCCTGGCCCACAAGGCCACTGCAGGCCACTGAGCCTCTAGTGGAGGACTGCCAGGGAGGAGGAGGGGGGCACACTCCTACCTCTGCGTTTGAACTCCCTCGTTGGGCCCTGCCTGGAGGGGCGCTCAGGGAGGCCCCTCACCCTGCCCCCATGGGAAACCCGGGGATAACAGGCAGTGAGCAGGAGCCCAGGGTCCTCAGCAGAATCCAGGAGACACACACAGGGAAGGAAAGCAGGTTTTGGGGCTCTGGGCGCCGTCCTTGTCTGATGCTATGTCGCCCTGGGGGGAAGCGGCTGCCACCATCAAAGAACCAGGAAGTGTGGCAGGAAGGCCAGCAGCTGAGTGGCCGGGAGGGCTGCCCGGTCCAGGCGAGGAAGTCGTGAGAGCCAGGTGTCATCAGGGCCTGGGACAGGCCAGGTGCCTGCAGTGAGCACACTGGCCCCCAGGGCCTGGGTGTTGGCAGCTCAGGGTGCTGGCCTGGGGCTGGGGTTCTGGTTCCCATTCCAGCTCTGACACCTCCTAGCTCACCCCAGACCCTTCAGGAACCTTCATTTATATATATTTACATAACGCTGAGGGGTGGGGGCAAGTCCTAAGGGCCAGTGGACCCCGCTGAGCCTAGTGACAGACCCATGTGGTGCTCCAACTCAAGCCCTCCCTGCAGAAGGTGGGGTCTGTTCTTCCAGCTCTAGGAGCTCTGCTGGTCACTCCAGAGGCCTGGAGCCTGGGCATGGGCAGGGAGTAACCGCTGGTGGACCAAGGCAAGGTCAAGATGTCGGGGAGCCTGAGATGCCTGGGCCATGGCAGCCTCCAAAGCCAGAGGCCTTTCAGTCATGCCTCTCCCAAATCAGGCTTCGCATGACCCCCTAGACCAGCTCTCCAGAGTCCAGCCCTGAGAGCCTGTGGGCCCCAGCTGTCTACAGGACAAAGGCCAAGTCTCCTAAGTCCCCCGTGCAGGCCTCTCCAGCCCACTGCTCCTGGCTGCAACACCCCGACCCCAGTGTTCTCAGGGCGGGGACAAGCCCAGACTCCAGAAGCCTTCCCTGCCCCTCTTACCCTGTCCCCTTTCTGGGGCCATCTGGGCCACCCACACAGTGATTTTCCTGGGACTGGAGTTTGACTCAAACTGTGGAATTCCAGGCCCACCCAGGGTCACAGGGCAGTAAATATTTGTTCCAGGGCAGCAGTGATGCATTTGCAGAGTAGATCAGAGCAGATCTTGCGTCACAGACACCGGCCCAGCGTTTCTGGGGCTTTGGAGGGGTTGCCCCTCGCGTGGGAAAATCGGGGCTGATGAACTGGGGAGTAGAGACAGGGTCAAGGGACGCCAAGTCCTGTCTGGCTTCGTCCACCCGGTTGGCTCCAATTGGAATTTTACGTTCTTATAAAACTAGCAAGGACTTCACAAGGGGTGAATGAAAAAATGCTGCCTTTACAAAATGATTCAGTAATAGGAAATTAATTTTAGTAAATTTATTCTAATAAAAGACATTTCGCCATTAGTCCTTGTCCAAACAGTGCCCCCCGTTCCTGCCACCCCTGCAGCAGCTCTGGAAGTCCCCTTTCCTGAGTGTCTGCCTGTGTCCTGAAGCCATCCAATGCATTGGTCTCTCCTGGTCATTTGGACTTTGGGGAAGAGCCAGAATTTTCCCAGCACCAGCTCTGGCGAACAAGGAGGCTGAGGACGCGCTGCCACGTTCCCAGGGGCCTGTGTTCCCCTTAGACGGCACCTGGCGCCAGAAGGCCCTGTATTCTTGTAGAGAGACTCGGGGAAGAGGACTTCCAGCACTGTTTCAGAAAGGCGCGGGAGGGGCCAGAGGAATGGCTCAGTGGGTCAAGTGCTTGTCTAGCAAGTGCTAAGTCAAGTGCTGAGTAAGTACCCAAGTTCCATTCCCCAGCACCACAGAAGCCAGGCGTGGTGGTGCATACCTGTCATCTGAACACTCAGGAGGCTGAGACAGGAGGATTGCCTTGAGTCCAAGAGCAGCCTGGGCTCCACAGTGAGTTCAAGACCCTATCTCAAAAAAAAAAAAAAAAAAAAAAAAAAAAGAAAGAAAGTGGCAGGAATGGGGGTAGTCCATTCAAAGTGAAAGGGAGGGTTCTGAGGGGGGCCTCGTGGTAACGTCTTTTACTGTAATGTGTCAAAAGTTAACTAGTGTATTTTTCAATCACTGCTGTACAATCACTCCAGAGAGGGACTATCAGTTGATTGTGAAGTTATGAGAACATGTAAGTTGTTTTTCTTTTGAGCTAAATCCTTAGCTCGTATTTTTAAGAAAAATTTTGATCTCAAGACAGGATCTCTCAAAGTCACTCAGGCTGGGCTCAAACTTGTGACCCTCTCACCTCAGCCTCCCAGAATGCTCCGATTCCGTGCCTGCTCCGCTGGGCCTGGCTTAGCCTCTTCTAAAACATGACCAAGTGTTTATGAAGACTTTCTCAACACCAGATGTGTTTCTAACTACCTCCTCAAAAATGAGCTCTTTTTCTCATCTGAACAGCCAGGGAGGCAGATTCTGTTAGGTCCCCATTTTACAGGTGAGGACAGTGAGGTCTGAAGAGCTGGGGCTTGCCCGAGGCCGCGCAGCTGGGAGGCTGAGTGGCACTCAGGAGACGCTGTGACTCGCTGGCTCAGCCGGCTGCGGCTGTGGCGGCTGAATGGGCCAGCGCAGCTCTTCTTACCGCAGTTCTTTCTAGGAGACTTAATTCCAGCCCAAGGATTCTAAGCTGGGGCCCAGCCCAGTCAGCGTTCATCTTTCCATTGTCTGGTCAGGACAGAGGCCAGGTGACCGGCCAGTGAAGGGCTGGCTCCTGGGCACCTGAGTTTGTGGTGGAGTAGGAAGCAGAACCCATGATGGGTGCCCACTGGGGCTCTCCCGCAGGTCTGGGCCACTGCTCCTCCCAGCTGGCGGCTCTGAAGGTCAGCTGCAAGCTAATCACAGGGTGCTGGGTGGCAGCGTGGTGCCCACAGGCCAGGGTCGGTACATCTCACCCCGATCCTGACTCAGCTGCTCACCAGTGCCGCGGCCTGCTCCCTTCCCTGTATGTGGGTGTCACGGGCCTCTCCTGTGCACTGCTCACAGGGAGACCCCGCGCCCCCAGGGGCTCACCTCGGGGACACCGCCCCACTGTCACTGCCTCATGTAGGGCCGGCTCGGGGACCGGGGCTGGTGGTAACCCAGCCCACTGTAGGCGGAGCCCACCAGGAGCGGACAGACACAGCCACGCAACTCCTGCACAGCCCTCGTAACTCACAGGATTTCAGGCAAATCCCGTGGGGCAGAGGCAGCAGCTGCCATCGTCCATCTGGTGCACAGCACCCAGGGAAACTGAGGCAGCTAAGACCTGAACTGTCAATATAGGTGGCCAGGCATGGGTGTGATTAACCACAGCAGGGAGAAGCCCAGCCGACAAGGGGCCAGAAGGGTAGAGGGCCAGGCCCACTCTCAGGGTCGACACCGCAGCCCCCTGGGCCTCAGCAGCACCGGGTGGCTGATGCGGTGCCCCAGATGACCTAGACCTAGAACTATCCTTGCCCAGCAGGAAGGCTGCAGTGTCCTGGACACACCAACCTACAGCCTGTTGTGTTTTTTCATCCTTTTACTTATTTTTGAGACCAAGTGTCACTCTGTGGTCCAGGCTGGTCCTGAACTCATTACCAACCCAGGCTGGCCTTCAGCACACGGCAATCCTCCCGTCTCAGCCTCCCAATGCTGGGATTACAGGCGTGCGCCACACCACTCCATGCTTGTGTGGCGCTGAGGAACTGAACTCACGGCCTGAGCTCGCTGGACACGTGCTCATCAAAACCGCGGTGCTGTTCCTCCAACGCTCTCCTTATTTATTTTTAGGTGAGGAAGATCTGTCTTGGGTTACAGAGAATATATATAATGCAGTTAACGCACAGAAGAGCTAAAACTTTAAATTTTTCATTGTAACATTAAGAAATCAAGGACAAAAGAAGACAAGGGCTGCAGCCTGGACACGCCTGTCGTACATGATAGGACACAGGCAGTTTCACAAGCATCCTGCCACATGGGTGCCATGCCTGAGCCAGGGGTCTTCGCATAGACTCTGTTTCATCAGTAATTTGAGTTTCAGAAAGGACTCTGATTATGGGCACATTTCACCTGAAGATCCGGGCGACGGACAGGCGAGCGCTGGTAGCAGGTACCCTGGCCATCACCTCAAGGGTGACAGTGGAGCCTCAGGAGTCCCTCGCACTCAGGTGGTGCCTGGGGCTGCCAGGGAACATCAGTGCTTCCTTCTACAACCCAAACTGCACTTGTGTGTCATCCGACAGGCGCACAACACTACGTACCCCCCGCTGCTTGCACCGGGCAAGGAACGACCTGTTTCCAACAAAGACCCGGACTGGAGTGCAGATTCCACACAAGCGTTTATTCCAGCTGCTGTAGAATTTGGTCATCTTCTGGGTGGCACGAGTGGCCGAGCTTCTGTGAGCATGGGGAAGGGCCGGCCCTGGGCTCTTCCTGTCCTCATCCTGGTGGATTCAGGAGAGGCCCTCAGACGCCCACCCACCCCTCACAGGACGGACAGCCACGGCAGGGGGTCAGGAGGGAGGCCGCAGGGCCCCGGAACACAGGTGGACACACTGCACCCACAGCTGCTTCCCCGCCCCACCCAGGTCATTGGCCAGGCTTTGGTCACACTACAGGTGCAGGCAGCTGTGCCACCCAGGACAAGTGACCAGCTGCGGGACTCAGCAGTAACCATATAAATAAGAAATGCCAGGGTGAGTCTATACAGACACGCATCTGGTTCTGCAAAAAGAAAAACGCAACACAGAAGTAAATAAGGGGCGACAGGGTGCGTGGTGGGAGGGAGACCCCACCTGTAAAGTGCTCCTCAGGGTGCCGGGCTCCTTCTGGTCTGGCCTGGCACTCCAGCTTCCCGGGGGGAAGGGCAGGGTGGGGGTGCGGACTGCATGCAATTTCCAGCGGCACTGAGCATTCAAAGGGACAGAGCGAAGTGGCAGCCAGCCCTCCAGGGGTGTCGGGCAGCCTGCACATGAGGCAAAGGTCCCGGAGGCCCTGCGTCTGCGGACACGGGAGCACAGGCCCCACTCAGCTGAGCGGCCCTCAGCGGGGTGGGCCAGGCGCGGGCCTCACGCGGCAGACAGGAAGGGGAAGAAGAAGAAGTCGAAGGCGAACTTGAAGGCGCCGTGCACGGTGCTGCGCCAGTCGCGCTCAATCTTCACGTGCCGCCGGGCCGGCGTGAGCTGCGCCATGCAGTTCAGGCAGCTGATGGCCTTGAGCTCGAACACAGGCCACTTGCTGCCCAGGCGGCCCTCCAGGATGGTGCTGAACTCGATGAGGCTGCCGTGGCGCAGGCTGAGCAGCACGCCCTTGAACTCGCTGCTGGCCCGCAGCACGATGTCCTTGGTGATGTCGTCCTCCTCGTGGCCGTCTCGGAACGGCATGCCCACGGTGATCTCGAACTTGTAACGGTCGAACTTCTTGATGTGGCAGGGGTGCTTGGCCAGCTGCTTGAGGCGGCACAGCTCCTCCTCGGCCGTGGACGTGTTGCCGGGGCTGCAGGCCGGGTAGGCCTCGCCGTACAGGCAGCGCATCCAGTCGCCGATGAAGAACGGGAGCATGTTGATGGCCGCCTCGGCGCTGTTGTCGATCTCGGTCACGCGCACGTACTTGAAGCGGCCCGTCCACGTGACCCTGTGGCCCTCCAGGTGGCTGCAGAGCATCTGGGTGCGGGCCATGTTGGTCTCCTTCCAGGCCCGTGGCCCGCACAGGTGGCCGTACTGCTGCCAGGTGAGTGTGGAGTTGTAGACCTTCATGCCCTCTGAGCGGTACACGTAGAACCAGCAGAACAGCACGATGGCTGTGAGCCACACCAGGATGAGCTTGACCACGGAGCTCCGTGACAGGGACTTTGCCATCTCCACCACGGAGAAGCTGGCCTTGGTCCACCAGCGCAGCAGCAGGGGCACACTGCACAGTGCCATGGTGACCAGGATCTTGGTGAGGTCCTGCGACACGAACCAGCGGGCAAACTGCACCATGCCCACGAGGACCAGGCCGGCCCCCAGGATCGGCAGCGCGAAGAGGAAGAGGAAGTAGCCGACAGAGGCACGGACCAGGCCCAGGCCCGTCGACTCGAGCAGGAAGACCACGGACAGCTCACACCACATGAAGCAGACCAGGTAGGGCACCAGGTAGCAGTAGGTGCCCTTGAAGTGTCGCAGCTGGGCCATGCGGAAGAAGAGGTAAAAAAGGTAGACGTAGAGCAGGCAGGGCAGGCTGACGTTGAGGACCACGAAGTGGCCCACGGGCACGGTGAGGAGGGTCTGCCCGAGCAGCAGCAGGTGGCGGCTCTCCACCGGCAGGGTGGGCAGCAGCGAGAGCAGCCCGGCAGCCGCCTCAGTGACCAGGGCCCTTCGGGTGTAGGGCTCGGCGGAGCTGCTCAGGCTCACGTAGCTGGTGACCGTGAAGAAGGCGGCGATGACAGCCAGCTCTGAGCAGGGGATCCAGTCCCTGCTGGCCAGGGGGAAGGAGAAGATGACAAAGACGACAGAGAGCAGGAAGTGGGCGTACGGCTCCAGGTGGTTCCAGCCGAAGTTGACCTCGGCCTGTTCCACGTCCAGGTTGGGCTCGAAGCGCAGCAGCAGGTCAGTGAGGGCGCGGAAGTTCTCCCAGGCCTTGCTGTCCTGGAACACCTTGAGTGTGCAGATCACCATGGACACGAAGGACAGGTAGAAGACCACCAGCGGGATACAGAATGCGAAGAAATCGATGGTCAGGTTGCTGATGATGAAGAAGAAGATGAGTGCGTTGATGTGGTGGGTGGGCACGATGGTGGACAGCCAGTGCATGCCTGCCTTGGAGGCCACGTCGATCAGGTACTCCTTGACCTCCATGATGGCGTGCAGGGGGTACTTCGCCACCTGGGGGGAGACCGTGCGCTGGACCCACGGGCACGAGAGACCCTCTGCCTCATGCTATGACTCCCTCCACCCCCCGCCCTGCATAGCCAGCCATGTCCCCTTCTCTCGCTGAGCCTCCTTGGGCTACCCAACTGGGATCCCAGCTTGTGTCTCTCTGATCACTGCAACAAGAATCTCACCTCCCCCAGCCTCAGGAGCCTCACTGGGCAAGGGGGACAGGCGCCACTGCTCTGTAGGACGACACCAGGTCTGATGAGGGCAGCATGAACCGTCTGGGGCTGCCTCTAACAACCCTACCAAGGCAAGTAAGTCAAAAACGTAGTCCTGCGCAAGCCCAAGCGAGATGTTCCTGGGATGAATTTTTCAATAATTTTAACATAAAACATGTTAGAATCTATATAATAATTATTACATTATTATGATATAACTGTGGAACTAGGCCCAGGGACTTCACACTGAGCTACATCCAGTCCTTTTTAAAATTCTTATTTTGAGACAGGATCTTTAAGTCACTAAGTGGCCCAGGCTGGGCTCAAACTTGAAATCCTCCTGCCTCAGTCTCCCAGAGTTCTGGGACCATAGGGATGTACCTCTCTAGGACCTTAAAACACTATTTTTACAGGACCTCATCTTTGACTGTATCCCGCAGGCTGCACCGTGAGGAGAAATGCTTGGTGTTTGAGGGGCACCGTTAGCTCACGGACAGCCCGTCACTGTCCCGTGACACAGATGCGCACTTTCTCCAGTGTCTCCATCTGGTCTCTGTGGGGCCATCAGAAGTGGGAGCAGCCTCGGTGCTGAGACTCAGAGAATCTCATTTCTTCTTTTTTTGCAAAAGATTTTCAATGCAACCACTAAAAGTAGTGAGGGCTTGACGGTTCCCAGACCCCACAGGGACACTGAGCCTCAACTGTTCGTCAGAATATTTGAAAATCCTCTCTCCCTAAATGACCTGCAGCCTGTCGCAGCACCAGACATGGGGGTGGCACACTCTCTGGCCCACATGTGGCACTGGGAAGGTGTCGTTCCCAGGCAAGGTCTAGGCCCAAGCTCCCGGGGCGTGGTGGTCATGCTGCTATTCTGCGGGCATCCACCGGTCCTATGTGAGCAGCCCTGGCACACCGGCTCCTTACGCCGCCTTCTTAGCTGACTGCCTGCCACCTGCTCTCCCGGCTACGGTCCCCCACCTTCACTCACTTGCCCTGGTCTTCCACACGTGTGGGTTCGTCTCATTTTCAGTGGTGACAGACACAGGACCAAGGAGCGCCTGGACGCCAGTGCCCCAGGCTGCTCAGGGGCCCCACCATGGGTGGCTGTGGCCTAAGGGCTACACGTGCCGAAAGCCTGTATGGCTTGGTAGGCCCAACTTCTGGGAACCCTGCTGTCCCTGCACACTGGACGCAGGCACTCTGATTCAACATCACGAGCCAACAGGGCGACTCTGCGACAGCCCCACAGCTACGTCATGGTCTGTCCTCACCCCGGCAGCTGGCAAGGCAGGTGCTGCATGGATTTCTGGGTTTCCTGCTTCTGCTCCTTCCAGCGGCCTATGCTGTTCACTTCCCTCAGGTGTGCCCATGTCCCCAGCCCCACGGAGCCCCCCAAGGATGCAGTAACCAGTCCAGGCCTGGCCTACCATGGCTGCCACACACTAGCATCCTGCTGGGCTCAGGTGTCTCTGAGGAGCTGGACCCAGACCTGGGCCACAGATAGTGTCTCTACGGGGTGTCACTGCTGGGAAGTCAGACCCGAGCCTTCTGCCCACAGTCCCCGTGGCACTCTGTGCAGAGACGCCGGGAGGGCTGCAGCCTGCACTGCACGTCCATGTGCCACTGCCTTCTGTGTAGGAGACTTTGGAGGATGTGTTCTCGAGCAGGGTCTCAGGATGACCCTAGGGACAAGTGGAATGGCCCTACAATGCATCTAAGGAAACAGGGCCTCCCCACCTGGCTTCCTGGGACCAGCAGTGCGCTTGGTGGGACGAACCTGCTGGGTGCTGGCCACTCACCCGCTGGCGCAGCGGCAGGTCCTCGGGGCTCTTCCCGGCCAGCTCATCGTCGTCGTCATCCTGCAGGAACAGGTTGGTGGGGATGATGCCCTTGGCATACTTCTTGGTGATCTCCACAAAGTCATCCAGTGCGATGTAGTTTTTGGCTGAGGCACAAGAGAGAATGGCACAGGGTTCCCAAGACCATAAGACCGCTGTGACACTGATGCAGCGGACGGGGAGGGGAGGGGGTGCTGGCATGGGGCCCGCCTGGGGCAAGAGCATGTGGACCAGCAGATAGAGGGGAGGCGGTGGCCCACCACCTGCTAACTACTAACCTTGTCCTGACCGTAGTGACAGGCAGCCCCCAATGCTCTCCCAACTCCTGAAGCCTGGGGCCCTACACCTTTAAGCCGCTCCCCTGGCAGGCTTTCTGGGACATCCTTGCTCGTTTGAGCCTTGGCCAGACTCAGCCAGTGGCAAGCTGCTCTACAGCCAGTCACCTGAGCTTCTATCCAACAAGACCCACTGAAACCCTACTATGCACCTGCTACCTCTACACGCAATGGTATCCACCAAGGTTCTACCTACGTGCTACTAATCCACAATCCACTGAGGGCCTACGGTGTGTCTAGTAACTCTCCATACAACAGAATCCACTTAGAACCTACTCCACGCTTGCTAACCCTCCACCCAGTATGATCCAGAAGGCCTCCTGTGTGCCCGATAACCTTGCACCCACAGGATCCTGTTACATAACTGCTGCCCCCCATCCAAGCACACCCCAAGGTTCTACTTCACGCCTGCTAACCTCCCACCCCACCCGATCGCCGAGGGCTGTGTGCCCACTCGCCTCCCATTCACTCGGTGTCTGCTAAGAGCAGGACACTTTTCTACACCCTGGGAACACACAACATTCACTCAAAATGGTGAATAGGCCCTGTGTGCACCTAGCTGGACTCCCAGTCTAACAGGAGACGATGCCAGGCGAGGCCGGGGCGCCAACCCGGTGTTCCTCCTGGAAGCTCTCCGCTGGAGGGTGCACGGAGGACTCACCACGAGGAAGTCCCACTGTGCCTGCGTCTCCCACCCTAATCCCCTGGCAGGTACAGTCTTCACCACACTCTCTGGTTAATGCTGAGCACAGAGTCCCTCCACGTGCGGTCTCCCCAGGACAGAAGACCCACACCGCAGATGGAACAGCTGTCAGGCTGGGCAGCTGAACATGGGGGTGTGAATAGATCTTCTAATCCTCTAGCCCCAGATGTCCCCAAGGCACCCAGCTCAGCGTGCCCCAGACCTCCTCGTCACCCCATGTTCACATGGGGGACAGCCCGTGGGGCCCTGGGCTGCACTGTGTCCCTGCCCAGATCACCCACCCCCGCTGCCTGTGGGCCACTTCCCCTTGCCCAGGCCCTACGGGTGTGGCCCATTAGCGTTTCTCGGGTCAGGACGGACAGCCATGCCACTGTCAGCAGCCTGGCTCCTACCCTCAGTGCCCAGAATGCCGACACCCAAAGCAGTGGGAACCGGAGTCCATCCCTGCACCTGAGATGCAGGCAGGGCCCAGGCCTGTGGGCTGGGTGGCCGTACTCACACTCGCTGCTGACCAAACGCTCCAGCACGCGCCGCTGCTTCTGGAGAGACTTGGGGATGGGACCTGGCTGTGCCATTCCATCTGCAGAAGACAGAGGGCGCTGAGAACCCCAGTGGCTGGGGCGGGTCCACAACTTCTGCAGACCACAGGACCCAGGACCTTCACCGAGGCCCAGAGGCCTCGCCAGGGCTACTCCCCTGGTGGTCCCTGCCAAGTCTCCCCTGGCTGGAGTGGGCAGCGCTCTGTCCCATCAGTGACAGACGCGTCCGTCCCCCGTGGGGAAGAGGCTGTGAGCACGGGACATGTCACCTGACCTGGCTCATCTTCTCTTGGCATGACCCCACCATCCTGCCCAGCAGCGAGGTCCCCAGGAGCAAGGGCCACTGTCCCTGGTGCCCCAGGCCTGCTACCAGCAGGGAGGCAGCCTAAGACTGGCCAGTCGCGTCCAACCCATGGCCCATCATTTTGGCCCTTGTCGTCTTAAAATGTTATAATAAAACTATTTCACAAGGAAGTTGTGGTGCTCATATACAGTGCCACCCAACCCGAGCCCTGTGGACCCAGCTCCCACGTGGGGAGCCCCATGCGGCTGCGCACCATGCTCGTCGACCTGGCCCACGTTCTCCAGCAGCTCCGACACGGCCACCTGCTTCTTCTTCTTGGGGTTGAGCTTCCAGTACATGACCAGGGCGGCCTTGCGCACGGCCCTCTCCAGGTCGGTCTCCGAGGACAGCTGCTTCACCTGCAGCTCGTTCTCGGAGGTGATGCCTGCAACGCAGAGCTGTCCGGTGAGCTGGCCCCGTGCTGCCCGCCACTGCCTGGGCTATCTGTGCTGCTCAGGAGGGCCAGGAAGGTGGCGGGGGAGGCTAGTGAGGACACCTCCGAGAAAAAGATGTCAGAACCAGGCCCAGGAGGACAGGCCTGTCATTGCAGTACTCTGGGAGGCTGAGGCAGGAAGACTACAAATTTAAGCCCGGCCTGAGCAACTTAGTACTTGACCTTGTCTTAGAAAAGGGCTGGGGGTATAGCTGAGAGCAAAGGCCTTGGGTTCACTCTCTAGGACCAGCCCCGCCCCCCTCCAAACACATCAGAGTTGGATCCTCACCAATCCTCCCCTCCAGGTAAGAGGCTGGCCGGCTGGCAGACGCACAGGTGTTCACTTTGTGTGTGGTGACACAGCCCTTCTTCCCTCCTGACCTGCCCCCACACTGCATCCTCACGGGGCCTTGAGGAGTTCTGCTGTGAGACTGGGTCACAGGACTGTCAGGTACCAGTGGTCACGACAGAAAAAGGCACAGCTGCCTCAAACCCAAGTTGGCTTACTGCAGTCACTGGCTGGTGTGGCAGTGGGAACTCTGTGTCCCCAGCTTTTCACACACTGAGGCTCCTTCCGGGGTGACCACGAGAGTGGCTGTCCCCTCCCAGAGTCCTGCCCTTTCCAAGACAGACGACTATGGCCTCTGTGAGGGATAGTGGCAGGGGTCATGCCCCACTTTCCCCGGGCGGGTGGGAGTGAGGTGTCAGTGGTCACCCCCACTTGCCCCAGTGCCTCTCCATGAACGCAGCAGAGCTGGCTGTGGCAACAGGGAAAGTACTTCCCTTGGGAGGGAGGGGGGTGACAGCTGGCCTCACAGAGCCTGGTGCCATGGCACAATCTCAGTCACCCGCTCCCCCCAGCCCTCCCCTGTTTCAAAGGGTCCATCCACCTCCTTCCTGAGCACCCCGTGCGGGCCTTCCTGGGCCTGTTCCCCTACTTCCACCCTGGCTAGATGGAAAGTCAGCCCAGGGCCTGGCCATCCTGACCACAGGCCACGGCTCCGGCTCTCCTCAGCCAGCTCCAGGATCTGCCTCCTGTGGATCCAGAGTCCAGCAGAGAGGGAGGGGCACCCAGCACTGCGGAAGAGCAAGGACACAGGTGGTTTGGTGAGCACCCGGCCATGCCTCAGGGACAGTGGCTGCTGCCCAGCGGGAACCGCTCACTCCCAGCGGCATCACCAGCTCTAGGTCTGTGCTGCTTACCACTTCAGTGGTTCCTCTGGCCAACAGCCAGGCCACGCGAGCACCCCCAGCGGCTGGGCACAGCCCACACACACTCACCTCGCCTGTCCACCAGGCACCGGCGCAGGAGTTTCACGGCCTCGCGCCGGCCCTGCTTGGCTGCCAGCACCAGCCAGTCCACAGCGGTGCAGCTGTTCAGCTCCTCGTCTCCAGCGTCGGCCAGCCGCAGGTAGTGCTTCCCCACCTGTGAGGGGAGACACGGCCACTGCCTGCTGCTGGCGCCCTGCCCCAGCACTGTCCTGCCGGCCCACTCCCCTCTGCCTGTCCCTAAGGCCAGGAAGGCAGAGAGGTGAAGAGGCCACACTCGGAGTCTGTGCCAGGTGAGGCCCTTCTGAGAGGGGCTGCTGCAGGCTCCAGGCATGTGGGGCCTCCTCGAGCTGGCACTGACCCCTCCGGGCGCTATGGTCCTCACCTCGGTCTGGGCCTTGGCATCCCCAGCCTTGGCCTTCTCCAGGATTTCCTCAAAGGAGACTTCCATGTCAGCCTTCACGGACTCTAGAATACGGGAGAAACCAGCAGAATGTCACAGGGCTGGACCTTGTCACCGTCAGTGGAACGCAGTGGGGCGGGAGACTTGGCACTGACCCTCCCTCCACAACCTAGGTCAGGAGCACTGGATTGGAGGGGCACAGGCACAGGAACCAGGAATTTAAACTTGTAATCCTCTTGCCTCAGCCACCCAGATTGCTGGTTATAGGGCTGTACCACCAGGCCTGGCTAGGGGCTGCCTTCCAAGTTTACACCCTGCTCTGAAGTAACAGCAGCAGTGGTGAATTTTAACAGCAACTTGGGGTTCTTCATGTGGGGGAAGCCCCGTGTATTGACTTAGATCTAAAATGTCCCCCCAGAAGTCTCCTGTGTTCAGAGGCGGGTCACTGAGGTGCGACCTGGAAGGATGTATTCTCATCCCGAGCCCCTCCTTCCCCCCTGCTTCCTGACTGCCACGGGTGGGCAGCTGACCCCACCAGGCCTTTTCTTAGAGCCACCGACCATGGACCAGACCCACTGAAACCGTGAGCTGAAATAAACCTTCCTTCCTTTTAAGTTGTGCTGTCTGCCATACTGTCCCAGTGATGGAGGTAGTGAGCTCACTCTGAGTCACCCCCACTGTCCCCCTCAGCTTAGGCCTGCTTTCCCGAGGATCTGAGAGCTAGTGGAGGGCCCTGAGCTCCATAATGAAACCAGCCCCAGCTTAGCACCCACAACCTGGCCACGGAGGGACACACGTCTTGGAGGCCACAGCCTATCTGATCTCAGCACCTTTTCCTCACAGCACGCATCTCGCCCACACGGCAGGGCTTCCAGGACACATGCCACAGGCTAGATGGCACATGACAGGGACTGACAGCTCACAGCCTGAGACTGGAAGTCCAAGATCAACGTGGTGCCAGATTCGGTGTCTGGAATGGCCCCGTTCTTGGCTCACAGATGGCACCTTCTTGCTGTTGCTTCACGTTCAGGGGCAAGGGAGCTCCCTGGGGTCTGTTTTATAAAGACGCACACCCCACTCAAGAGGGCTGCACCCGCATGCCTGCATCACATCTGAAAGGCCCTGCACTGACCTGTCACATGGGTGAGGACGCCAGCACAGACACTGCGGGGCCTTGACCTGTCCATTCGGAACTGAGCTTGCACTCTTCTTCCCTCACCGCTCGGGGGCTCGTGGCTGCTCAAGGGGCGTGCTGGGCCGGTGGCCTGCTGCTTCTCCCTGCGCCTTTCACTTGTGCCCAGTGACCCCTTGTTGTACAGAAGGGAGCCACAAACCCCCAGGAAGTCACCCTTGGGTTCTGGAGGGAGCTGCTCTCAGAGCGGCCTGGCAGGACTTCTAGGCATAGGCCCAAGCATCACATGGCTAGATCTGTACTTCACTGCCCAAGAAGCCACCCCAGTTTACAAAATAACTACATCATCAGATCAATCTCACAACTTCACTGACAACTGGTGTAACAACAGAGGGGTTTTAAAAATTCATCGTCACCACTCTTGTTTTTTTTCTTGGTGGTACTGAAGATCCAACGGAGGCCTTCACGCTGAGCTATGCCCCCAGCCCCTTTTTATTTTACAGTTTTTGAGACAGGATCTCGCTAAGTCACTAAGATAACTGGGGTGGGCTCAAGCTTGCGATCCTCCTGCCTCAGCCTCCCGGAGAGCTGGGTGACAGGCCTGAATATTCAAAAGCCAACTCCATGCCTTGCCCACAGTACACTGGACCCTGGCGGGACACAGATCCGCATGGGGGCCTCTGAGGGGGCAGCCTTAGCACCGGCTGCCGTGCAGCAGTGCTCTTCCCATGGGCTGGCTTTACACTCTCCACGTGTGGGGACGGAAGCAGGAACAGGGGACATGTCCCTGGGCCCCCGGCCACAACCACCAAGGGCCAGCCTTTCTCGTGATTCACCTGGGCCTTTCCCAGTGCCAGCCATGCCAGCCTCTGCCACATGGAATCTGCTCCAGGCATCATGGCTGCAGGGACAGGGTCCCACGGCCACAGGTCCACAGAACAATGCATTACAGGGACAAGGCAACCGAGGCTACCCACGCTCACAGACAGCGAGGCTGCGGCTGCCACCACCATGGGGCGGCGCACCTGACGCCCAGGGGACCAGGACCCACTGCGAGTGGGAAGTGGCCGAGGACCACACAAGCCAGCCAGAGTTGAAGGCAGGAAAGGGTCGCATCCAGTTAGGAGAGGGCTGAGCAGGTGGAGGGCAGGGTCTAATGTCAGGGGGCAGGCGAGGCCCTGGACCCAGGGGCTGGAAGGATTCACAGCCCCCCTGGGTGGGGCAGGCCCTTGCCGACCTCTCCAATGTACAGGATCTTTTTGAAACACAGATCTGTTCACTGTTGCAGCTTCTACTCTGCAGAGATGCACACACACACCCATGCGCGTCAGCGCCCCCTGCAGTCCACTGTGAAGGCTCTGGCTCTTCCCCAGCCAGCAGAAGCCTTCCGGTGGGTCCCAGGGCGCCTGGCATGCTCGCTGCTCAGCGCTGACCAGCGCTTCAGGCACAGGGCCAGGTGATGTGGGCTGCTGCCTAAGTCACTTTCCCACACCGGGACAAACACCCAACTCCCTCAACCCAAAGAAGCACAGGTTTCTCTTGGCTCACGGTTCTCGTCCTTGGCTGGCTGGCTCTAAGGCAGAAGAGCAAGGAGGTGGGGTCTGGCGGGGACAGCTGCTGGCCCATGGCAGCCGGGAAGCAGAGAGAGCAGGGGGCTGCCAGGCCGAGGACACCCGCTTCCAGGTCCACCCCAGGGACCAATCTCCACCAGGCAGCCTCCTCACAGCACCGTCAGCCACAAGCTCACCTGCAGATGGTACACCAATGAGCACACACCCACGACCCTGTCACCTTCCACATGCAGGAGACTTGGGGGATATTCTAGACAGAACCATAAGAGATGCTAAAGACATTTGTTTCCTCGGCTGCCTTACTTTTCCTGCCAGCACCACCCTGATGCTCCGCCCATCCTGGGGTCTGAGTGGCCCTCCTCCTCCTCCCCTGAGCTGCAGGGGGTGTTCCGATGCGCCTGGCCAATCAGTGTGCTCCACCTTGATCCAGAGCTGGCCTAGACCAGCAGCCACCAGGGTCTGTGCGGGGCCTGCTGGGCAGCGGCTTCCCACCCTGGCAGCTCAGAGGCCTGCCTGGTTTCCCTACAGGCAGAGCCCACCTGACAGAGATGGCAACATGGACAGCTGCACAGAAGGGGCGACAGGAACGGACGCACCTCTGTATCACCCAAGCCCCTGGATCTGGCCAGGCCCAGGCCGACACCCTGTTCTTGCTCCTGTCAGGGTGTAGTTGGCTTCTGCCATTCGCATCTCAGATGGTCTCTGGGCAGGTTTCCTCACCGCTGGGGGGCCCACGGACAGCGCACATCCCACTTTCGGTCATCTCTGTCCCGCAGGCCCCCACGCATGCACATGGCCTTCCTCTCCTCCCGCCACTCATGTGCACAGCCGGTCACAGCCTCCAGCAGCCTGACGGGTCAGCCCACTCCACTATGTCTGGCCCCGTGTCCCCAGCTTCCAGCTTAGTGCTACACGCAGCTCAGCAAACGTTCAACAAGCCCACAGATAAACAGACGGGAGCAGGATGCAAACGTGAGCACAGCCTGCAGCTCCCGCCCACCAAGTCCTGGCTGGGACACAGCCCAGCACACACCTGGCTCAGCTTCCGGCCCCAAGAGCGGCTTCTGCAGAGAAAGGCGGACGGTGGCTCCTTCCCACCAGCAGGCATGGCGGGAGCACCGCAGACCACGGGGGGCAGCCCGGGTCCTTCTTTCCAACGCAGCGCCTGCATGGAGCAGTTGAGATGTGGCCCGCAGCGTGCCGTGGCATCTGTTCTCTGTGACTGCCACTATCAGCTATGCCCGAGTTTATTTTTAATTCTGAACGTGTACAAATGTTTTTTTAAATTAAAGCATAACCACAAGCACACAGTCAACAAGTATGACCGACCACGCAGCTTGCTGACGGGGCAGGTGCTGCCTCCCACGTGCACAGCGGCTGGCCGGGTGGGGGGTGTCCCTGGCCTCTGCATCTCGGTCCTCACAATGCCATGGGGGCTACAGCGGAGTGGGGGGGTGGGCAGTGTACTGTATGGGGGACCCCAGGACCGAGGCAGTCCCCGCCCTACTTCAAGGGGGCTCCCCACACATGGGGACAAAGGGGTTGCTTAGGTGGGAGAGCGAGGATGACCGGCATGGGGCAGCAGGGACATCTTGGTTACGGACACCACCAGCCTCCACGGCGCCAACTCTGCTTCTCGTGAAAGAACACGGTGAAGGACCCTCGTGGCCCTGTCACCCTGACTGATGGCTCTGGGGTAAGGAGGAGAGGACGGCCATCTAGGTTCTGGCTGGGAGGCAACAGTCCTCAGAGCTGCGTGCTCACCCCCATCACGCATCCAGACACTACGGAGCCCAGGCCCCAGGCCTGCCAGTCCAAGCACCAGCAGCTGAGGTGGCCGAGGTGAGCTGTCCTCACCGTGGCCCGTGCTGGGGCCAGTGAGGATGCCCACGTCCTATCAAGACAGGTGACCACAGACATCAACCCTGACGGGCAGAGGCCTCCTGGAAGAGGTCGTGTTAGAAGCCTGGAACGCAGGCCAGCGGCCAGCAGTAACACAGGGCCACCAAGATTCCCGAGACCTGGAAACCGACCGCATGGGTGCCGTCAAACTGCACTTCACCTGGGGTCATGGAAGACGGGACCACAGCCCAGCACAGGGGCAGAAGACGGGGCTGGGAGGGCAGCTTACTGCAAGCCAGCAGCAGTGTGAGCTGCCTATAATCCTAGCCAGCACGCAGGGAGGCCGAGGCAGGAGGATCACAAGTTTGAGCCCAGCCTGGGCAACTCAAATGGTTTAGACAGTCACTGTCCTAAAGTCAAAAATAAAAAAATGACCGGGAGGCAGCTCAGGGTGAAGGTCGTGGGGTGGGTCACCAGTGCCCCCTGCCCCTGCTGTCACACACAGCTAGCAGCAGTGTAGCTTCAAGGGTCACTCAGTGCCATGACCTGTTCCAGGTCAGGACACTGTGCCCACATCTGTACCTGTACAGCTTCCTGACTCCTCCCCTTAGAGCCTCACCCCCACCACTGGGAACAAGCTTTCTCCCCTCTGTCCCCACCCCCGCAACCCGACCCAGGGCTCCCTCAGCTCCCTGACACACAGAAGATCCTGATTTGGTCCTTCCTTGATCCTCAGGACCCGAGGCCACCTGACCCTCAGCTCCAATCCGTTGGCTTCCCGGACCTGGCAGTGCCTCCTTCCTGCCCAGGACGCACTGGTCTGGGGTCCCTGGTACCCAGTCCTCACCATGGACCTGAGTGCTCCCCAGCAGGCTGTCCTCGCCCACCTCAGCTCCTGCCACCATCCCCGTTAGGCTCACATCTGAAGTGTCTCCCTAAGTGCCCTGTGTCCAGAGATGACGGGATCTTGGGAGGCTTTGCTCACCTGGGCATGCATCCACAGATGAGCCCCTGTGCTGTAAGGAGGTGAGGCCGGGCTGGAAGGGGTGGGCTCCTGGGGTGTGACCCGCAGGGTGTGCTCTTGCCCCCGTGCCTCCCTTCTCTGAGTCGTGGCAACTGTGGGTGACAGCTGTCCCCTACCAGAGACCTGCCGCCATGCTGTTTCTGTATGTGTGACTCCAGGTGTCCTCAGGGCTGTAACCTACCCAGGAACCAGTTCTGGACTGAACCCACTACCACCGATCTGAAACAAAAACCTCTCCTCCTCTACGTTGCAGGTGTTGGGATTCTGTCCCTGTGACCAGAAGGTGACTAAGCCCTCGTTGTTTCTGTCCCAAAGGCTGCAGAGGGAGCTCCCCCTGGCCCTGGCTGGGAGGCCTCAGACACAGGGTTCTGTGGGCGGGCCAACCACCTGGCCCTGGGTAGACTTTAGCCAGGCCCCAGCAGGCAGGGCATGCATGCCTCCCTATCCCAGAGCGCACAAGTGGCAGGCGGCTGAGGTAGGGGGTGTCCCCAAGCAGTGTGGCCAGCATCGCCACAGACCCTGCTAAGTCTCACTTCTGTCTTCCTGTGGTCCTGCTGGAAGCTTCATGGAGCCTGAAAGGCCCAGGGTGGAGAGCAACAGAAAGGCGGAAGCGAGGCTGGAAACCGTGGGCAGGTCCCCAAAACTGTCTCCTTCTCCTGCCTGGGCCAGGCCAACCTCACGGGGCAATGACCAGGAAATGAAGCTCTGGCCAGTCCACCGTGAGCGGCCTTCCCCAGCTCCAGGTGTGTCGCAGCAGGGACCTTGTCCCTGCCCCTCCGTCCAGTGAGCACCCACGAGCAGGTCCGTGCTGCAGCAGGGCCACAGTGCCTGAGAGGGCTCTCTCATCACGGCCACATACCACACATGGCGTGCTGGCTCACGACCTGGTCAAAGCCCCAAGCCGCAGAACCCACTGGTTCTGCTTCCTGACCTGGGCCTCGTGTTCCTGTTCAGAGAGCCCCCAGGAGCACAGGGCCCTCCCCATAGGGTGGGGGGCTGGCCAGCGCTGGTTTCTCATGTAGCCCCTCCATGACCTGCCCTGATGGAAGCAGGGGGCAGGGGCTGCAGGGAGGCAGCCAGAGAAAGGCGACAGGGCTGCTCCGGTCCTGTTCCCCAGGGGCACAGGCAGGGGCTGCTCCCATGACGCAGCCTCCCAGGAGCCCCAGGAGGAAGGGGCTGTAACCTGAAGGCTTGGTCCCTGGGACAGAGTTACTGGCTCATCCCTGTCCCTCACTTGCTCAGAGCTCCTGTAGGACAGGCCTAGGCCATGGCCCTGATACCAGACTCGGGCCACACCCCGCTCTGATGACAGGCCAACTTCTCTCTGCCCCTCCTGGGTCCGTGACATGGAGCCCTGGGCACAACTGGTAGAAACCTGGGCCCAGGGCACACACTCCGCCTTCGGCCTCTCACTGTGGCGCACAGACTCCACTGGCGCCGCGAGGTGACCCTCAGTCCTCAGCCTCTCTTTTCCCCACCCTCTGAAATGAAGATTGGGGGGCCCCAGGACTCACGTCCCGGGCAGCACGGGGAGTCAGGGGTTCCGTGCAGACAGAGGCTTGAAAGGTGCCTCGGGTGACAGGAGATGGCGGGGCTGCAGCTGGCCTCCCGATGTCTACAGGGGAGGGGACCCCAACGCTGTCCCTGTTTGGAGTACAACCCTGACTGCTGACACAACAGCACCCCACCCAGCTGGAAGAAGCCAGAATGGTCACCTTGCCAATTCCCTAGCAGCAGCTAGGGCTAAACACCCCAAGGGGGTATCGTGACAGGACACAGTAGCCAGTGAGGGACAGAGGATCTCCCAGAAATGGAAAATTTACTGGAAAACAGAAATGGCAGCAGGGTGTGACCTGTGACAGACTGTAGCTGGCCCCCAGAACTGCTCAATGGATACACGTTAAGACAGAGGGGTGAAGGGGCCAAGCTGCTCCGCACAGGGCAGCCTGTCACCCGGCTCATCTCTAAAGGCCCCCAGACCGCGAGCCACACGGGCACCCCATTTCAGGGTCCCCTTCTGACCAGCAGAGGCTGTACCCGCCCTCTCTCCCCTTCCACACTCTTCCGAGTTAAGTGTCCTCTTCACAACCTGCTTCACGAACCCCAGAACTTATTCTCAAGCTCGCCGAGACACAGCCCAGCACAGAAGCTGGTGGCACAACTGCGGCTACTCACACTCGCTGTGGCATTTGTAGTACCAGGGACTGCACTCTCCTTGTTACTGAGACTGTCCTGCTCGGCCTCCTCTGCAGCGGGGCACGGAACCACGGCCCTTCCCGGCCAGGCAAAGGTCTGCCTTGCCCTGGCACCTTCTCACTCTCCAATGGCCACACAGGGTGATGGGTGTCATTCTGGCAGGTGGCTCTGGTCCTCCCAACCTCCCTTAGCCTCCTAAAGGTCCTTCCTTCCTCTCGTGTCACGCGGTCTCTGAGTCTTGCTCAGCACGACGGCCTCCAGATCCCACCAGCTCCCTGCGAACGCCAGAATGTCACTTTTCCATGGCTGGATGGCTCCGCACTGTGGTACCCACCACAAGCCTACCAGCGTTCGAACTGGTTCTCACTACAGCTTTGTTCGGGGACAGGTGAGCTAAGCAGCTGAACTCTCCGGGAGATGCTCTGGGCCTGGGCCCCCAGCCCTCCCTGCTGGTAGGGCGGGGATTGCTGTCCCACACTGGTGACAGGGCATGGGGTGGGGAAGCCTGGAGTCAGGGCCCAGACCTCCCAGGCCACCCACCTCCCAGCTGCCTCCTCGTCCCTCCCTCGGGGACAGAGCCAGACGCAGAACACAGAGATGCTTTCTGACTACACCTGAAACTCCCAGCCTGCTGCAGGCTGTGCTGGGTTACTCAGACTGAAATGGGGCTTTCCGGGGCCTCGTCTCCACCCCCGCAGCCACAAGACTCCGGTGGCAAAGAAAGTGACTAGACACTTAGGCTCCTCCGCTGCAGAGTGGCCGTGCCGCTCTGCGGACGGAGCCCAGGACCTTCGCAGCCAGCGACACCCTCAGCCTACTGCTATTTTTGATTTTGAGACAGGACCTGAATGCTTAGCGAGAAAGGACAGGGTCTCACGAGCCCTGAAGTTGCCTGGGCTGGGCTTGAACTTAAAACTTCTGTCCCCACTGGTGGTGGTGTGTACATGTGGGGGTGGGTGTGTTTGTACACAACCGCCAGGCTGCAAAGGAGTCTACTCCTCCCGCTGTGGGTCGAGGTCAGAAAGTGCCAGGGGCGGGCAGCACACCTAGTTGAGTTGGGGAGGGCACACTGGAGTGCGACGGCGTGGGGCCCGTCTGGAGGAGCAGCAGGGCTCCCTAAGCCCGCAGCTCTCAGAGTTGGGGTGCCCAGCAGGCACACCAGCCCCACAGTCAGGGCTGCTACTGGGAGCAGAAGGAGCCAAGGAGGCTGAGGCTCCCGCTGCAGCCCTGAGCTGCAGGGGTCCAGCAGGGGACCCCTTGGGGTCCTGGGCCACGTGGCTGGCCTGCTAACCCGGCTGAGGATCACCACCACTTTACCAGCTCTGTCCGTTCCGGCTCGACTCCCAGTGCGAGGGGCCCCGGGCTCGGGTGGGCCAGCTGCTTCTCCCACGTGGGGGCCAGGACCAGGCTTGGGTCCCGGAGCTCGGGAGGTTTCGCTCCTCTCCTGTTCCACTGAGGCAGTGGCATTGAGCCGAGCTCGGGCCTGGGGCTGCGGCGCTGGCGGGGGCTGTGGGCCCAAGGGGCTCAGAGGAGGGGTGCTGGGGTCCATCGTGCCTGCAAGAAGAACAGAGTGTCAGACGGCACCAGGGCCCACACCTGGCCCACGTCCACTTTTAGGCTTTGTTGCATTTTTATTTTCGCAGCATTGGGGATTGAGCCCGGGGCCTTCACACTGAGCTCCATTCCCAGCCCAGTTAGTTTTTTTTTTGGTTTTTGTTTTGTTTTTTGAGACAGGGTCTCGCTCTGTAGCCCAGGCTGGTCGTGAACTATGTAGCCCAGAACGGTCTTGGACTCAGGACAATCTACCTGCCTCAGCCTCCCGAGTGCTGGGATTACACGTGTGCACCACCCCACCAAGCTTTATGTGGTGCTGGGGAATTGAACTCAGGGCCTTGTGCTTGCAAGGCAAGTGCTTTAACTGCTGTGCCGTTCCCTCAACCCCTGTTAGTTTTGGTTTTGACAGAATCTTGCTCAGGTGCTCAGGCTTGGCTCAACTCGTGACCTTCCTGCCTCGGCCTCCCAGAGCACTGGGATGACAGGCCTGGGCCATGGTGCCAGGTTGCAGGTTTAAGAAAGAACACAGAGATACCGAGGGAGCTGCCAAGCACTGAGGGGTCTCATTAACGCCACGCTGTGCGGGGCCAGCCTGTCTACAGAACTCTCAAGGTTGCGCAGGGCAGCCGAACGCAGCCATCTCCAGCTGCAGCCCCGTGTCAGGCTGTGAGTCTGCAGCTGGCCCGGCCAAGCCGGGAGAGCCTCACCTGAGACACGGGACAGCCGATACCAAACTCAAGAGACAACCTACCTCTGGCTGTGAGCACAGGGCCTTGCCGTGGCTGCTTACAAGGAAGGGGGACCAATGACATGTTACCCAACCTTATGCAAGTGACCTTTTTGGAGATGGGTCTTTGTGACGTAAATAAGCGGTGATGTGAGATCACGGTGGATTGGGGTGGCCAAAAATCCACAGCTGGGATCTTCCCAAGAGCAAAACAGACACGAAGGAGGACACGTGACGGCGACCAGAGGCCGTGGAGACCGCTGCACAAAACAGGACGCCAAGGGCTGAGCGCCGCCGCCAGGGCTGGCAGGGCAGACTCCCGCTCAGAGACTCCCTGAGGGGACCAGCCTTAAACAACCCAGTTGCTAGTGATTTCTTCCTTCCTTCCTTTTCTTTCTGAGACAGGGTCTCACTCGGTGGTCCACACTCTCCCGAACCAAGCTGCTGGTGATTTCTTTCCTTTCTTTCTTTCTGAGATAGGGTTTCACTCTATACTCCAGGTTCAACTACGTAACCCAGGCTGGCCTCATTCCTGCCCATCCTCCTGCCTCAGTCTCCCGTGTACGGGATTACAGGTATGCGCCACCGCACCCAGCTGTTTCTGGTGATCTCTGACAGAACAAATTAAATGCATGTGAGAAGGGTTAAGGGCGTGGGCACTCAGCTGGGGAGGTTAGGAGAGACAGCCGGGCCTGCCCAGCTCTCCAGGACCCTCTACTCACAGGACGAAAGTCTCAGAACTTAACACACCAGATGTTGGCACACAATAAAAGCAGACAGACCCACGCTGTGTGGTGGTGGCACAGAGACTTCTAGAGCAGCCCAGAGAGCAGACAGAGCCTGAGGTATGTGGCACACCAGCAAAAGGGTGCGCCCGGGCAGCAGGAGGCCCCACACGCTGCTTAGCAACACGGAAAATGCCACGTCAATGCAATTACAGGCAAGTGGGAGCCACGGACCATGAAGCAGAAAGTTCTGGAGGACCCCGAGCCATAAGGTCCTGTGTGCACTGGGAGCCCGGAGACTTCCTAATTGCCCTAGAACTTTCCCCATACGCGGGGCCACACCCACCCTCTTCGTCACAGGTGAGGAAACTGCAGGACACAGCTAGAGGCAAGCAGTAAGGATCTCTGGCTGCCCAGGCCTGCCAAGCCCCGGCCCTCAGCTCTGAGCTCACTGGCTTTCAGGTTCTTTTGTTTTGGTACTGGCAACTGAATCCAGGGCCTGCATGCTGAGCTACATCTCCAATTCAGTTCATCCTTCTAAATTTTTGATTCTGAGGCAGGGTCTCATCAAAGCTGCTAAACTGCCCAGGCTGGACTTGAACTTGTGATCCTTCTGCCTCAGCCTTTCAGAGTACTAGGATTACAGACCTGTTCCACGGGGCCCCAGCTACCTGTGTGGTCCTAAGCAGCCCACATCCCCTTTGCACCCCACTGTCCTCCTCTGTAGATGGGGCATCACCTCATCCTCGGGGCCACTCTGAGGACCAGCGAGCTGCAGGAGGGTCAGCAGGGTCTCTGCTCCAAGCCCCGCCCTGGCCTGCATGGGGGGTGCTGGACACTTCTGGAGACCATTGTAACTGGACAACCAAGGCCATCCACCAGCCCCAGACAGTCCCATTTCTGCCCCACCCCCAGCTACACATGGTTCCTAAAGACCAGAACTGTGTCCAAAGAGCAACAGAGATTTCAATCTGAATATTTCTCCCCCAGAGGGACAGAGCACTTTTTGAAATTTTTTAATCTTTTTGGAGCCCTTCCTCTAAAACATTCCTCCAGGGGGTTTAAAACTAAAAGCACAGCCAAGCCTCGGGAATGCGGAGATCAGCGAAGCACTCAGCATTGCCTGCCAACTGCAGCCTCCAGCACCAGCACGTCCTGCAAGCCCAGCTAGGCAACAGAGGGGCAGAGCCACAGAGACCACCTGGGGCAGGGCAGGCCGCCGGACCACTCACTAGCCTGCTCTCTTCCAGGGCTCAGCCTCCCCGGGATCAGTGCTACTTTTTTTTTTTTTTTTTGTAGTACCAGGGAATGAACTCAGGACCTCAGGACCGTCACACCAAGCAACACCCCAGCCTTTTTAAATTCTTGATTCTGAAACAGGGTCACCAAGATGCCCAGGTTGGACACAAACTTGTGATCCTCCTGCTTCCTCCTCCCAGAGTGCTGAGTTTCCAGGTGTGTGCTACGATGCCCAGGTCAATGCCACCTTCTTTGGTGGCACAGGGTAGCTCATCTCTATGGAAGGCAGGCTTGTGGCGGGGCTCTGCTCCCAGCACATCACACGCACCCTCCCCTAGGGTGACATCATCCTAGTACTATGGCCAGAGAAACTATCTAGGCTTCATCCCTCACCCCATTTCACAGATGAAGAAACTGAGGTCTAGGCAGGTGACGACACATTCAAAGCCAACAGCTTAGAGTTGGAGCTGAAATTCAAATCCACCCCTGCCCCCATCTAAAACCTCCACCAGTTCATCTGTGAAAAACAGGCCTTTCCGTCTTCCTGTTCCCTCTCCCTGTCCCTTCACCCCAGCCAGGGGCTGCCTTTCACGACCTGCTGCCCCCTTCCTCTGCCTCTGCAGCCCTGTCCTCCAGGGAGCCCCGCCCCCTCCACCCCTCCACCTCCACACCCCCACAAGGCTGGACAGCCTGGAGGCCCAGCTCCAGAAGCTTCCCAGCCACTTGTGCTGGGCCTTCTTCACAGGTAAACACACAGCCCTCAGGGCCTCTCCCATCAGCCTCTCTGCTAGAGAACAGGAGGGATAGCAAAATCTGGGCCAACAGGACAGGATTTTATAACTACCAGCATCATGGATGCTACTCAGTATCGCTGCCTCAGTTTCCCTGTCTGTAAGAAAGGGACAATGCTTTGCGTTTCAGGGTGTGTGGGGGATTATGGGTATGAAGGAAGAGAAGGAGATCTGTGTACTGTGGGGCACTAATGAAAACTCGGAAGTTTCTCCAGCTCAGCTGAGAACATCTTATCTAAGGAATTTCAGGAAAACCAGGACCTGGCCGGCTGTGGGCTAGGCATGAGTCCCCTCCACTCACAGTGAAAGTGCCACAGACAGACCCCTGGGAGGCAGAAAGGCTGGACATAGGAGGGCCCACGTCAGCTGCCTGAGGCATGGCCACCCCTCGCTGAACTGAAGAGCTTGTGGTTTCAAAACAAAGTGGTTCCTGGCTATGGTTGGCCACAGGTCCCCAAGATCAGAAGGAGCCTGTGGAGGGAGGAACTGCATACCTGTCCCTTCCTTCTCCAACCGGTGCCACTGAGCACGCACAAGGCAGGGGCTGTGTCACAGGGCACACACCACATATACCAGGGGCCTCAAGTATGCAGCCCAGAGTCTGGGGCAGCTTGGCTGTGAGGCAGCCCTGGCTGGTACAGACACTAGGGCTCTGAGACCTTAAGCTAGTCCCTCCCCCGACTCAGGCATCCCTGAAAGGACAAGGACTTCCTCACCCCGGCTCTGCTCCCCACCACCCTGCTGTCCCCCAGCTCCTGATGGCCACAGCAGTGGCTGAGGACCCACCATTAAGTGTGATTCCAAAACACAGAGTGACTTGCATTCTTTCCCTGTGAGAAACAAGGAGTATTTTTATCCCACCAGAACACAAACGCCAGCACCAAGGAGCTCAGCGGAGGAGTCGCCACTCCTGGACTGGGCCACTTCAACAAGATAACATGGCCACTGAGACCTCCTGCCCAGATCGCTCTCATCTTAGAGCCCAGGCTGCCCCCCACTGCAAGCTGGTCCTCGGGTCTGTGGACAGCCAAGAAGGAGACCAAGACCTCTGTCTCCAGGCTAGCAGCATGGGAACCATGGGAGGCATCTGTGCATGTTCCACTTACTGTCCCTCGCAGTGGGACTTGCTGGACCCCCAGACAAGGACCAGCAATGACACTCACAGCACACAGAGCTATGATCTTGGTGATCTGTCTGCTTTGGTTCATGGTACTGGGTACTGTATGTATCCCAGCCCACTTTGAGACAGGGTCTCACTAAGTCGCTGAGGAGTCCAGGTGGGGTTCAAACTTGCCCTTTCTCCTCACTCAGCCTCCCAGAGTGCTGGGATCACAGGCTTGTGCCACTAGGCCAGCTTTAAGATGATCTTGTACAGGAAGGTTTAAAATCAGGGAAAGCATTCCTATCACAAATTAAAAAGGATTTAAAGCAGCATGATACATTACCCCAGATCTGTCTGTCCAGGATGAAAACAAAATTTCATTGCAGAAAAAGATGGGGAAAAATGTCCCCTCCAAATGCAAATACTTGCTATCTCTGAGTGAAGATTATAGATGATTTTAGTTTTTCTTTTAAAAAACGCAACTCCCTAATTTTCTGTAATGAATGTGCAATGGTGTTGGAAATAAAGTCAAATGTCATTTTAAAGTCCAGCTGTGATCAAGCTGTTCCTAAGGAAGGGGACCCCAGCAGGTCCCATGGCTGGAGTGTCCACTCTGGCCTGGCCTGACCTGGTCTCCTGGCACAGGGCTGTGCCTCAGGACAAGGACACAAACCCTTTGGTGGCTCCCAGGTACCTATTTTTGCCCAGAGCATTAAGGACCAGACCAAGGAACATTCCAACACTCCCAAGTGTGGCAAGGGGCACAGGAACAGAGTGAATGGAACAGGGACAGCTCTGGGCTTCCATCGTGACAGCTGGGCCGCCACACCTGACTCCCACACCTGGCACTCACTCTGGGCTGGTCAGCAGGCAGCAACTGAGGGCCTACCTCAGCCCAGGCGTGGAGCTGGGCCTCCCTGCCCCAGAGAGGATGCACACAGGGCCAGTCTTTGGGCGAAGCAGTCTGGACGGGAAGGGCTACCCCAAAACTGATAATAAGACAGCAGCACTGGGCTGTGGGGCACAGAGGGGTCCCTCACTCACCTATGGACGGGACAGGCTAGGGCCTGCACCTAAGACCCGACGGGGTCTGCAGGGAGACAGGAATGGGGGTAGAGGGTAGGTGAGTGTGAGCCCTGCAGCAGGGAATATGCACAGAAGAGGCAGCACAGGGACCGTGAGCCACAGAGCTAGGATCACGGGGGACTGCCCGGGAGGGGTGATCGCAAGGAGAAGTGTCCAAGAAAGAGCAGAGCCACCCCCGAGAGCCCGGATGCAGGGCAGGCTTGGCAGACGGACCTGGCCCCACAGGCCAGAGGGAGCGCAGTTTAGGAACCATCAGGGCTGACTGGGTCTGGCGGTACACACCTGTGATCCTGGCACTCTGGGAGGCGGATGCAGAAGGACCCCAAGTTCAGGCACAGCCTAGACAAGTCAGCAACTTAGGCCCTGTCTCAAACATTTAGGGATGCCTGGAGTCAGGATGGGAACGGGGAGAGCGGGAGGAGGCTGGGGGCAACCAGCGGGTGGTGAGGGGCCTGGGTCAGAGCAGGCACCAGAGCAGAGAGTGAGGAACGGGAACACAGGCGCAGCTGGGCTTCCGGCTGGGGGCTACAGACGCACCCGAGGTGCGGAGGCGGGAGAGAAACTGCTGCACCCTGTAAGTCACAAAGCTCCTTTGACTGTGACTCTTAACTACAGCCATGGCTGCCAACTGTCCCTGTGGTATACACAATTCTGGGGCCAGCATTGAGCTGGGTTGCCCTCTGCGACCAGCCCCAAAGGGCTATCCATCCCTGCTTACAAGAGGCAGAGGAGGCCAAAGCTGGGGCGTCCCCACTCTTCCACCTGGGAAGGAATGCTGGGGGTGGGGTCAGGACCAAGGAGCAGGTAAAAGACAAGATACAGGAAGGTCTCTCTAAGTCCCTGGTCAGTCGCAAAGGGCCGCCCTTGGGACCCCTGCCGCAAAGGTAACAGGTGGAGGAGGTAGAAGTGGGGGCTCTGCGCCCCCCGTGGGTGAGCAGCCAGCATCCGGGGTACACAGGGCTCAGCGGCCCTGAGGACTGATGGGTCCTGGCAGAAAGAAAAGCCTTTAACAACGGCACGGCCCTGGGCTCTGCGCCAAGGGTCACTATCCAAGGTGAGGGGAGGTGGGGCCGCACTGGGAGGTGGGGCAAGGAAGCCTCACACCCCACGCTGCTGCCCATGGACTGGGTGGTCCTGTGTGTAGCAGCCAAACCCACTGAGCCCAGCCCGGTGTCGGAGGGGCCTGGCGCTCCTGCCTCCGAGGCCACTGGGAGTTAAAGATGGCTAAGGAGGGGCTGCAGCTCCACGGAACCACAAATGAGAATTCCTTGGAATTTCCTAACATCGACCACAAAAAACCAGGCCGGAGCGGCTGCTCCATCATTCCCCGAGGGCCGGGCCGGATTCCCCAGAAAGCGTCCACTAGGGAGAGGAGAAAAGACGCTCCCGAGGGCGGGTCCGCGCCCCGGCTGGGGTCAAAGCCGGGCCGGGTTCACGCCAGGCTGAGTCACGCGAGGGCTGCCCCTGCCTTCGCCCTGCGGACTGCGGAGGGCCCCAGGGGCAGAAGAAGGGCTACACCGCGCCCCTAAGTGGCCGTGGGAACTTCAGTCTGGCGCTCCTTCCCCCCTCCCCCGTCCCGGGCACTGCAAGCCCCTGGCACCGCGCTGCCCTCCGGGGCGACCAGGAGGCGTACAGTGGGCAGCGGGCACGAAGTCAGGGCGGTCCCGGGTCCTGCCTGGGGCTATTCGGAGGACCCGAGGGGAGGGGGCGCTTGAGGGTCGCCAGCAGCCCTCCAAGCTCACGAGCCTCTGGGACTCTTGGGCCTGTTTTCCCGCACTCGTGGGGGTTCGGGGCGAGGCTCACGGGCGTAACGGTACCGGACTGCAGGGGCCCGGGACCCCAGGGGCTGGGCGGGGGGCATGCGCGCCGGGAGAAGCCAGTCCGGGCAGGGGTGTCCTAGGGCACTGCGGAGTAGGGTCTCAGGCTTTCTAACTTCTAGGAACTTGCAGAGGACTTGGGCTTGGCCATCCATTATCTCAGCACGGGAAACTGAGGCCCCACGGCAGGCGGCGCCTCCTGGGAATCACGGACCCGCTCCAGCCCCACGCTCTGCCCAAGGCCAGCACGCGACCCGCCCCGACCGGAAGCACCTACCGGCCGCGAGTGAGCCGCACGCGGCGCCGCGACGCCCTCTGGCCTCCGGGCCCGCCGCGAAGTTGCTCGGGAGCCACGGGACGCAACGGGCGGGCGCACAGCGGCCGGCGAAACTGGAGGAAAGCGCCGCGAAGCGAGCGGCGAGCCGGGCCCTGGGCACGAGGGGGCGGGGACGCGGGGCGGAGCCTCTGGCCGCCCTCCACTCGCGGCGCGGCCCCGCGAACGCAAGGCCGGCTCGGCCCGCTGAGTGGCCGGCCTGCCCGCCCATCACAGCGCCATTTCGCCAATCACAGTACGCCTCGCCGGCTGAGGCCGGCTTTCTCTCTGCGCCGGCCGGCCGGCCCGCCCCCAGCGAAAGTTTCCGAGCGGACTCGGGCCCCGCCCCCGCCCCGGCCCCGCCCCTAGGGAGTCCTTAAGCCGACTGAGGGCGCTGGGCCTGCTGCGTACATAACAAGTGGTTGCACCCACCGACCAGACCCGGACTGCGGCTCCAGGATGCCCAGTTCATACCCACTATAGCTGGTGCTGTAATGTTAGCAAACACGCGGCTAAGGCTGTAGCTTGGTGGTAGAGCGCTTGCCTCGCATGCACGAGTCCTGGGTTCAATCCCCAGCCCTGAAAAGAAAGCCAGAACACTGCATGTACAGAGGGCTCTCCCAGCGTAGCAGCACAGAAAGCAAAAATTGAATGTGTACCAGTGCTGCTTTAAACGCACACAATCAAATGCGACAGGGCACGCCTTTCGCGAGGTAATTGTGGGATTCCTGTAAATGTATGCATTACCACAGCGGGTGGCCCAGGTCGCAGGGACACCCCGAAGTCCTCCGACAAGTCTGAGAGGTGTGGTTTGGAGATGAGGCCAAAGGTCGATCCTTCAGATCCTTGGCACAGGAGGTCCTGCCTGTGGAGCCCAGAAGCTACATTCCCAGCACATTCTTGATTTTTAATTTTGAGGCAGGGTCTCATTAAGTCATTAAGTGGCTCAGCCTGGGCCACTTAAACTTACGGTCCTTCTGCCTCAGTCTCTCAGAGTGCCGAGATTTACAAGCCTGAAACACCAGTTCCGGCCTGTTCCTTAATCTTGAGAAGTTCTTTCCTGCCATTTATCTTCCGAGAGCTTAGAGGTTTTGTGAAAACCAGTTGCATGAATATTTTTATTTTCAACCCCCGAATCCTCTTTGCAGCTTGGAGATCCGGGACCTGCCTGGGTGGTTCCGTCAGCCCACACTGGGAGCAGCAGCTCGGTTCAAACTCACAAGACAGAGCAGAGAGTTCTCTCTTCCTCCTGCAGCTCAGCATGGTCTTGTGAACTCATTCTGTCTCCTCTGCAATAACATCCCCAACCTCAGCACCTACCCCTGCTGACTGGCTGCTATCCAGGGGGCCATAGTAGCCTGGTTCTTATGGACACCATACAATCACACAGAGCACAACACGCTTCACGGACCCTCTGAGGAGTGTAGACAGGCAGAGAGAAGACAGAGCAAGTCCTCCCACGGATGCCTGACTAATATGTCCAGCCCTGAAGGCCTCAGTCAGAGCATGACAGCATTTAACAATCTCCCCGGACTTGAAACTCTAGGAAAGTATTAATAATAGGTAGATTCAGAAAGAGAACCAAGAGGTGCCTTGGTCCATGCCTCTGGTTCTAGAGACTTGGGAGGCTGAGGCAGGAGATCACTCTTGAGCTCAGGAGTACTAGTCTAGTCTGGGCAACATAAGAGCTCACCTCAGAACCAATTTTTTTAAAAATTGTTTTAAGTTAAGAAGCAGAACAATCAAGGTGAAGCCAAATTACCAAACTGGAAGGTGGCTTAGAGTAAACATCATATAAAGTGAAGGACAATTGTTAGAGAAAAGGGGGAAGATTTCGAAGGAAGTCCCTGGAGAGATACCAAGTGAGGAACAGGACCTTCAAAGAGAGAATAGAGAAAACAAAGATTAAAGAAATGCTAGGTAATGTCCCTACGCTGTAGCTCTGCGATGGAACCCCAACCCCAAGGGTACAGAGAAGGTCTCACAGAATTTCAGAAACATGTCACAGGCAAAGGAAGGGGAAGGAAGCCCGGATGCTGTGGGATGTGACTGCCGGTCCCCTCCCCTGGCTGTGATGGGACTTACTTGCCAGGGCAAAAGGAAAAAAATTATTCAACATGGCAAGATAGAGGTAAGAGGTCCCTGTGCCTCCTTTCAGCCACAGAGCTGCCCTCCCCCACTGCTCAATCACAGTGGACGCGTGCAGACAGAGCCAGTGCCCAGAACAGGAAGTGGTAGCGAGCCATGATCCCTGCAAAACGCATGGCTTAATCCAAAAGCACCTAACGTTTATGCTGTAGCCACTGAGTGAGGATTCTTGAAATATAAGCCCCACATTCTAAGGGAAACCCACATTGGCCCGAAATGAAACAAAAGTTGCTCTGTCCTGAAGTCAGAACATTCCGAGATCACATCTGTTTGAGTAAGAGGGAGGAGGTAAGAGGCTTTGATTGGCACACAAGGAGAACAGAGGATGGGCTCTTGGTGGGGAGCGGTGGCCATTTACCTTTCTTTGTGGTAGTGGGGACAAAGCTCAAGGCCTTCACACTGAGCTACATCCCTAGCACATTTTTTTATTTTTGATTTGGAGACATGGTCCTAGTAAGTTGCTAAATTGCGACCCTCCTGACTCAGCCTCCATAGTGCTGGGGTCATGGGCCATCACTTGCTCCGAATATGTTAATACGGAATGACAGTTTGATCCTTGGTACCTGGAAATTAACAACTAGTGGAAAAAAATATCTGAAAACCTCTGAGCTGAAGGGTAGAAGAGGGGGTAGGGGGCTACAGTGAACAAATCAGGATGGAAAATTAAGGAAGGGGGAAAGAGGCGATAGCAGCACATTTTAGTAAAAAGAAAACAAAAAATGAAATAAAGCACATCAGCTCTCGTAATAATGGGCTGAATTTCTCAGCAAAAGCCTGTAAGATGGGGAAAAAAAATCCAGATAAGTACCACGTTCAAGAAACATACTGACACGTGGATGTTTAATGTGGGCATGCGAAAATTAAAATTAAAAAACAACAGGAACAGCAAGTCATTATTGGATTTTAAGAAAGACTTGAAGGTAGAGGTATTCACCACGTTGTGGTTTGGCTCTGGAATGTCCCCCAGAGGCCTCAGGTTTTGAAGGTGAATCCATCATGGGGTCCACCTATGGATTTCCGATGTGGCTCTGAGGTAGGGCCTGGCAAGTCACTGGGACATGACCTGGAAGGGGCAGATCACTGGGGAATGACCCGGAAGTATTTACCTCCCTCACTAGTTCCCCCTTTCATTCATTCTGCTTCCTGTCCTGCCATGCCATGCACAGCTTCCCTCCTGCCGGGCCTCCACCAAGCACTTCCACCATTGCTGGGTGCCCATGAATGGACAGAGACCTCCTGAAACTGTGGGCTGGAATTAGCCTTGCCTCCCGTAAGTTGTAGAGGTTGGGCGATGTGTCCCAGCGATGAACAAGTAACTGAGACACACAGGAGCCGAAGGGTGTCGTGGAATGGTACAAGGCACAAGCGTGGAAGATTCAATCATTATAAATCTCCACGTGTCAGAAACTCTAGCAGCCAAGCAGAGTATAACTTGCCTGGAGTGGTAGGAGGGTACGAGAGCCCAGCGCTGTGGGAGAAAGATCTGTTCGATGCCATGGGTCCCCGGAGGCCTGTCTCCCCCCGGCCCCACAGAGCTGGGCCCCATGCTCTTATTTTGAGGTTTGAATGGGTGAATGGATCACTCACACAAGCTCTTTCTTGCCAACAGGACAGCATTCAAACTTTCTCGTGTGACATCTAAAAGGCCTCCTACATACTCATGCCTACAGGGTTTCTTCGTGTGGTTTCAGGGTTTATATTTATGGTCTTGCTCCAGTTCCTTCCTAAACCTCACTTCCATTTAGCTGGGTCCAGTTCCTGACCCTGTAGTCGTGCAAGCCTGCAATCTTAGCACTCTGGGAGGTGGAGGCAGGAGTATCCCAAGTTCAAGTCCAGCCTAGGCAACTTAGCAAGTTGCTGTAAGATCCTGTCACAAAATTTAAAAATAAAAAGAGGACAGGTAATGAATTACCAGGCTTAATACCCTGTATCTCACAAGCAAATAAACAAAAGCTTTCATTTACTCAACACATTAACTTCTGCCAACTCCTGGCCTTGGGCTACGCCCCCAGAGCTTCAGTGAGTTGTCTCTGGAAGGTAGGCAGAGCAGAGGCCCTTCCAGACCACTGGCATCAGAGGCCAGGTAATGCCCCAAAGGTGACAAGTCCCTGCTCCTAGAACCTGCAGTGTGACCTTATTCGGAAAGGTGTTGGCAGAGCTGATGAAGTTAAGAATCCTGGAATGAAGCACCTGGCCCAAATTATCAGGTGGGCCCTGGGTCCAATCCCAAGTGTCCTTATAAGAGAGAGGCTGGAGGCTGGGGGCATAGCTCAGCATTTAGAGTACATGCCTAGCAAGTACAAGGCCATGGGTTCAATGTCTCAGCACCACATAAACTGTTCATGGTGGCGCGTGCCTGTAATCCCAGCAGTTAGGAGGCTGAGGCAGGAGTATTGACATGTGTTTGAGGCCAGCATGGACTACATAGTGAATTTAGGACCAGCTAGGACTACCAAATGAGATCTTGTCTTCGGGGAGAAGCCACATCCAACATCACAGGCCTATAAACCCAGCATGCTAGGAGGATGAGGCAGGATAATCAAAAGTTTGAGCCCAGCCTATATACTTTAGTGGCTTAGCAAGATCCTATCTCAAAATCAAAAAGTAGGGAGCTAGGGGTGTAGCTCAGCAATTAGGTTGTTGCCTAGCAAGCTCAAGTCCCTGAGTTCTATTCCCCAGCACTATGTAAACTGGGTGTGGGGGTGAACACTTGTAATCCCAGCAGTCGGGAGGCTGATGCAGGAGGACTGCTGTGAGTTTGAGGCCTACATAGTGAGTTTAGGACTAGCCAGGACTACAGATTGAGACCCTGAATCAAACAGAACAAAACAAAAAATAGGCTGAGGATGTAGTTCAGCGTGAAGGCCTGAGCTTCATCCCCAGTGCCGTGAGAAAGAGAGAGAGAGAGAGAGAGAGAGAGAGAGAGACAGAGACAGAGACAGAGACAGAGAGAAACGAGTAGGGGACGTGGCTCCACACAGAAAGAAGATGGAGCTGGGAGAGGGACAGCTGTGGGCTCTGGCCTTGGACTGAGGGCCACAAGCCAGGGGATGCCGCCCTCACTGGAAGCCAGAAGGTGCTGGAATGGATTCTCTTTACTTAGATCCACTTCACCTGATTCACAGTTCTGGCCTGTGCAATCAAGACAGAGCCCATTTCTGTGGATTTAAGCTGAAAGCATGGGAGTGTGTGATGGTAGTTACAGGAATCTTACGTGACTCAGCAGCAGCCCACCAGGACTGTGGTGTCACTGTGGTCTGGCATCCAGACCAGGTCCTGGTAATGAACCTGGGTGGGGTACGGAAGTCCCTATCCTGGGCAGGGCTGGCCTTGGGGAAAACAGAATCAACACCTTTTCATTTAAACAAATACGGGGCAGCCAGGCCCTGTGGAGTAGGTTGATAATCCCAGCACTCCGAGCAGCTGAGGCAGGAGGATCCCAAGCTCCAGCCCACTGGGGCAACTCTCCAGCCACATCGCCAGGTGCCGGGCCCTGGAGATTTAACAAGATCTCCAGGATCTGAGACCAGGGGCCCTGAGATCTCTAACTGCACAGGCCGTTCGGTGTGGCGGGCACTGCATGAGCAGCACCAACGGCCATGCTGGGGTGAAGGTGAGGGACGCAGAGCCCCACTCCTGGCTCAGGCATCCGGAACCGGAATGCCAACTCGTGAGAGGCCCGCACTGAGAGGCACAGGGGCGAGTAGGCAACACCCTTCCTGGCTGCGTGCACAGGGAGCCACCTGCAGAGCGTGGCCCCCAAATGTTAGGCCATGCTCTGATTCCATGGGAGTCCTGGGCAGATGGCGTGGGGGTGCAGAGGGCCCACACAGGTGCCTGGGGGTTGAGCAAATGCCAAGCTGTTGTCTCAGCCCACAGCCTCCCACTTCCTGTTCTCCAGGCCTTCCTCATCCAGGCGGCCCACTGAGTCTCTCCTGCATTATCTGAGGTGGAGGCCACCCCTGGGCTCAGGGCCCTGTCCCCCCAGCTTTCTGACCCTGCCCAGGACTGAGCAGCAGCCCCTCTCTGTCCTTTCTTCCCACCTTTCCTTCAGAAACCTGAGGTCCAGCATGGCCCGGTGGCACAGGCCTATCATTGCAGCACTCTGGGAGGCTGAGGCAGGAGGACTGCAACTTTAAAGCCAGCCTGGGCAATTCAGCAAAGACCCTGTCTCCAAAATCAACACGAAAAAAATGGGCTGGGTTATAGGACAATGTGAAGGCCCTGGGCTCGATCCTCAGGACCAGAGAGAAAAAAAGAAAGAAAAGAAGAAAGAAAGAGAGAAAGAAAGGAAAGGAAGGAAGAAAGGAAGAAAGGAGAGAGAGAAAGAACCAAGCCGAGCTGCACCTGCTCGCAGTCTCCTGGGAACCACAGTACCAGTGGCGAGAGTTCTGGGGGGTGGTTGGTCCTGGTCATACGACTCCGTGTCAGCAGCACTGGATGCCACGTTGGGGCCCACGCCTGCCCACACCCCCATCCCATCCCACGCACAGTGTCGCCTGCCTGTGCGTCTGAGTTGTGATCACGCATCTCCAAGGGCAGAGTGACGGCCACCGAACAAATCACCGTGAGTCACTGAGCCCATGGGGAAGGATGGCTCATGTGGGAAAGCGGGGGTGACTGTGTAAGAATGCAGAAGCTGGAGGTGTAGCTCAGAGCAAAGGCCCCACACCCCTCGCAGACCACAGGGTCCCTGAGTGGTGACGTCCACGTGCACTCAGCTCTCACCTGCCACCTGGGCGAGGGCAGGAGTGGCCGTGAAATGGCACTCACGGAGCTGGGCCGTGACCACTGGACAGCGCACCCAGGGCTGGCCACAGCAGTCTAGGTGGCCCCGTGGGTTAAGCGTGTCAAGGCGCCAGATACCGTGCAAGCTTCTGAACAGCTTCTGCTCAACATGAGGCATAAAGATGGCAGCTACGGCTTAGATCTACAATGTCCCCCAATGCCCCCCGTGTGAGGACCGTGGCTGAGCTCCTCAGTGGGTCCATCTCAGTTGGGCTTGTAAGGAGGTGGGACCTGGGTGTGACCTCAGGGCACAGTCTTGTCCCTAGCTCCTCCCTTCTCTCCCTGCTTCCCGGCCGCCACGGGCAGCAGCTGCTGTCCTCTGCCAGGTCCCTGTGCATCCAGCCAACCAACCACGAATGGATGGAGACCTGGGAAACTGAGTGAAAATGAGCCTTGCCTGCTTTACGCTGTGGGCGCCAGGCCTGTGTTCCAGCAACGGGAAGTGACTGTGGCTGTGCCTGCTGTTCACCCCATCCCTACTCCCTCACAGGCCTCCGAGGGCCCACACCGAGAGGAGCACCCACCTCAGCCCTGGAAGCATCCCGAAGCTGGAAACAGCGACCACCTGTTTGTCCAGGAGGGGCTGAGCCAGGGAGGAGGGAAGCTGGCCACAGAGCCCTAACAGAAGTCAGGGCAGGCCAGCCTGGTGGCGCAGCGGGGGTGGGAAGGCTGGGGAATCTCAAGTTCAAACTTAGACCCAGCAACTCAGTGACTTAGCAAGACTCTGCCTCAAATAAAATAAAGGTGTAGCTCAGAGCAAAGGCCCTGCGTTCAATCTCCAGTACTGAAAGAGAAACAGAGACAGAATCGAGGCAGCCTCTCTGGAGTAGGGGCTAACTTCGCACCTCCACACTCGCTTTTTTTTCTTTTGGAATTCCTCAGAGCAGTTTTAGATCCACAGCAAAACAGAACAGCAAGTACAGACCGCCCTCTTTGCCCCCGCCCTCCTCACACAGTCTCCCCTCAGGACCACCCTGTCCCAGGGTGGCACAGTGGTCACAACTGATGGCCTCCACTGACCTGTGTCAGGGCCCCAAGTCTCTATGTGACAACTGGGCACGCTCTTCCTGGAGGGCAGCCTCTGAGTTCAAGTCAGCACACAGTAGCGCGTATCATGAGCGGTGTGGAGAAGGTTTACATTTTTAAAATGTGTCACAGTAAAAGACACACAGCCAGCAGCCCCCTGGCACTCCTGCCCTCCCTCTGATCCCGTCGTCCCAGTCGCTTTCTGAAGCAGCTCTAGATGGTCTCTGTTTTGAGTGTCACAGTGGCCTCCACGTCCTGAACCGGTTTAACACATCAACCTTTCATGGTCACTGTGACTTTGGGCAAGAGCCAGAGGTCACACAGATCTGGTGACCCAGCTGGGTGAGGGCGCGTGCCATGTTATTATGAGCCTGCCTTTCCATTGGATGGCCCTCGACAGGAGCAGTCACTGCATTTTGGATCCCCCTCTGTAAAGACCCAGAAGAGGACTTCCAGAACTGCTTCAGAAAGCGGCGTGGGCGAGGTGGTCGGTGTGCTCGAATCCTGAGAGGGGTGAATAGGAACGTGTCTTTCACTGCAACACATTTTAAAATTTCAACACTTACTGTATATTTTGATCTCTCTGGTACAGAACAGTGTCACTTCTCGACAGCCCCCCACGGCACCTGCTCGACAGCCCCCTCCCCCCCCTTCACCACCCTCGGCCCCCACAGTCCCGCCTTTCCGGCACATCTTGCAGCTGGGATCTTAGAGAACAGAGGCTCCTAGCTTGTGCTCTGTCTCCCAGCAGCACACATGGCCTTGTTGCTGTTCCAACAGTGGGGGGCACTATGGACACCCCACTTAAAGGTGGAGAGGGTTATTTTGGCTCACAGGGTGTAGGAGGTTCAGTCCATGGTTGGTTAGCGCTGAGGCAGCATGTCATGGCGGAAGGGCCTGGTGGAGCTTGGCTGCTCACTGCATGGCAGCTAGGAAGCAGAGAGAAGGGAGGAACTGGGGACGGGCACACGCCCTCCAGACGCAGGAGACTTTGGGGACATTGTAGACGTAAGCCATAACAGGGAGTAAGTCTCCTCCTTGCCATTCTTGGCTCCATCATTCCTTTCTGTCTAGCACAGGACACCAGCCCCTTGTCTGATGCTTGGGACCCTCTTTCTCCACTCACCTACTGCAGGATGTCCTTCTGGCTTTCTGGAGGTCCTGCCCTGCAGTCAGAGTCTGAGTGTGGCTGGGCATTAGGGAATCTGACTCAGGTGATGTCCTGAGACTGGCAGTAATGCCCTGTGCCCATGTGGTCACCTGCCCAGTAGAACCTGCACCCCCTGAGCACCCTCGCAGTAGACACTGCGTCCCTCTGGGCACCCACCCGGTACACCCTGCGCCCCACTGGGCTGTGGGGAGAGCCAGGAATGACCCATGGGGAAGTACCTGGCACAGTGTGGCACACAGCAGGACTGGCGGTGCTGGCTAGCTTCCTCCATATCACATCAGGGGACACTGACCTACCTTCCTGAATGTTTGTGACATCTGATGGCTCCTGAAACCATGGGCCAGTCCTGGGAGGGAGGTGGCCATTGTCCCCAGGTACAGACCAGGAATCTGAGGCTGTGAGAGGTGACAGGGTGTGCCCAGGGTCATCAGGGGACTCTTCTATCTAATGTGATTGCCCCTAATCCCTGCTGTAGACACACCACATATACTCCCTCCCCCACCCCCCATATACCCAACAGGCACTGCTGGTGGCTTTCAGGTGGCTTTTATGTGGCTCTAAGGAAGGTAATCTACATATCACCATGGACCTCTTTTAAACACGCACCCCAGGGTGTGGGCTGGCGGGGGTGGCGGCAGAGGGGGTGTGATGACAGCACCTCTTCCCTTGCTGCTGCTGACAAGACGTTCTTTCAGCCTCCAGTCCCCACTGTCATCTTCACAAAAACCCAGAGGGCGGGAGAGGGAACTTTGTGTTCAGTTTAGCCAGAAACAATAGAACCACGTTTCAGGCATCACAGCACTTAGAAGCCACAGGGAGGAGCTCACAATTACCCAATTCAACATCCTCCCTAAACTTCCCAGACCCCTGAGTGGCCCAGCAGCCGCTACCCAAATGACAGAGACACGTGTTGTCGTGGAGATGGGTGAGAGGGGTGGGGGAGAGCTCTTCCGCTGCCTGTGGGAGCAATTTGAGCAGCTTAGCTAAGGAGAGATTGTTTTTGAGAATCTTTAGAAATAGAAATTATCCAGAGAGCTTCCTGCAATCACAGAAGCTATAATACAACAGGCTATGCCACCCTCTGTTTTGGTGGGCTCTGAAATGGCATGCTGCTTCTGGGAAGTGAGGGGGGAGGGGCTGCAAAAAGCTCGGGGAGCACTGGGCTCTCCACACCCATCTGGGGGTGTTCCTGTGGAGGAGGGGAGGCTTGGGGCACAACAGGAATTGGATTCCCTAATTTTTTTTGTGGTTCTGAAGATGGAACCAGGGCCTTCTCACTGAGCGATGTACCCTAGCCCTTTTTAAATTTTGAAACAAGGTCTCACGAAGTTGCTGCATCACCCAGAGTGGTGTTGAACTTGGGATCCTCCTGCCTCAGCCTCCTGGAGTGCTGCAATTCCAGGCCTGCAGCACCACACCTGTCATGAATTGACTGAATTGAAAGTTTTCCCCGAAGATAATAATAGAGTCCTGGCAGCTGTTCTCAGTTCCCCTGACCTTTGTCCCACCCTGAGGCCAGGATGTGGACTGGCCTTTGCTAAGGGACATTTGCCCTTCAACTCTGAATCAAGAAGGGGACAGACTGGCCTGATGTCAGAGCAGAGGTCCCCCTTGGAGAAAAGGGGACCCAAAGCACGAGCCTCAGGGACAGGACACACAGTTATCTTCAGAGTCAGGTCTGTGGTATATATAGCAGACGCTGTGAGGACAGTGGAGTCCCAAAGTGGCCTGAGGGCAGTATGACAGGGCACCTGTGACCGTTGGAGGAGAGATTATGTCAATTTGAGGCAATTAGGAACCAAGCCTGCATTACAGTTTAGGAACCATGTCTAGATTAGGTAATTCGGAGGCAGCCTGGATTAGGCAGTTAGGACAGGGCCTGGATGAGAGTGTGAGTGATTTGTGGGCTGGCCAATGAGGGGAGAGCACCCACTCAGACCTGGGAGGCCCAACTGGAACTCGGACTGTATAAAAGGAAGGAAGAAGAAATATTGCTCCAGCGTCTTCCTCTGGGAAAGCTCTCACCTTCGCAATTGTCTACGGAGGCCGACTGGCTCACATTGCAGATCATCAGCACAGATTCGCTCCAGTCTCGACTTGTGCCTGTCTGCCCGTTGCTGACCTGCAGTCTCTGGTCTTCACCATTGTTCTTTGAACAACCGAGATCTGCAGCTGACTCTCACCGGCTGTCCTGCAGTCCCGGGCAGTGTTCTACATTATGGCTGAGCAGCCAGCGGACACTCCGGCTCTCGCACCTGCGGGCCGCCATCTTGGACTATCTCTGTCCTCAGACTTGTAAGCCTTCAGAACAGATCCTTCTGTTACACTTTCTGTCAATTCTGCCTTTTGTAAGAACCCAAACTAATACAGCACCACTAATCCAGGTCTTAAGGAGGGGACAGCTGTAGCTGGAATGGTTCTTCTCCCTATTGTACAGTTGGGAAAACGGTCGAAAGCATCTCATCCAGGGTCACAGGTCCTAGGCAGCAGAGGCAGGACGCAGCCCCGGCAGCCTGGGTCAGAGCCTCCCTCTCCGCCTCCTGCGAGAATCAGCTGCATCCTGACTTTGCACATAGGGCTCAGACAGGTTTAGACCCTTGCTTAAGGCCACAGAGCCAGGGAGCAAATCTTGTCTTCCACCTCCTGGCATGGGGCTGTGGCCTAAGGCCACAATTCTAGCTCCTAACTAGTATGGTATAATTTGTTTTATTTATTGAGACAGGGTCTTGCTCTGCAGTCTGGGCTGGTACTGAACTCACTTCATAGCCCAGGCTGACCTAGAACTCATGACAATCCTCCTGCCTCAGCCTCCCGATTGCTGGTTTTGCTGGGGTAGCTAAACAGCTGATCCCATGGGGGTGCAGCTGGGTGGGTGGGTGTCTCAGCTGTGCCCCTCTTTGGAGCTTGCCTAAGTCTCCCCAGAGGTGAATTGAGACCTGTCTACACAGCTGCCTTCTGCCTCCACCCCTGGGCTTTGCTGCCCACCTCCCGCTGGTGGCCCAGGTCCTGACTGGCCATGCGCCAGCTCTAACCCGTCTTCATCACCCTCCTACTCTGTGATATGACTATACTCCTGGCGGGGGGTGGGGTGGGGTTGTTGAGTAGACTAGAATATTATTTGAATAACTGGGCACCTGAAATAAACCAAGATTGATCCTAGAGAGCTCCCCCTTTGAGTGCTAGGGTCGGAACCTAGCACCTTTGCGCCATGCCACATCCCTATTGTTTTGGTTTTGGTTCTGAGCCAGGGTCTCCCTAAGTCACTAAGGTACCTCGGTTGTGCCTGAACTTGCGATCTTCCTGCCTCAGCCTCCCAGGGTGTTGGGATGACTGGCCTGCACCACTGGGCCTGGCTCCTAACAGTTGTCAAAATGCCACCAGAGACAGATGTATTGGCTGGCCTGTCTGTGGGTGGCTGTGCCCCCAGGTAAGCCTCCATCCAGCCCGACACCAGCAGTTCTCCAACATTAGGGTGTGAAGCCATCACGGGGGATGTGTGGCAGTGCAGGTTCACATTCAGGGGGCTGGAGCGTGATTCAGTCTTGCTCCTCAAAGTGCCCTTGTGGGACCAGCAATGTGCCCATCACCGAACAGGGTGACCATGAAGAGTCTCTGGCCTACCCGGCTGTGCCCACTGAAATCCGCACAGTGGCGCCATCAGAACCTCAGAGACAAGCCGACTTCATAGCTCAGAGGCAGAGTTCTCTAGACAGGGGACGAGGAGCAGGTCTTACCTGTGCAGACGAGGGCGAGGTGCTGGCTTCCATCTCCTTGGCAGGTTTTAGGTTCCAGGACAAAGCTGCACCGGATATGACCCACCCCATCTGAGCCTGGGCTTTGGGACTAGAAGTGCCCTGGGAGTGTCATGGCCCAATGGCCTGTGCTTCATGGATGAACACTTGGAAGTGACCGGCCCAAGGTCACCCAGTAGCACTGGGAGCAGTTCAAGCCCTAGTCTCAGGCCTTTACCTCTCAGGCTGGCCCCGGCCACAGGGACTGTGCTGTGGAGACACTTGACTTCAGGTTGGCATGTCCTGTGCCAACGCAAACGTGCCACTAAACATTGCCTTTCAAGAGCTGCGTGGTAAAGCTCTGCCTTGCATGGGATTAGGAAGCAGGAACCAGCCTGGTCTGACACTTCCTCCCGGTTCCTGCTTGTCACATGGAGCAGTCAATCACTCAGCTCTGGCGCCCCCTGGTGACCATGCCTTGAAATGTTCGAACAGCACTTTGAACTGAATTTATAGCGCACAGGACTTCGGCAATTTTTGCCCCAGTGGTTGAGCTTCTTACATTATCATGGCCCCACAAACCATCCTGGAATATTAATAAAGCACTCAAACTGTCTCAGGAGGTCAGGGGTGAGTTCCATATTCTGTATTAGTGACAAGCAATGTACCCAGTCCCGATATGTGCGTATTACTGGTGCTTAGAGCACCACCTTTCATGTGGGTTGGAGGGAGAGCAGTGGACCCAGGGGAGGTGCCTCCATCTCGCCACCACATGGACGTCGGGTTTCACCAGGGGCATCTACTGCCCTAAAGCACACTGGACATGGCAGCGTGCTTTATATTATCATTATTAGTATTCCTTCCACCCTTAACCCAATCCCCATTGGCTCATGACTGTCATCATTTCAGCAGAACTACATCTCCCAGCCTCCCTTGCAGCTAGGAACAGCTGAGGGCTGCCATCTTGGCCACTGAGATGAGTGGAGTCAGCTGGTCGGTGCCTTTTGGAAGTTCTTTAGAAGGAGGCAGAGCAGCTGGCACTGCCTGTCCCCTTTCCTTCTTCTTGCTTGGAGGGCAGAAGCAATGCCGGAGGTTGGGCAGTGCTGCTGGGGACCATAGGTGCAAATACAATGGCTCGTGCTAGGGGAGCCATGTGAAAAGACAGTGGGTGCCGGGTTCCCTCCCACCCCTGCTGTCCCCTGCTGGACATCTTATGTGATGCAGCTACTATGACCCAGCATCTGCTGCAGGCAGCCAGGATCAGACCCTGGTACCCACCCACACCCCTGGGCGGTGCAGGGACCGCGATGACACCCTCCTCCCCATCTCATCGTGGCATGCCCATTCATAGGCTGTGAAATGCTATGACAGTCCTCTGACAGCTGCTGGTGGCCCCACTCTGATCGTCACCCAGCATTTCCCTGCCCAAGGGTTCTTCCAGCCCGAGCCGCCTTGCAACTATTCTTGGGGCCTGGAATGGAGGAAGTGATTCCCTAACTTCCCCAAAACTACAGGGAGCCGCCAGGTAAATACCTAACCCTGGCCACCGGGCCACCCTGATGCAGTCCAGGTGGGCACCCATGCTTGGCATCTGGAGCTCTGAGCCAGTGGAAGCTGCACTGAGGGGCCTGTGTGGACACAGTGCTCAGATCTCACCATCCAAAATGCTAGCTTTTAGCCTGAGGGGACTAGTCCCTGTGGACCCTGTGCTGGACACAAGGCACAGAGGTGTGTGTCATTCAAACACACACACACACACATGCACACACACGTGTACACACATGGTTTATTTTCCCCTTGGGCAGTCGAGTCATCTGTTCGCCCCCCTGCAAGGCCTTCAGATCTCTCACCTTCTTCCATCCTGACCCCTGGGTGATGGCCCTGGGTGGGTCCTGTGGGGTCTGGGCCGGGGCTTGGCTTCATGCTGCCGTGTTGGAAGGAAGGGCAGAAGGGCTCAGTGCGGGCACGAGGGACACCTGCTCCGACCCCAGGGCTCCCACGACTGCTATGCACTGGGGCCGGTGTGCAGCTGGTGACCAGGTCTGGAAGGGTGGAGCCCCACCCCACCCTGGCCAGACAAGGTGGGAGAATGATGGGAAAAACAGGAGCCGGCGGCCAGACGGCATTGTTACTAGATGCCGGGAGCATCCGCAAGTTGGCAGCAGCTGTCTGAGAGCCAGCTTCCTCCATATCACATTGTCCAGCACAGACACAGCATGGGCAAGGACACTTACAGGAGCATGCCCGATGACAGCCAATCCCTCTCAGCACACCTCCCCCCGCCCCCCGCCACCCTGTCCCCAGAGCAGCCAGCGTCACAACTGCAAGAAGCAGGTAGGTCTGGGCCATCACACTCGACAGTCCCAGTGCCCAGGGCCCACCAACCTGCCCCGGGACCCCTGCCAGGGCCCTGAATCTCTGCATCCCCCGCCAGGGGACTCTCACCCTTGGGTGCTGGGTTAGGAAGGACCGGTGCTACTGTCCTCTGTCCAGCATGAGCTTGGATGCACTGGCCACAGGGAAGGTTTGTTAGGTGAAAGATGGCCGCGTGCGTGAACTAGAGAACGGACAGATAGGACGAGAGGGACCGGAGGGAGGGGTGAGGATGGAGGGGAAGTGGGGGGGAGGAAGAGAAGGGGTTAGGGGAGAGGGGGAGGGGAGAAGGTAGGAGGGAAGAGGAGAGGAGGGGGCGGGGAGGGGGAGTGACGTCCCCATGCTGCCCCCTCACCGGTGTCTGCCACCTGCAGGCCGAAGTGGGACAGCATCAGCGCCATGTGGAGGGTCTCCAGCTCCTTCTCCAGCACCACGCCGCAGGTCCGGAGGCCGGCCAGCTCCACCTCCAGCCGCTGCTGCTGGTTCTGCAAGGGCAGAGCAGTGTCCAGCCGGCCCGGCTCCCAGGAGCCAGCGGACGGACAGATACACAGGCAGATGAGTGGGCGGGCACACCTAAGCAGGTGAAGAGTCAGTTCCCGTGTGCCACGTGTGTGACCAAAAAGCTGAGTGTTTCAATTTAAAAAGTTACAGCAAAGTCCCCCCAGTCATGGAATCCCTCTCGGAATCCTCCCCTGGCTTTGCGCACCCTGCCCCCCTCCCCCACCCCGCTGCTGCCACTTCCGGCGCAGCTCGAGTCCTCTTTCCTGAGTGTCTGGAGCTGCGCTGTCCCGGCTGCCTCCACGCCCTGGGTCCACTCGCGGCAGTGACCCCTCTGGTGGGTGTCACTTAACAGCGGCAGTCACCATATTTTGAATCGCAGTGCAAGGACATGAAAGTGGACTTCCAGAACTGCTTCGGGAAGCGGCAAGGATGATGGGGTGTGCGCAAAGTGATTTTGAGGGGGTCTGATGACAATGGGTTTTTACTATAATAATTTTTTATAACTGAAACATTTGCCATATACTTTGATCACTCCTGTATTAGGAACAGTAGACAAGTAGGTAAATGAGTAACCTGTAATTCAGTAAGTGTGAATAATTAACAGGTGGTGAAGGAAATAAGCTGGCAAACCAATGTGTTAGCGTGGACGGTGTGTGGCGGCCCTGAGGGACCTGCAGGCTCCGCAGCACCCAGCTCCCCCGTCTAGGACGAGGAATGCTGGCTGCCAGCCCTCTTGCGAGTCCCCACTGGTGAATCCCGCTCCTGAGCCAGGCCCAGTGGCCCAGACCTATAATCCCGGCACTCTGGGAGACTAAGGCTGGAGGATCACAAGGTGAAGTCCCAATGGGACAGCTTAGCAAGACCCCATCTCAGAATAAAAGAATACAGCAAGGGCTGGGGATACAGCTCTGGGATGGAGTACCCCTGGGTGTGACCCTCAGTACCATAGAAAGAAAGAAAGAGAGACAAGAAAAGAAGAAGAAATCCTTCTGCTGCAGGCCAGGCCTCCATCTGAGCTCTGCATCTGGCCAGACCTTGGGGCATGGCTCTGCCTTGCTTTAAAGGCTGGGGAAGTGAGATCCCCAGGGCTTGGTGACCTGCCTGGGCCCCCAGCAGGGAGGGGATCTGAGGCCATACTGACCCACAGATCTCACTTCCATCCATGGAACCTCACCCCAGGACTGAGCAGGCAGATGGCCCACCAGCCACAGGGCAGCCCAGGGCAGCTGTGGGGTACAGGTATAACAGGCCATCTGCCTGGCTGTGTCCCCTGGCCACCTCCTGTCCTCTTGACCTCCCGGGAGGAGGCAGTCATCTTTGGGAGCTTAGCAAGGCCCTGTGCTAAGAGGGTGACCTTCGGTGGAGGACAGAGCCTGGGGAGCACAACGTGGCCCCTTCTCAGGGCCAGTCAGAAGCAGGTCAGCTAGGCCTGTAATCCCAACACTCCAGGAAGCTAAGGCAGGAAGATTGCAAGTTTAAGCCGAAACGGGGCAACTTAGCAACCCTGCATCCAAATCAAAACTAAAACCCAGTGGTCTGGGGGTCAACTCGGCGGGAAGGCTGTGGCTTGGAGCTGTGGCACCAGGCACAAAGAGAAGCAAAACAGGACCCAGGATGCACACCCAGGGCACGGTGGGCGGAGCAGCTTCCTGTAAAACACACGCATGAGGCAAGGTGCTCAGTGCATGCGTCTGTGCGCACCAGAGATGCCGAGGGCCAGGTCTGGAAGCCTTTGCGTTCTAGAAGAATACAAAACAAATACGTTCTAGCATCTGGTTTTGGGGTTTGCAAAGGTTTTGTTTTTGGGGGTACTGAGGATGGAAGCCAGGGTGCTCCCCCCACCAGCTGAGCTGTGTCCCCAGCCCCAGGCATGACTTCTGGTGGTTCACATGGTCTCCCTTCTCTGCTTCTGAGCAGCCCCAGCCAGGGCCTTGCAGTGGGCAGTCAGTTACGTGGGCCTGGGGTGAGGCTCACACCTACCTGGAACTCCACCAGCTGCCTCTGCAGGGCCTCCTGCTGCGCCCGCGCTCTCTCCACAGTCTCCCGCAGCTCTCCCAGCTCCGACTCCTTGACTGGTGGAGAGGCGACAGGCTTCAATGGCTCTCCTTCTCAAGCTTAAGCCTCCCTTTCCACACTGTGCAGCCCTGGACTAGTCATCCACCTCTCTGTGCTACACCTCCCATCGCTTTAGAAGGAAGTGACGTCACTGTGTGCCCCACAGGGGTGATGGCTGAGGCCCCATATCTGCAGGCCCTCCTGAGGATTCTTTCAAGTAAGCTTTGCTTCTCTCTTCGCGAACACAAGCAGATGACAGGCACAGGAGGACAAAGAACATGAGGCCCACCCAGCCCTGCTGCTGCGCACGTGGGTGTGGGTCTACACTGCGCGTGATCATATAGCTGGCCTGGGCGGGAAGTGGGGCAGGTTTGGGGCAGCTAGCCTGGCTGCCCATGTCGGCTCTGCCGCTCGCCAGCTGTGTGACTTGGGACCTCCCCTCTCTGTGCTGCGTCTTCCTGTCATTAGCTGCAGGTTGACCAGGCCCTGTCTCACAGTCCTATCACGGGAAGTGAGACAGGTGGCAGTGGTCTGGACCTAGAATATGTCCCCAAAGTCTCATCTGTTCAGAGGTGTAGCACCTGGAAGGTCACAGGCCACGGGGGCGTTGTGCTCCCCTGTGGATTCACCCGTGGAGGAGCGCGGGCTGCCTGTGTCACTGGGAGCTGGGCTCTGGTTGGAGGGGACACTGGGATGTGATCTTTTCCTGGTTCCTCCCTTCTCTCTGCTTCCTGGCTGCCTCGGGGTGAGCAGCTGTTCTCCACCAGACCCTTCTACCATTCTGCTTAGCCTTGGAAACAGCTGACCATGGACTGAGTCCCCTGAAACCATGAGCTGAAATAATCCTCTCTTCCTGTAAGTTGTGAGTTCGGGTACTGCTTCTTGCTCACAGGAACGTGGCCAACACAGAGGTCATGGGCATAATGCTCTCTGAGCTTGTCCTTGCCTGACACTTCTCCTGTCCTTATCCCTTCGTTTCTTTTCTTCCTTTTTGCTCCACTGGTAGATACCATGAAGTGGGGGCAGGTGTGCAACCTGCAACCTGCCATTGTTTTGCCCTTGTGGGTTTTTTTTTTGGGGGGGGCATAAATAAAATAATTAATATAGTGAAACACTTTAAATTATAATACAAAAAAAGAGGAGGAACCGCCCCACCCCCACGCAGGCTGCAGGTTGGACCTAGCATGGGGGAGCTGGTCTGAGCGGGGCCAGGTGCTCCCCACGCTGGGAGCGGCAGGCCCAACCACTCACTTTTCAGCAGTTTCAACAGAAATTCTTGCCACGTGCACAGGTCGAGGGATGCCAAACTCTTCCCTGGGGCCAGGCCACCCAGCTGCAGTGACGTGGGGCCTTCAGCTTCCTCTTCTGGCTTGGCCTTGGTCCGGTTCTGACCTTCCTCTTCCTCCGAGGATTCCAGATGCTTCAAGTACTCAGCAGAATCTTTCTCAAATTCTCCTGAAAGGTGAAGACATCCCACAAGTAAGCTCAGCCAGGGTAGGATTGTGGACGAGTGCAGCTCAGGCTGGCCTTACGCTCACAGCAACCTCCTGCCTCAGCCTCCCGAGGGCACCTTGACACCTGGCTCAGTAGGTTTTAGTACCTACACAGCTACATGCGACCACTACCACAGTCTATTTTTCTTTTCCTTTTGCCAGAATGGGGGATTGAACCCAGGGCCTCGTGCATGCTAGGCAAGTGTTCCACCACCGAGCCACACCCTGGGCCAACCACAGTCCATGTTTGAAGAGTGGAGCCACTTCCAAAGGAACCTGTGGCCTCATTCCCCCAACCTCCTGACCTAGGCTGTCTTCTGTGCTGGAGCTTCAATGTCCCCTGAAGGCCCAGTGTGGAAGGTTTGGTTCCCGGATGGGGTGCTATTGGGAGGAAGGGCCAGGGAGAAGGAGGTGCGGTCATGAGACACAGACTTGAAGGGGCCGGTGGGTCCCAGCCCCAGGCAGACAGTGACAGGCATGATAAGCTGAGGGACATGGGAGTCGGGGCCAGCTGTGCATCGCCAGCCAGCCTCCCAGGGCAGGTGACAGGAATGGGGACAGTCTGCAATGTGAACAGAGCTCTGCAGGGAGAAAGTGGTGGCCCTTAGGCGGGCACTGCCGAGCAGGCGTGGGAACAGAGCAGGAACCGGGGACTGGAGTGACAGGCCCGCAAGAAGCCAGGCCTGGTGTGGGCTGGGTGGGGCAGGTGGGTCTGGGTGATCCAAAGGCAAACTGGGTCCCAGTTGTTGAGGAAAGCCAATGGCTCCCAGAGGGTGCTGGGGGAACTCGGTGAGTGGGCACAGTCACAGGAGGAACAAGTCCCTGGCAGGGAAGAGGACCCTTGTTAGCCATCACGTCCTGCGCGTTTCCCAGGAGCTGAAGGACTGGACTTTGTATTTTCCCACCACCGAGAAATGGTCAGCATTTTCAGTTAGAGCTTTGTCCCTGCTTTGGAAGGGTCCTCACTCCCACAGGTACAGAAATGTCACCCTTGACCCCAGAATAGCTACCATTCTGTATTGATCAGAGAAATAAAACTTAAAAAGACAAGAGAGCTGAGACAGTTCTGCGGAAGGCCAACCTCCTCCCTAACACCTAACCACCCCGACTGGACTCTGCCCTAAGTGACTCTTCCGAGAAGGCGGCCAGGAGGGGCAGGTGTGGCCATGGCGCTGGTGAACCCTCGGCACAGGTGGAGTAACTGTGATGTCTGCTCGCTGAGCCACTTGGGATCTGAGTCCCCTGAGAGGCCAGTGACCTGAGGTCAGTCCTCCTGAGGCCTAGTCTCCTGTGAAACTGGGTCCCTCCAGATTGCTCCCCTGAGGGTAGGTCACCTGAAGAGAAGGGACCCCTTAGGCCGTCCCTCCCTCCCCTGAGGTAGGTCTCCTGTGGGGCCAGGTCCCCAGGCCAGCCTGGGAGGGTCACCTGTGAGGGTGTGCAGGTGCTGCTTGCCCAGCAGGTGCTCCCTCTTGTTGTGCAGTGAGCTGAAGCCCTGGCGGCAGGTGTGGCAGTGCAGGTCGCTGTCCTCGGCCCCCTGCAAACAGGATCAGTTCTGGTGAGCAGGGACAGGTGTGGCCCCCTCGGAGCACAGCACGAGCCTGCAGGACACGCAGCGAGCCATGGTGAGACCCCTTGCCCCGCTGAGGCCTTCCGGCTATGCCTGAGAACTCGCTGCTGGGCAGGAAGGGGCCAGGTATGTGGCAGAGGGTGCACAGGTGGTTCCGAGGACGGGATGTTGGTCAGGGAACATGTTTGTCCTGGCTCCTGCTGACTTTTACAGTTTGCTTGGATCCTCAAACACACGAATTTACAGGGCTGGTGATTTACAGGGTGCATCCTTGGACTCCAGCCTTTGGGCTCTAATCCCACAGATGTGTGTGTATCTGTGGAATATTTATGGCTGGTCCTCCAGAAACTGGTCACGGTGGATATCTTGGGGTGCTGGGACAGGGATCTGAGGGGTGGGAGGCTCTCACCTGAGGAGGACCCGGCTCTTGTCACATTTCTTGCATTTTAAGAGCATGCACATATATTACACTTATGTGTTTGTCTTTGTGGCACCCTTCACACTGAGCTACATCATGTGCTGCCTCTTCCCCTCCTGTTCTCCTGACCTGCTGCTTCCACCCCGTCTGTCCATCTACACTTCCTCTGGAACTTCCGCTATGTTTTTATCTCCCCCGACACCCGGTGTGTATACTGGGGATTGAACCCAGGACCTTCGCACTGAGCACATCCCAAGCCCATTTTTATTTTATCATTCATTTTTAAAAATTTGAAACACAGTCTGACTGAGTTGCTAAGTTGCAAGGCTGGGCTTGAACTTGGGATCCTCCTGTCTCAGGCTCCCACAGTGCTAGGATTATAGCTGTGCACCCCACACCCCAGCTTCCGCTGACTGTCTACTAACCACTTCAGGTGGCTGCCCTCTGAGCCTCCTTGGTCTTGCTCAGGGAGCCTCAGGGTGCCTCACTGCAGACACCCCTCACGGCAGCGCCGCCTGTCATAATATATCAGGTGCTCTCCCAACTGTTCCTGCTAGGACACCTGGGACTTGCCCACCTGTGTGCCCTCAAAACTTGGTCTTGTGCCTCCCAGAGCTGGGCTTAAGGGCCATGTGTCCAAAGGACTTGGAAGGAATGGCTACCCAAGAGCCGGGTGTCCTGGCCACACTCTGGCAATACAGGTCTGTCCCAAGGGTATTTGTGTGACTAAGTGTTGCTGTGACCAACTGCCACTTGGACTCTTAAAAACAGTAGCTTATTCTCTGACACATCTGGAGGCCTAAAGTCCATAATCAGTGTGGCATGGCCGCGATGTAGTGGGTGGGCCCACTCCCTCCGTGGACCCTCTCAGTGCACCTTCTGGAGATACCTACAATTCCTCAGCAGGCTCTGATAGGTCCCTCAGTGGTCACCTGGGTCTCTTTTCAGTGTACTGTCTCTCTGACACCCATGCCAGTGTGATTCCCCAAGCTCAAGACATTTAACTCATTTCCCTCCTCAAAGACGACCTCCCTTTGTCGGCCTATGAGGCAGTGGCTCCAAGCCTCAGAGGTCAGCAGTAGGCATCTTCGGGCTGGGCCATTTTCAGCCAATGACTGCAAAGGATGGTGATTCTCCCTGCCCCCAACACTTACATTGAGGGTGAAGAAGTTAAGGTCCTCGCTTTCCAGTTCACCCCCTGGGGTCCCAGGTCCTGAGGGAGAAATGCAGAACATCAGGAGAGGGGCAGGAGGCGTGGTACAGTGGTTAGAGTGCTTGCCTGGCAAGCACAAGCCCCTGAGTTCGATTCTCTAGCACCTCATAAGTTGGGCATGGTAGTGCATGCCTGTAATCTCAGCACTTGGGAGGCTGAGGCAGGACTGTTGTAAGTCCAAGGCTAGCCTGGGCTACATAGTGAGTTCAGGACCAGCTGGGGCTAAGGAGTGAGACCCTGTCTCAAAAAAAAAAAAAAAAAAAATTGGTTATGCAGAACAGCCCGGCACAAGGCTTAGCCTGCCTTGGGCCCTGAACTTTTGTACCTGGCCAGGTATGAGGTGAAGAGAAGAGAGAAATAAGAAAAAGATAAAAGCATATCATCTTTCAGTTGGGCAGATGGTACATGATATATTCTTAAAAATGTGTATTATAATAATCATATATATTTTCTGTGCCAGGGATTCAACCCAGAGCCTTAGCACTGAGCTACATCCCCAGCAAATTTTTCTAGTTTTGATTTTGAGACAGAACATTGCTGAGCTGCTAAATTGCCCAGAGTTGAGCCTGAATTTGTAATCCCTCTGCCTCAGCCTCCCAGAGGGCTGGGAAGACAGGCCTACACCACCAAACTCAGCTACTATTACATTTTTTTTAATAGCAACTTGAAAAACCCCATGGCTATGTCTTAAATCAGGCAATAGCATAGTTTGACTACTTGTTGAAAAAACAAGCAGTGTTGGAGTGGCCTGTCCTTGTAACCGGCTGGGTTTTGACATGATGAAAATTTACAATCACAAAATAACAAGGTGGCCCAACGGCTCCTGCTTGAATGGAGAATCACGCAGGGAATCCAGCAGGCATCCGCCAGCTGCTGGACCGCCACAGGGGAGCCCAGCATTCTGAGCCCACCTCCACCCCACTACCATACCGCACAGTGCCTTGTGGGCCGCCCGCCTCCTCAGGAAGGCCTGGTAAGCCTCAGAACTCTGGTAGGCCTGGAGCTCACGGATGTAGCGCTGCTTGTCCTCATCCGCCTCGTAAATATACCTCTGGAAAAAGGGGACAGAGATTCTGAGGCCCTCTAGACCTCGGGACTGGATGTTCTCTTGTCTAGCCTCCTGGGGGCTCTCTAGAGTGGTCCCCAAAAGGCAATGCTCAGTTTGTACTTGCACACCTCCAGGGATGGGAACCTCACCACCTCCCAGCAGATCCACTCCTGTTTGAATGACCTACGGAAGCTTTTCCTCTGTTCTGCTGGGTGTGATCGGTGGGCTGCACGGAGAGCAGTGTTACTGGCTCCACCTTCAAGGACATTAGGCTTTTCTTTTCTTTTTTTGGTACTGAGAATTGAACCCAAGCCTTTTGCACCCCTAGCTCCTTTGATTCTGATATAAGGTCTCACTAAGTCCCTAAGTTGCCTAGACTTGGTTGAACTTGAGATCCTTCTGCCTCAGCCTCCCAGTGCTATGCCCAAGACAGTCAGGGAGCTGCCAGCTCTGCCCACAGCCAGCAGCTGGGCTGCTGCTCCAAAGCCAGCCTCTGCCCAGCTTTTTGAGGATAATCCTGGCATTTTAGTCTTGTCTAACGGGCTACTGGACTGTTCCCGGTGGGCTGGATGGGTAAGACAGTGACTGACTCCCTAGCTCGTAATTAGCATTTATTTATACTAGTTAACTTTAACCAAGAATTTTTTTAAATAAACAAAGCAAGCAAAAAATTATAGAAATGGTTTTTGTTTTGTTTTGTGGTACTGGGAATTGAGTCCTGGGCCTCCACACTGAGGTACATCCCTTGCCCATTTCTTTAATTTTTTTATTTTGAGATAGGCTCTGACTAAGTCACTAAGATGCTGGCACAAGGCTTGAACCTGGAACCCTCCTGTCTCAGTCTCCCAGAGTGCTAGGATGACAAGTGGGCATTCAAATCATTTACAGTTTCTTCTTGCAGAGATTTGTCTTGAAAGGTGGGACCCATCCTTTGTTCTCCTGCAATCCTGGCAGAAAACTGCCATGAACTTCAGAGCCAAGAGGAAGAGCCTCTAGGCTGCTCCAAGAGGATAAAAGACTGATTTCCACAAATTTATCATAATTGAATCCAGTGACCTTTAAACAGGGAGCTGTAACTTGGAAGATGAGACACAGTTATATCCGTAATAAAGACCCCACACGGATCACCTATAAGATTTGCTAACAATACCCCCTCCTCCAAGGCTGGGCCCTGGCTTTTCCCTGGGTATATAAGGCTGGGAGGAAGGGATAAAGTTGTTCTGTCCCCCAAGTCCACCTGAGGGGATCAGTTTTTAATTGCACATGCAAATCCAGTCTCCTGATTAGCCAAACAGCTGATGTTGCCGGACAATGACAGGCCTGGGCCTGGCTGAAATGACAGAAGTTTGTTTCAAGGCTTTGCATTTGCCTCTGGGGAAGGAGGCTGCAGGGTGGAGCTCTGCTGGAGAAGGGGTGGATTTGGGGCCTGGCTTCTCAGAGAAGGTGATACCAGAGCAGGCAGGAGCTGATCGGAAAGCGGAAGGACACAGCGGCAGGAGGGGGCCGCAGGTGACATGGGGTGGTGACATGTTTTGTGCTGAATGGGCTGACTGGGCTTTGCAACCTGTGCCCATGTTGGCTCCCATGGCCCCTGGCCACACACTTCTGTGGGAAGTGTGCCGTTAACAGGTGTGCCGTGAAGGGGGTTCCTGGGTGGAGTGCTCACTCTCCGGCACCACAGTGCGCACAGCTCCGTGTCCCCCACCCGGCTCCATTCTGGGCAGCAGGGCCACACTGTCTTGCTCTCGGCTGCATCCTCAGCACCTACAACAGTGCCAGGCACACTCTCATTCTGTAGCCCATTCTGATCAATATGTAGCCCAGGCTGGCCTCAAACTCAGAGCAATCCTCCTGCCTTAGCCTCCCCAATGCTGAGATCTCAGGTGTGCACCACTATACCCAGCGAATTCTTATATGGCGCCGGGAGGTGAAGCCCAGGGCCTTGTGCACACTAGTTAAGTGCTCTAACCACTGGGATATAGCCCCTGTCTCACAAATATTTTCAAGTGAACAGAACTATATCAAAGGTGTCCAAAAGTCCTGGGAGGGTGGACGGATGTACCTTGACCTGCTCCGGGTTTCCTATGCTTGCTGGACACTGCGGCCATGTTCCCTGGACTGGCCACTCTGCCTACCTCAGATTGGGAGACACTTGAAAAACAACAAGGGGCTGGTCAGGGAGACAGGCCCGCAGTCCCAGCACTGAGGGAGGTGAGGCAGGAAGATTACAAGTTTGAGCCCAGCCTGGTGAAATCTGCAACACAGTGTCAGACTCAGACTCAAAAATAAAAAGAAATGGGGGTGTGGACCTGTGTGAAGGTCCTGGGCTCAATCTCCAAATCTTCAGCACCTTAAAAAAAAAAAAAAAAAAAAGCAGAAGAAGGTCCCAGTCATTGACTGCGGGGTTGAGCGAGGGCATCGTGAGTGTGCGTCCCTGCATCCTGACAGCTCCTGTGCCTCTAGGGAAAAGGTGGGCAGGGAGGTCAACAGGGACACCACGCTTGGGCAGAAGGGGTCTCACCTGCTTTCTCTCCTGGGACAGCTGCGCCCACTGTGCAGCCAACATCTTTGTGATTTCCGTGAATGGCATGTTGGGGTGCTCGGCCCGTAGCTGGTTTCTCCGCTCGTTCAGGAACAGCACGTACCTGTGTGGAAACAGAGGGTGCACGGCAGCTCTGAGCAGCCTCGGGGAGGGCACAGTGGGCTGGCAGTGGGCTGTAGCTCCTGGCTTGTCAGTGGTTTTCAATATAACAAGCACAAGGATGGAGGTTAGTTTAAGGGGAGACCAGGCTTTCCTGGCTGGGTCCTCCAGAGGTAACGAGGGTCCCGGGGTCCAGGACAGGAGCTGAGCAGGGGGTAGGTGGTGAGCACTACCTGATGGGGTGGCCACACTGGACAGGGGATAGGTTCAAATCCCTGTGCTGCCTTCTGCAGGAAGTTGTCTACCTCCTTGAGTCTCAGTTTCCCCTGCGTCATGGACATGACATCACCGGCCTGCAGCCTAGCGCTTCCAGTGCTGGCCCCTCCCACCTCATGATCAAGGCTTGGTTTTGTGGGAGACGGAGGAAGGCAGTGGCCATACGAGTAGCCCCCAACTCTGTGAGTTCCAGGAATATGGGAAAGCCCCTCGACTGTGGAATCGGGCATGCCCTGCAGAGATGGAGAAAACTGCCCAGGCTTCCATGGGAACAAGGGGACCCTCTGGGCAGTGGTCAGGGGCTGGGCGTGGCTTGACACAACCCAGCACTGTGGGAGGCCGAGGCAGGAGGATTGCAAGTTTGAGCCTAGCTTGGGCAGCTTGGCAACATAGGAGATTCTGTCTCAAAATAAACAAATTAAAAAAAAAAAAAAAAAGGCTGGGGATGCCGGTCAGGATTAAGGCTTTGTTTTCACATTTCCAGTATAAAAAAAATGTGCTCAGGCCTTGGCCCAGAGCCTCTGCTGCTGCAGCACACAGTGCAGAGGCAACGGGCAAGGCTTCCAGGCTTCAGGGAGAGGGGTCCGGCCTCCATGAGGCCAGCCAGCTTGCCAGGGCAACAGAGCACCTGTGTTTGCAAATCTGGGATGAAAACTAGTCCTCTTGTCCCTGAGCCTCCTCCTCCCATCTGGGACCCAGGCTTGGTCCTTCCAGCTCCGGTCTTTATCCTTGCTTCAAGAACTAAAGAGCTGGGGCTGGAGAAATAGCACAGTGGCTAGACGCTTTGCCCAGCAAGCTCAAGGTCCTGAGTTTGATTCCCCAGCACTACATAAGCTGGGTGTGGTTGTGCATGCCTGTAATCCTAGCACTTGGGAGGCTGAGGCAGGCGGATTGCTGTGAGTTTGAGGCTAGCCTGGCACAGGGAGTTCAGGATCAGTGAAAGACCCTGTCTCAAAACAAAACAAGACCTAAAAAAGAACCAAACTACCCAATCTGGACCTGGTGGCACAAGCCTAGCATTCTGGGAGGCTGAGGCAGGTGGATCACAAGTATGAGCCCAGCCTGGACAACTTAGTGACTTGGCAAGACCCTGTCTGAAAATAAAGAAAAATTAAAAATAAAGGTTTGGGGTCATAGCTCAGTGTGAAGGCCTGGGGTTTGATCCCTAGTACCACATGCACACTCAGAGAGGCAAGCACCTCTCCCCAGACTCCCTGTGGTGTGAGGACCCTCCAGACCAAGGCCCTCAATGAAGAGATAAAGGCTGGGCCAAGGTTGTGCCCCTGCCACACAGAGAGTCCTGAACGTGACCTTCACTTAGGTCCATGCCATCGCCCCAAATCTTACCCTGTCGTGGGCGCGCGGGGCACAGACAGGTCCCTCGGGGGCTTCCTTTTCTTGCCTTTGGGCCATCCCCCTTTCCTTTTCTGAAACAGAAATCCAAGAGGAAGCCCTGAAGATGGCCAATAATGACTTGGCATAGTGTCAACATAGCACATGACACTAACAACAATGGCTCCCGGGGTCCGCACTGTGCTCACAGGCAGCCCTTAGTCTCCTCTCAGCTTTGCAGAACTGGGGGCTAGAGGAATAACACAGTAGTTAGAACGCTTGCCTAGTAAGTGCATGGCCTTGGGTTCGATTCCCCAGCAGCACGGAAACTGGGCATGATGGTAGGTGCCTGTAATTCTAGCATTTGGGAAGCTGTGGCAGAAAAATCACCATGAGTTTGAGGCAGGCTTGGGCTCCATAGGGAGTTCAGGACTAGCCTGGACTACAGAGTAAGACCCTGTCTCAAAACAAACAAACAAACAGACAAACAAAACAACAACAACCAATTCATTAAATTCTGCAGAGCTGGGGTATCTCCTCAAGGGGAGACTGAGGTACAGAGTGAAGCCATGGCTGCCCAGCACCACCTAGCAGGTACAGGATCTTGTCTCTTGTCCAGGCTGAATAATGGTGACCAGCAGAATCAAGAAAGCAACCCTGGGATACATCACTCAGCTCACCACGGGAAGGGACCAGCCTTGGAGCTGGGCTCCCCGGGTGCAGGCCTATGTCCCATCACTCTGGGAGGCTGAGGCAGGATGACTAGAAGTCAAAGCCCAGCAACTTTGGGTAACTTTGTGACTTGTGAGAACCTTACTCAGCATAAAAAATTAAAAGATCTGGGGGTGGAGCTCGGTACAAAGGCCCTGGGGAACTGGGGATTGGGGAGGACTAATGTCTGAGCTTGACTAATGCTCACCCTCGTTCTTCTGCAGTGAGGCATTAGGTAAATTAATAGCCCATGCCTCAGTTTCTCTGCTTACACAATGAGGATCACTGTGCTCCTTAGCTGTGGGTTGCAATGAGGATGGACTGGGTTAATATTCATGCAGTCCTGAGCACAGAGCTGGGTGCCCAGAAAGTGCTCAATCAGTGCAAGTTGCTATAACTGCACACGGGACCTTTCCCACTGGAGTCAGTGGGAGGAGGCAAAGTCACATGACTGCCCTAACCTTCTTCCCACTTCACCACCCAAGCGAAGGAGCCCTCACTACAATGGGGACCCTCTGCCATGCTGGATGCAGGCCCTGGTTCTAGGTGACTGGCAGTTTGTGGAGGAGGCTGACGGCTTATACATATTTGCAATGATTTTATACAGGTCAAGGCCATTGTCTTAGTTATTTTATTTTATTGTTGCTGGGACACAATACCCAACATCCACCACTTAAGGGAGGGAAGGTTTATTTTAGCTCATAGTTTCAGAAGGTCTCAGTCCATTCGTGGTGGCTGGCCACGGTGGAAGCAGATGGTGGAGGCCTAGCTGGTGAGAAGCTGTTATGGCATAGCAATAGGAAGCCAAGGGAGCAAGGAAGGGCGGGGCTAGCACATGCCCTCCGGGTCAAGCCCCAGTGACCCACCCCTTCCGGGTCAGGCCCCAGGCACCTGCCCTTTCTAGCAGCCAGGTTCTACCTCTTAACCGCACGTGGAATCCATAGATACCCCACAACATTCAGTGAGGCTTTTGGGGGACACTCCATATGATCCACAGAAGCCACAGAGTGGCAATGTGAGTGCTCTGTTCTCAGGGCCCAGTTTCAGATCTCCCTAAAGCAAATACTCAACCCCCAAACAGTAAAGGGTTATCAAAATGTGGTCCTAAAAACTGAAGGTTCTGGCTCCCTGGTTTCCAAGTCCCCCTCACAGAAAAGCCCACTTCAACCTTCCCTGGGCAAGACATTCAGCGCAACCAACTGCCAGGCCATCTGTGCTGGGGATGGAAGGACAGAGGTGGCCGGGCACAGAGGTCAGGCAGGATGGGGCATCCAGGCTTAGACAGCTGGAGGGCAGAGCCGGGCGGGCAGAGGCAGAACCAGGGCAGGGACCTCGTGTACTAGTGGGACAACCGTGCAAACACAGCTGACACCAGGGACACAGCAGGTGCTCAGCGAACGACCTCCTCACCCACTCACTCCCACGCAGACCCTGCTGATTGAGGGGGTGGATGAGAATGCGCTGGGCCCGGAAGACTTCAGCACCCTGGAGAGCACCCAGGCCCCAGGCCGGCCCATCCTGAACTGTCTAGAAGGTATCAATGAAAGCCACCACCTCCGGAGTGTACAGTCACGGGAGCTGTCACATGTGCACACACCTGGATCGGGACCTCACACTGCCCACTTGAGGTGAATATTACCATCCCATGCGTGGAGATCTGTCACTTAGGGCCCAGGCTTTTTGGTACCAGGGGCAATTTTTCCATGGCATGGAGGGGGTGTGGATGGTGTTAGTATCAGAGCCTCAGCTCCACACAGGTGGCCAGGCATTAGATTCTCATAAGCACTGCACCACCTAGGTCCCTCCCACGCACAGTTCACAGTGGGGTTCATGCTTGTCACTGATCTGACAGGAGGCGGAGCTCAGACAGTCACGTGAGTGTGGGGAGTGGGTACGAATCAAGATGAAGCTCTGCTCCCTGGCCTGCCGCCCACCTGCTTTGCAGCTCAGTCCCAACAGTCTGTGGCCTGAGGATGGGGGACCTGACTTAGGTGATGTGACTTGGCCCAAGTGGCACTGCCAGGCCCAGAGCTCACAGCACACCTGTGGCTTTCACCACAGCTAATGGTTCATTGTGTGGAGAGCCTGCAATGATGCCCAGGGACAGGAGGGATGTGGGCCAGGCTACCTCTGCCCCAAAATCATGTGGCCATCATCACCCTGCCCTATTCTCTTCCTTATCTCCTCTGTGGCAGGACAGAGAGGCATCTTGTTTTGCATAATTGGAGGAAATATCTCAATATTTCAAAAAATACATAATACCGTAGTTCTCCATATTCCAGTATTATATGAATTGACATTAAAATGAAGGTGTTTATCATATAGTGGCCATTCTTGGCTTTTTGTTTCAGCCTCTTTAAGTTCTTCTTGAGTATTTGTGGTGTGTGTGTGTGTGTGTGTTTGTGTGTGTATATGTGTGTGTGGGCATATGCATATGGTACTGGGCATCCATCCTCCAGGGCCTTGGCACTGAGGTACAACCTCAGTCATTGCTTATAAGTTTCATTATGTTATATGCTCTTGTTAAGTTGCCCAGGCTGGGCTCAAACTTGTGATGCTCCTGCCTCTGCCTCCCAGACTGCTGGGATGACAGGCCTGCACCACCAGGCCTGCCTCCTAGTGTTTTCTTAGTTTGCTCAGAATCCAGTTACTAAGACACAGGCACTGAGGAGGCTGCAGGCACCATCTTCTCAAAGGCGCTTGTTCTGGCTGAATTTCTTATACACAGGATTTACAGCAGGCTGCCTCTGCTCTAAATACAGCAAGGCAGATGCCATCAGCACGGGTGTCACTATGTGGACAGCACTGTCACATGCACGGGCATGTGTAACTGAGCAGGAAAGACAAATATTTACAAGGGACAGCACAAGGCAGAGCGAGCTGATGAGCTGGATTCAAGGAGGAAACAGTCCCATTGGGTTCTTCACCAGCGCAACTCACAATGTAGCCCAGGCTGGCCTCGAACTTGCAGCAATCCTCCTGCCTCAGCCTCCCGAGTGCTGGGAATACAGGTGTGTGCCACCATGCCTGGTTTACATGGTGCTGGGGCATTGAGCCCGGGGCCTTGCGCTCGCTAGGAAGCACTCTACCCACTGAGCTATGCCCCCAGCCCCAGCACAGACCTTTTCAGCTCAAATTGCGGCAGACAGAGCATCCTTGGAGATCTGACTTTACAGAAAACATTCTTGTTCAAAAAGAAAACCTCCTGTGGAGGTCAGCAGGGGGCTGGAACGAGGGTCCAGTTCAGCCCAGCCCTGCCCTGTGGGTACTGTCACCCCTTTAACCTCTGCAGCCTGCAGTGTGAAACCCACTGGTGTGGAGCCAACCAGCAGGTGCTCCAGGTGCCCGAGCAACTCACAGGGAGAAGGACTGTCACTCAGGCCGTGCACTGCATCATGAAGGCGGATCCAGACCCTGGCTCAGGGGCTGCATAGGGAATGGCTTGTGGCGTGGTGGGCTTACAACCAAGTTCTCCAGCAAAGCCTAGGTCTTGCGATTTCCACGTGGACATTGACTCTGTCAAAGGTGCACAGCACTTCTTGTATTTAAAAAGTGAGGGCATTTTTGTTTTTGAGATTAGGGGATTGAACTCAAAGCCTTCATACTAACCTACATCCCCGCCCATTTATTTATCTACCTACCTATCTGAGACAGGTTCTCACTAAGTTGCACAGGCTGAGCTTCATCCTCCTGCCTTAGCCTCCCAGCCCCAGCGTGGTGTGCACCACCACACCCTGTTAGAACAGCGAGGATGGCATCCACCCCACATGGTTTCAGACACTGCGAGACCTGTTAGAGACTGGGTTCCTGCCTCTGGATGTCATGGCCCTGTCTAAGGATTTAGGTCATCTATTTCTGAGCTAGACTAGCCCCGTGCAGGGACCGAGAGGTGCCTCTCTCAGATTCTTACCCTGAAGCCCCAGCTCCTAATGACCGTGTCTGGAAATGTGGAAATGAAGATTAAACGATGTCCTGAATGCAGGGCGTGGACTGGGCATGGAGGACTGCGGCCTTCAAGGAGGATACCCCGCAGCCCCCCACACCATGTCTTTGTGTGCCCGTCTCTGTCTTTCTCTCTCATGACCTCACAATGCAAAGGCTAAGCTACTTAGGACTTGGTCTGGCTATAGCAAGGGCCGGCGACGGTCTCATCCCACAGGTGGCTGTGGCAGACTTTGCCAGACGTCTGTTCAATGTCAGTAGACACGGAACCCTGATAGTTACAGGGTGTCAAGCCACCCGGGATAAATATGTTTACATATGTTTCCCAGCCCCCTGCTGGCCAGACAAGGCCATGTGACTAACTCCTGGCCAAGAAAATCAAACTGAAGTACAGCACCCAGCCTTTGGGACCGATTTACGCAGAGAGGGCATTGCCTGTCCCTCTTAGCACCTGCTGGCTGGAGAGCAGCACACGGGGTGGTGCCCGGCAGCAATTCTAACACTGTCTTATTTAGCACGTTATGTCTGGGTCTGGAGTGTTCCCCAAAAGCCTCCTGTGTTTGGCTGTGGTGGGCTGCCTACAGAGCCATGTACTGTTAGGAGGTGGGACCTGGCTGCATACTTAGGGCCTGCCCTGGGGCATGTGGCTGCTTCTGCCCTACCTCCCTGACTTGGTTCTGTTCTGCTATGCCATGAGGAGCTCTGGCTCTGGCTCTGGTCCTTCCCTGCGGCGCCACCATTTTCCAGTTATTCATACATAAATGGACTGTGACCTTCTAAAACTATGAGCTGAAATAAACCTTTTCTACCTTACATAGTGGATGTTGGGTATTTTGTCTCAGTAATGAGAAAGTAACTAAGACAAACAATAGCTTTCAATACCCGCCCATGTCCCCATAAAGTCCCCAAAAGTGTCCTCCTTTACGGCTGAGTAGTATTCCACTGTGTATCTACACCACATTTTTTGTGTCTTATTTTTATCCCTGTTGTGAAGCGGGGACAGAAATATCAGCCTCCCAGACTTGGAAGAGACTGTGGCCAACCTGGTAGCCCAAGCTCAGAGCACAGAGAATGCTCCACCCACACTGGCTGTTCCAGGCCCCGTCACGGGGAGCTACCCGGAGGCCCGGGCTGCACTTGCCTTTGGCTCTTCCGTGTCCTGCTCCTTCAAGTTCCCCTGGCCAGCCAGCAGGTGCTGCACAGGCAGAGACGTCAGGTCATGGCAGTGGATCTGGATCATGGAGCTCCCGGGGGACAGGCCATCTGTGCTGGTAGGAGGTGGGAAGAGGAACTCTGGGGGCACAAAAATAGCAGGAAATGGCCCTCTAAGGCCAGGTATCTGGTAATCCCCAAAACCCACTCCCTGGGGTAACACGTGCATTTCCAGGACTCTCAAGTGACAGCAATGGCTTCCCACCCCTCCCTACCCCCCCCAGCTGTGTTTTGACAAGGGAGGCTGGTGTAGAGTAGGGGTCCCCAACCAGGTGGTGCATGGAAGGTCATCGTGTTCACAGCCACTCCCCTTACTCATGTGACCACTGAGCTCTGCCTCCTATCAGACATGAAGGCATCAGATTCTCACAGGAGCACCAACCCTGCTGTGAGCTGCATATGTGAGGGATCCAGGCTGCACACTCCGTGTGAGAACCTAATGCCTGATGATCTAAGGCAGCCCAGGCCGTGATGCCTGCCATCCCCCTCATCTGTGGAAAAACTGTCTTCCATGAGACTAGTGCCACAAAGGCTGGGGACAGCTGGGCAGAGGAGCAAGTCCTGTCAGATCTGGCTCAGCCCACGGCCCAGTGGACGTCAAGGCTAAAGTGTGCATTCTGCACCCAGAGCACCTCGCTGTAGACACCAGCTGTACGTGTTCGCCACACAGCATCAGCTCCATGTTCCCTGTGGGGACCCTGGGTTCCTCTCTGATAAACGAGGCAAATTCCAGCTCCATTTTGACAGCCAAGGCAAGGTCGTGCACCTCGTATTTGTACAGCATCAGCTGTGCGCAGGCCTCAGCACGGGCAGACGCCCCCGGGCCCTTGTAGTTACATTCTGGGGAGCTGAAGGGACTCGGGGAATACAGGCCCTCGGAGCTGCGCCACCTCAGTAAATGTTAGCTGTCAGTGTGGAGGCCCGGCCGCTGGAGTGCTAGCAGCTGGTTGGCACTGGAAATGGCCAGAGGTCAGGTTACCACGGGGTCTCTGGGAAGGAGGCAGGACCGCAGGAGGATCTCATCTTACAGATGGGAGGAGGAAGGCACATGGGGACACAGGTGTGGCTTGAGTCCTCCAGGCACACATGTGACCATGACTTAACACACACACACACACACACACACACACACACACACGTGCAGAGCTGTCATGTAGACAGGAATAGCCAACTGATGGTCTATACCACACAGATGGGAAGATCCCGCCAATGTCTCAGACCCAAATCTCCTGGCTCGTGGCCCCAGCTTTGTTCCCAGCACCACCTGCTCAGCTGTTGCCCTTCACACCAAGTGTACAGAACAATGATTCTTAAGTTCCCTCCCTCAAGTGGGACTGCATCAGTATCCCATGCTTGTCATTAACAAACCTTGGGGAGTATGGAACACAGGAAGAAATCCACTGGACGTCACCCAGAGCTCCAGAACTGAGCCTGCCTGTTCCCACCTCTGTGTTCACACTGCTGAGCTGGGTCCAGGCCTCAGAATCCATCCCTGAAACCACGCTTCTGTTTCAATGATCTTTTTCTTCGTATGTAACTTGTGAGCATGGCTTAGACCTTAAGGGGTACCCAAAGGGGGGACAGTGACAGGCACAGCTGGCCCCATCTGGATGCATGGTTGCCAGGGCCCCGCTGCAGGCAGCCATGGTGAGGGCCCTTCTCTGACCTTCCAGAGCGGGGTTGCATACTTACGAAATGGGGTCTACACTCTCATGTTTAAGTTTTAAACATTCCTAGTACAGTGAGGGACAGACCGCCACAGCCCTCCGCCCAAGTCCTCCCACTCACCCCAAGCGCGCAAGCCCTGTCACTCTGGCCCCCTCCCGGGGCAGCTCTGGAGGCCCTCTCTCTGTGTCCTGAGTAGCTTTAACTGCACAGTTGTGGGGCCACCACAGCTTGAACAGACTCAGAACACCGACCGCTCATGGCCATTTCCACTTTGGAAAAAGCCAGAAGTCCACAGCGCCAAGGCTGGTGAGCAAGGTGGCTGAGGGCACCGGCCATGTGATTGCAAGCCTGCTGTCCCTGGGATGAGGCTCGGTGGCAGCACTAGCTGCATGTTTGCTGTACCTCGTAGAGGCCCTCAGGACAGGGCTGCTTCAGAAGGTGAGCATGCTCAAAGCCAGCAGGTGGAGGGGAGGCTGGAGAGAGGGGCACAGCCGTGTGCCTTTGACTTTAAAAACATTTCCAACTCATGTTTGGATGTTGGCTGCTGTAGTTTCTGGTCATACCCTGTGAGCACTCCATGCCCAGGACAGTGTGGGCTGGTCCCACCGTGCTCCTGGCTGCTGGGGAGCCTCGGGGCCCTCTCCTCCTGCCAGGTGCCAGTCTGTCTCTGCTCACACTGTGCCGCTGGGGTCCATGCACCCCAGCCTGGCCCTCGAGGCTTTGGGAAGCCAGGTTTCCCTCCTCCTCTACCTCACATGTGTTCAACCCACACATCAAAATGGACAAGGATTGGCAGCTACATACATCTTGCCCCAGTCAATTTTTGCCTTGGGCTCATTTTACAGATAGAAAAACAAGGTCACAGAGGCCGGTGATTCTCAGGTGGCCAGAGCAGGGTGGGGTAGAGGGGATCCTCCGCTCTGGCCTGCTCTTCCCAGCCACCTCCTGGGCAAGGAGAAGCGCCCTCCCACCCAGAGCCCTCACAGCATGGGAAAAGCTCCAAGTCTCCTGGCCTTGGCCACTAGCCCTACCTGGTAGCCACCCTGGGCGGCTCAGTGTTCAGGGGACAGATAGGAGCACGGGGCCACTGAACCAGCAATGGGGCCGGCAGGGAGCTCTCTCAACACCAAATGTGAGAGGCCCAGGAAGCCCCTACAATGCACCAAGTCACCAGCTAGAGAGTGGTGGCAGCAGTCCTGGACAGTGCAGTGGCTACACTCATGACTCCCGTGGGCTTACTATGGAGCCCACCCTGCCACCTACCAGCCACGTCATGCTCTCAGGTCTCAGTTTCCTCGCCTGCGAGACGGGGCTACTAAGGGGGGGCTGACTCCCAGGAAGCACATCATAACCCAGACCGTTACTTTTCCTTCTTTCCCTCCCTACCATCCTATACTGGAGATTGAACCCAGGGGTGTCTATCAATGAGATATATCATTGCTTCTCTCTCTCTCTCTCTCTCTCTCTCTCTCTCTCTCTCTCTCTCTCTCTCTCTCTCTCTCCATTCTCCCTAAGTTGCCCCAGCTGGCCTCAAATTTCCAATCCTCCTGCCTCAGCCTTCTGAGTATCTAAGATTACAGGTGTGCACCACGCCGTGGGCAATTGCTGTTATTCTAACTTCGTGGCCCACCCAGAACAGGAGGAAACTGCCTTCTAGTGACAGTTAGGCCGGACCACCCGCCTCCAACCCAGACAGGGCACACCAGCAGGAGCGAGTCGCACGTCTTTCCTGTAACTGTCCTCCCAGCTCGGGCGCAGGGGTTTTCTGCACAAGGGGAGCTCTGGATACACGTAAACCTTTCTAGCGTCAGCTGACAGCCGCAAGGCTGGCGCGGAGGCGCTGACACCCACCCACGGGGGTTAAAATCCTGTTTGCGCCATTAACGACAGGGGGAGAGGGAGGGTGGTCCGTTCAAGGTACTGAATATTTTGGGTTCTTACTGGGGTGTGGGACAGTCCCTCTGCCTGCTGTCAGTCACTGCGCTCGCTGGGACAGCAGTGGTCCAAGACCGCGCATCCTCAGGCGCCCCTAGCGTCAGGGTCCCTGGAACCGGCCCAGGGCCCCCTTGCATCAGGGCGGCTCAGGCCACCGCCTCCTTCAGCACCGGAGCCGCGGACGGCACCCGGCTGCGGACTGCTGATGAAGTCCCGGAGGTCACCGGGAGGCACCGGGGCTCGCGCCTGGCACCTGCGCCGGGCGACTGGGGCAGTGGGTGGGAGTGGACAGGCCCGAGTCACGTGCCCTGGCCTGGGGACCGTCTGGAGTGTCCGCACCTCGCCACGCGACCCCGTCCCTGGGACCACCCCCACCCAGGAGCGCAGGGCGTGCGACAGAGGGGCGGGGGACTCAAGCCCAGCCACTGACCCGCAGCCTGGCCGCCTTCTCTCTGCATGGCGCCCGCCGTTCTGCCCGGCGCCCCGTGGGCGGGATCCGCCGGGGCCAGGCCGCCGAAGCCAGCTGTGGTCCCCGGGCGCGGGCTCCGGCTGCACGGACCGGGTTGCGGGCGCGGGGCGGGGTGCGGGCCGAGAAGTGGATTCCGGACTCCGGGATTTGCGAGCAACTCGCGGTGGGCGTGGCGGAGCGCGGGCGCGGGGCGGGGCCTGGAGCTCCAAGCCCCGCCCCGCGGGCTGCTCCGGGAACCGGTGCCTCCTCCCCTGGCACAGTTACATAAGTGCTCCCGGTGACAAGCCAGAGCTACGGGCGAAGGCACATCTAAATTATTCACACGGTTTTTTTTTTAGTGTTTTCAGATCACACAAGAATGCATAATGCATGATCGCTATGGAGAAATTAGAAAGTTCGGGGCGGCCCCTCCCTCTCCGAGGACCCTCAGAGCCATCCACCTGTTAACCCTTTCGCCTGCATGCTTCCTTCAAGTTAAACACATTCAAAATAAAATTTAAACGACAGTTTAAAGGTTGAAAAACGACCGCGAGCTTCCTCATCCTTCCAGTGCAATGCTTCTACGTTAGCGTGTTAACTTTCCCTCTGTGGCCGGTGACCGGAAGGCATTTCTGGGGTTCATGCGGTCTTTGTGGTGGCGACACAGCCCAGTCCCTGGAGCCTGATGGTCTGGATTCCCCAGCCCATGGCTGCTGGGTGACCTTGGGCCGGTTACTCCGCATCTGTGGGCCTTGATCTACTCTGTTAAGTGTGAATCACAGTCAACAGGGCCTGTTTGATCCTGGGATTAACGAGCCCATACTTCGCCGGTCAGCGAAGCGCGTCACAGCAAGCGCGTCACAGCAAGCGCATCACAGACACCTGCGCTGATTCCTGGGGTCTTCTGAATGTACCTACTAATTACACCGCAATAACACAATTTGCCCACTTCCTGCTACCCAAACCTGCCCGCTTCGTTCCTTTTTCTTTTTGAATCACCACCAAACTCAGCAAACTTTTAAAGTTACTAGCGCTGTTTCCCTACTTCCTTCTGTACAGAGCGGACAGTGTATTCACAGCACCTGCCTTCCAGGTTATGGTGCGGACTGAGCGAGACCCGGCTCTGGACAACGGGTGCCCATTAGTGCATGTAACCCAAGCTCTGTATGTGTTGGTGAATTCTGACATGAAAAGTTGCCGTTATCCGCTGCACTGGCTGGACACGGGGACGCCTGGGCTGGGCCTCCACAGCAGGAAAGGTCCGCCCACTCCTCCCTTCACAGCAGAGGCAGCAGAGCCGAGGCCTGGCTCAGCTCCTACTGCTTCCCCATCGCTGCCCACCGCTGCCCACCTCTGCCCAATGTAGTGTGGCAAAGGCACACTGGGATCTGCTGTCTTACAAAAATGAGTAAAAAATATTTCCTGGGAATAAGTCTTTTTTCTTTTGTGATACTGGGGTTTGAACTCAGGGCCTCCTCTTCCTCCTCTGGCTTTTACCTTAGCCCCCCCCCTCCACACACACACACAGCCACTGGAGTCTAATCAATACGCTATTGATATGGAAATGATGGCTAGTGGAGCAGGGCAAAGATGGATCCAGAGTCAAATGCAGACCACGTATTGGGTTAAATTATGATCAATATCACAGCTCAAATCACTGAGAAAGAATGGGAAAAAGTGGACTCCACACTTACTTCAAATACAAAAGTAGACTCTAGACATAAGACCTAAAGATGCAGACTAAGCATCTGCTGGGCCTGTGGCTCAGGCTGTCCTGCTAGCCCTCTGGGAGGCTGAGGTAGGCAGATCGCAACCTTGAGCTCATCCTGGATAAGTTTGTGGCTTAGCAAGGGCTTTTCTCAAACTAAAAAAACAGAAAGGGCTGGGATGGAGCTCAGTGTGAAGATCCTCAGTGTTCCATCCCCGGTACCACCAGAACAAAGGCACAGTACGCATCGTGCAAGGAGGCCTTGAGAGTCCAACAGAACGGGCAGCTGGACCCGCTCAACAGAAACATCCTCTGAGGTGAAGACACGGGGACAGGATTATTTACAGTAAATTTAAAATGTCCCGCTGAAGAGATGAAAATCCAGGTGAGCATTCAAGTACACGACCATGCCTGGTCTAAGGCAGAATAGCTCAGGGAGGGAATTCTGACAAAGGTAACAGACCGGGAGGAATCACAGCATCCGAGGAATGTGCCAGAGAAACCTCCCAATGTCCCCAACTCAATAACGAGAAAACAAACAGTGTGATGAAAAAACCATCCAAGACTGGAACACAATTCATTAAGAAGATATAGCAGGAAGAAATCAGTACAGGAAAAGGCTCTTTCCTCATTGGTCACACAAATCTAGAGATAAGATAAATCTAGATAAATCTACAGATAAGATAAGTTTAAAGTGCAATATTTTACTCACTTTCTTGTTGCTGGAACCCAAAACCCAACACCCACAATGTAAGGGAGCAGAGTTTCATTTTACTTCACAGTTTCAGTTTCAGGAAGTTTCAGTCCATGCATGAGTGGCTGGCAATGCTGGGAAGGGAATGGCCGCAGCCTTGCAGGAGAGAAGCTGCTTATCACGTGGAAAGACAGGAAGCAGAGAGCAAGGAGGGAACCAGCAAGAGACTTACTACTTCCGGGTCATGACCAGGCTCTGCCCCTTCTATGGGGTCAAACCTCCTAGCAGCACAGGAAATCAGTGGATCAACCCTCTTGGCTGAATCGCCATCATCCACACACAAGGCTGTGGGCACATTCCAGATTCAATCACATCTGGCAATGGCAGGCTGTTGGGTACCTAGGAGGCTCTTGTGAATGTGAGAGACATGAGGCCGGCGTTGGGGAGCATGCTCAGGAGCTGTGCCTCTCTACAGAGCTGGCAGCAATGGACGTGCAACATAAAAACCAGTGCTTCAGATAATATTTAGCCAGTTCTTAACACGTCAAGCACACTTTTTTCCACATGGCAGGATGTTCCTAGGCATCTGATCAATCGAGAGAGATGAAGACACATTCTCCAATTAAGATTTATATACAAATGGTCATGGCTGAGTTATGTGTAATAAACAAAAACTGGAAGTCACTGAATGGCCACTCCTATATGAGCAGAGAGACAAACTGGTCTATCCATACAACAGGACACGTTTAAGTGAGAAAAAGGATTGACCGGGCTTAGCGTGGTGGTGCACACCTATAATCACAGCACTGAGAGAGGCTGAGGCAGGAGGATCCAAGCTCAAGTCCCACCTGGGCAACTTAGCAAGGCTTTGTCTCCAAAAAAGAAAAAAAGAGAGAATGGAATGATTTACTGACACACACAACAGGTGAATCTTAAAATAATAATGCCTAGTGAAAACATAAAAAAAAGATGTTGAAGAAGTGGGAGGGGTGCCAAGGAGTCAGGTGGGGAAGCGGAGGAGGAGGAGACTTTCAGGGGATGGATGTGCTTATCATCTGGGGCATGGTAACAGCTACACAGGTGTGCACATATGTGAAAAATTCCCCATGGTTTATGTTTGTGCAGCTTACTCTACACCAATATTATCTCGATAGTTATAAAAACAGAATTGACAGTCTTCAGCAAAGATAGTTATGGCATATTTCTGGATTAAAAGAAATTTAGAGGCAAAATAGCCATCAAAGGAGAGGACGGAATAAGTGGAGTGTAATAAATGGTGCATCATATTTGAATATGATGGTAGTAAATTAAAGAGGCATATGTAAACCCTGGACCAAATAGGTCATAAAACAAGAAAGAGATATAGCTAAGAAGTTAAGAGAATTATTAAGTGATGTACTAGCTGGGCATGGTGGTGCACACCTGTAATCCTAGCACAACTCGACAAAACAATAAAAAAGGCTTGGGATGTAGCCAGAGTGAACACCCTGGGTTTAATCCCCAGATCACACACACACACACACACACACACACACACACACACACACACACAGAGAGAGAGAGAGAGAGAGAGAGAGAGAGAAACAGAGAGACAGACAGACAGACAGACACACACACAGAGAGAGAGAGGAACAGACAGAGACAGAGAGAGGAACACAGAGAGAGAGAAAGAGACAGACAGATAGACATACATACACATAGAAAGACAGCAGGCAGAGAGGAACAGATAGACAGACACACATAGACACACACACAGAGAGAGAAAGAGAGAGAGAGAGAGAGAGAGAGAGAGAGAGAGAGAGAGAGAGAGCGCTACTAAGTTAGTAGAATTAGCTAATGTGCTATTGTGATGTGGATCTGGAGTGCCCTCCAAAGCCCGATGTATGTACCTATGTACACTGTGCACTACTGGGAGGTGGCTGGAAGGGGTAGATTCTTGGGGGTTGATCTGGAGGGGTGTGTGCTGCCTCTGCCCTTCCTCTCAGACTTGGCTGTGTTTTGCCATGCCATGAGGAGGTCTTTCTTTGGCCATGACCCCCAAATGCCACATGTATTTGGAAGCTGTGGAGTACCTATGGATTTTGTTTGCTTTTAAGAGGTGGGGTGTGGTTGGAAGGGCAGATCACTGGGCTTAACCTGGAAGAGGTGGACCTCTGGGGCTTGACTTGGAAAGATAAACACAAGCTCCACTCTTCCTCACTCACTTGGCTTCCTATCCGCCATCCCATGAGCAACTTCTCTTGGGCTAGGCTTCCTCCACGGCCTTCCCCCTTCGTCAGCCCCTGGGAATGGACTGAGACCTCCTGAAACTGCGAGCTGAAATAAATCTTTCCTTTCTTACATTGTGGATGTTGGGTCTTGCGTCCAGCAACAAAAAAGGAACAAAGAAAACCAGACCAAACAAATGCGACAAAAAGGAATAGTCCCAGGTTCATAATGATAGAAGGATCAATTTACCAAGAAATCACTGCAATATGAGACACACATATTTGTGATCATAACAGAAGGAGAAACAGATAAATGTGCAATTACACTTGTGTGCTTTCTAGGATCTCTCAGAAACGGGTAGAAAAAGTAGACGAGCATTGTATAAGATCTGCACAAATTTATGGTGAAATTCACCTAATCAATATTTACAGAGCCTCCCACCTAAAAGAAACAGAAATTACATCTTTTCAAGTATGTATGGAAAAATCACCAATACAGAATATGGCTAGATCACAGGACAGGTCTTGACACATTTCATACAAAGGGTGTTCCCTGATGACAGTAGTCAACCAGCATTTTGTAACAAAAAGATGTCTACAAAACTTGGCCATAATGGAGCACACTTACAATTCTAGCTATAACACTCGGGAGGCTGAGGCAGGTGAATCATGAGTTCCAGACCAGCCTGGGCAACATAGTGAGATCCTCACACTCCCCAACAGAGCCCAAACAAATCAGCCAAATCAAGTCTACACCGTCCCCCAAATAAAGGGAATGATAAAAAATAAGGAGAAACAGAATTTAAACCTAAATGATAACATTATGCACACAAAATCAGTGATCTACTTCATAAAATAAAACAGAAAAGGCAGAACGAAAACCTTGAACAAACCCACCATGCCCTGGGAAAGAAATGATGAGGGCAAAATGTATTGTTTATGATGACAAATGAGATTTTGATTAATTTAGATGTCATAATTATTTTATGTTAGAGAACCTTGGTTAATCACAGAGAAGATGAAAAGAACCTGTATAACTTTTAGAAAGTAGAAGAAAATGAAATAGGAAAGTTCAAGAATCCTAGCCATGCCTGATGGTACAGGCCTGTCACTGCAGCTCTCTGGGAGGCTGAGGCAGAAGGATCTCAACTTAGAGCCTACTCTGAGCAGCTTAGTGATTTAGCAAGAGCCTGTCTCAAAATACAAAAATCAAAAACAGGCTGAGGATGTAGCTCCATGTGAAGGCCCTGGGCTTGATCTCCCGTAATCTTCCCCCTAAAATAAGTTCAAAAGAAGGGAGGAAATGGAGAAAAAGGTGATGATATATGATAGACAAAAGAAACAAAACTAGACAGGTAGACATAGCTTCTGAAGGATGATAATTACAGTTGGAGTGCAGAGGAACAATAGGGAAGGCAGAGCGTGTCAGGGTGGGTGAAGCACAAACTGATTTCACCCAGGGTGAGGGGGCAAGGACAAAGGAAGGGAAGGGATAGGGGGGAAAGAGATTCAGGAAGGAAGCGAAAACTGTGGTAGCAGACGCTCATAGTGGACAAAAGAAACCTTTGACCACATCACCATGAGGATCAAGAGGTTAACTACCAAACCAAACTCACCAGGAAGAGATCACTATTCTGGAATTTTGTGCACACACCATGGCATGAAAAATACAGGAAGCAAAGATTGAGAGAAGTAATATTGTGGTTTGTCCCTTACAGGCCTCATGCTTGGAAGGTGACTCAATCTTAGGGATTAAGCCACTGATTTCCTGCACTGTTGGGAGGTGGGACCTGGTTGCAAGGGGCAGATCACTGAGGCATGACCTGAAAGGGGTGGATCACTGGGATGTGACCTGGAAGGGGTGGGATCACTAGGGCATGACCCGGAAGAGGCAGGTCACTGTGTCGACCTGAAGGTCATGTACTGGCTTCACCCTTCCTCACTCATTCTGCTTCCCCTTGAGGTGCTGTGAATAGCTTTTCTCTGGCTAGATCTCCACCAAGTCCATTTGTCATTCTGGCCACTCATGGACGGATGGAGACCTCCTGAAACTGTGAGCTAAAAGAAACCTTTCCTCCCTTAAGTGTTTCAGGCTTTGTGTTCCAGCAATGAGAAAGTAACTAAGACAACTAGAAAGAAAAGCCAACAAATCTATCATCTTTGTACGGGATTTCAACATGTTACTTAGAAGATTGCTTTATTGGGTCTGGGGTGTAGCTCAGCAGTTAAAGTGCTTGCCTAGCAAGCACAAGTCCCAGAGTTCAAGTCCCCAGCACCACATAAACTGGGTGTTGTGGCACATGCTGTAATCCCAACACTCGGGAGCCTGAGGCAGGAGGATTGCTGTGAGTTGGAGGCCACCCTGGGCTACACAGTTTAGGCTCTAGGTTTAAGATCAGTACCACAAAAATAAAGTCAGGGCTATAGAATGAGACCATCCTAAAAAGAATAACTGCTTCATTGTGGTCTAATGTACATAACATAAAACTTGCTATTTTAACTCCTTTTATGTGCACCATTCAGTGGCATTAGTCACATTTACACTGTGGCACCACCACTGCCACCAGTGTCCAGAGCACACGCACCTTCCCACCTTCTCAAAATGTGACTCTGCCCCCACTGAACACTGACTCCCCACCCAGCTTCTCCCATCCCCTGCCCGCCATTCTCTCCCTGGGAATCTGAGTCCTCTAGGGACCTTCCACACATGCAGTCACAAAGGATTTGTCATCATGACTAGCTTATCTTACTTAGCATAACCCATGGGTTAGGGTCAACCTCTCCTTCCCATCAGCAGGAGTGGACGACAGTCTATCGTGTGTACACTTCACATACTATGAATGTGGACGTACAGATATCCACCTCATCCCTGCTGTGAGTTCTGCTGGGTGTACCCAGCAGAGGAATTGCTGGATTATGATTATAGCAATTTCTATGTTTAACAGTTTGAGGACCTCCCTAAGTGTTTTCCCACGTGGCTGTGCACCTGAAAGCCCCACCATGTGCAAGGGTCTCAGCGTGCCCACATCCCTGCCAACACTTGTTATTTTCCATTTTTGATAACAGTTTTGGCCATATTTTTGGTTACTATAACAAAAATATCACTGACTAAATAATTTATAAACAATAAGAAATGTATTGCTCACTTGGCCTAGTGGCTAACACCTGTAACCCCAGCACCCTGGGAGGCTGAGGCAGGAGGCACTGCAAGGTCCAGCACAGCCTGGGTAGCTTGGAGACTTAGCTAAACCCTATTTCACAATTAATAACAATGACAAAAAAAATTTAAAAGATGAGAAATGTAGCTCAGTCCAAAGACCCTGAGCTCAATCTTCAGTTCCACCAAAAAAAAAAAAAAAAAAAAAAAAGGATTGATTGGAGGCTGGGAAGCCCAGGATCAAGGTGCCAGCAGAGTTCATGACAGGTGAGCGCCCCTCTGTGCCTCATAAATGGTGGCATCTTGCTGCGCCTTTGCATGGCTTGGGGACAACCAGCCTCTCTTGGGCTGTGTGTGTGTTGTGTGTTGTGTGTGTGTGTGTGTGTGTGTACTGAGCTAGAATCTAGGGTCTTTACGCTGAGTTCCAGCCCCAGTCTTATTTATTTATTTAAACAAGGCTGGACCTTAACTCACTACGTGGCCCAAGCTGGCCTTGTGCTCATGGCAATCCTCCTCCTCAGCCTTCCAAGTGCTGAATTACAGGTGTGTGATGATGCCTGGTTAACTTTCACGGACTGCTGAAGGACCGAACGCAGGGCCTTGCACACTTTAGGTAAGCACTCTGACCACTGAGACATACCTCCAACTGCCTATTTTTTTTTAATTTGAAGAAAAGTCTCATTAAGTCGCTAAGATGCCTGAGCTGGGCTCAAACTTGAGATCTTCCTGTCTCAGCTTCCCAGATTTGGAATTACAGATGTCTACCACCAGCCCTGCCTTCCCAAAACCCTCACTTCTTAATACTTCTGGGTGGGGTTAGGTTTCACCATGTGGACTTGCAGGAGGCCATGAACATTCAAGCCATTGCAACCATCCAAATGGGTGTGAAGAGTCAATGCACCTTTTTTTTTTTTTTATCAGTAATTTACCGTGTAAAGAAGTTGGCAATGACAGAAGATTTGAATAACACAAGCCACTGGCTTGATTTAATGAACACACACAGAACCTTCCACCTTTCATGTAAGTAATATGTATAATTTTTAAGAAAAACACCAAAACAAATACCCCGAAAGGTCTACGACAGGTATGCAAAACGTATATGCAGAAAATTACAATTTTAAAATTTTTGAAAAGGGAAGAATTCATAATTGTGAAGACTTCATTCTAGAAAAAGTGACTCTCTCCAAACTGTGTAACAGACTAGGAGCAGGACTGGGCCCCTAGGACAGTGAGCAGGGAGCAGGAGTGAGCAGTGACTAAGCCCCGCCTCCTGTCAGCACGCTCCTATCACGTTCTAATGCCGCTACTGATTGGCAGGAAGTGGAGGTTCACTCTGCGCTCCCCTCCTCCTGCTGATAGCTACTGCAAAGCTATCCAACAACCTGCTGCAGAACAAGAGAGTCCCTATCGCAACCTTGCCTTTGGGAGAACGATCTCTGATTAAACTTGTCCCTGGTGGGAAAAAAGTCAGAGATCATTGTCAGACAGAGTAGCGATGTTCTGATCAAAATCCCAACAGGGTTCTTCGCAAAAGTTGCCAAACGAATTCCAAATTGTATGTAGAAGGGGGAAGGGTTAGGAATAGCTTAAGATGAACATGCTGGAGAAGGGGCTGTGACATCTGTCAGAACATGTCAGTGGGGCATTGTGATATTAACATAGAGACACACCAACAGATAAGTACACCAAACTAACAGACCAGACACAATGGCGATTTGATGGGTTTCACTGCAGGAGAGAACGGACTGGATGGGGAGTTCAGTGAAGAATGCTGAGACAACTGGAGACTCCCTCCGGGGAAAACTAAACTAGGCTCTCTTCTTCACACCGTGCACACCACTCAATCCCAGGGACGTTCACTGTCCCAACGAAAAGGCAAAGCTTCAAACACTCTGTAGGGAAAATGGGAGGCCATTCTTATCGCCTAAGATATAAGGAATTTGTCAAAACAAAACACGAAAAGGATAAATCATCAAGAAAAATATTGAAAAATTGACTATAGTAAAAGTAATATTTCTGTCCACCAAAAGGAAACCAGAAAAATATGAAAGGAGCCCTAGACTAAGAGAAAGTATATGAGAGATAGAGACCCCCAAATCATTAGTATCCAGAAGATACAAAGAACCCCTGAAAATCCACAAGGAAAAGACAACCCGAGGAGAACAAAGGCAGCGTGCATGACAAGGCGTGTTTGTTGAAAACAATAAAGAAACAAAGACACAGAAAGAGCTGCTCAGTCTCATCAGCAGTCGGAGAAATCATGACTTATTCTGAGACACACTCTCAGCAGTCTGTCAAAATGTAATGTTTTGGCCAACCATGATGCTGATATGGATGTGGACGAACTGGATATTGAGGCCACTGGTGTCTTCATCAGGTCAGGATCCTGTCAGAAACAGTGGAACCCCACTACGGGGTTCCAGTCAGGGCTGTTGTGTCAGGTAATCTTGTCAGTGTGATGGGGTTAAGAGATTTCTGGGGAAGAGCCTGGGTCACGGGCAAGGTAGTCATCAGTCACTGACGTTTGTAAGCCAATGTGTTGTTCGCAGGAGGAACCTGGTTGGAGGAGGGGGTCACTGGAGATGTGTCATCGGAGAGTGTGGTAGATGGCTTGTCAACTTGGCTTGGGAATGGTCTTGGGGATTAGTGAAGCACACTTCTGGGCGGTCTGGGTAGGTCATGGAGGCATGGTACTGGGGTCTCTGTCTAGTCCCTGATCCCTCCTTTCTGACACTGTTTCCAGTCATTGCTTCTTGGCTACTATGTACTGAACATCTCTGTACCACTGTGCCTTTAAGCCATGTCCCTGCCTTGTGGCTAGCTAACCATGGACTGAATCCCCTGAACCAGGAGCCAAGTTAAACCTCTCCTTCTTTAAGTTGTGGGTGTCAGGTATCACATTCCAGAGAGAGGAAAACTGACTGTTACAGAGGTCATCTCTCTCTACTTCTGGCACTGTTCCCTGCTCTGCTTCTGGGCACTTGAACTAAGCAGCCTTGCTCCCCAGGCCCTTCTGCCACGACACTCTGCCTGGGGGCCAGCTGACCAAGGACTGAATCCTTCTGCCATGATGGTTTTGCCTTGGAACCAAACAACCATGGATCGAATCCTCTAAAACTGTGAGCCAAATGAGCCTTTCAGTCTTGTGTGTTGGTATTGTGGTTTGGATCTGGAAGGTCCCCCAAAAGTCTCATATGTTTGGATGTTATGGACTGTCTATAGAACTGTGTGCTCTTGGAGATTGGGGCCTGCAATGGAGAAGTAGATTATGGTTGTGTGGTGGATTGCATTATAGGTGTGTAGACTGGATTATATGTTTGCAGTGGGGGCTTAAACCTGGAAGAGGTGGAACACTGAGGCTGGACCCAGAAGGGTGTGTTGTTAGGAGATGGGGTCTGCTCTGGAGGAGTAGATTATGGGTTTATGCTGGAGGATCACTAGGTCAAGACCTGGATGTACATATATGCTACTTCCTTCCTGGACTTGATTTGATAGGATTTGACTTGATTTGACTCAGCTTTCTGCTCACAGTGTTGCAAGGAGCTGCCAGCACTTTTACCACCTCTATGTGCTTCCACTGTTGCCAGCTGCCCATGAATAGACTGTGACCTGAAATTGTGAGCCAAATAAACTTTTCCTCTCCAAAAATTTGTACAAGTCAGGTATTCTGTTGCAATGAAAGAGTACCTAAGACAGAAATTGGTACCAGAGAAGTAGGGTCATTTCTGTGACTTTACCTGACCATGTGGTTTGGAAGCCTTTAGAACTGGTTTGGGGGAAGAGTTTGAAAAGATCTGCAGATGCTGGCGGAAGAAGCCTTGGAGTGCTCTGAGCCGAGTTTGATGGAAGATTCTGGTTGGGGCGCAAAACACCAGAATGCTGACAGAAGTATGGATTGGAAAGGCCAGGCCAAGAAGTTTCAGATGAGAAGGAGGACTGCATCAGCAAGTGGTCTAAAAACACAAGCTACACTGTGGCAGAAAGTTTGTTGGCATTTTGCCTTGGTCCACGTACTCTCTCTGAAACTGAGATTAAGGGTAGTGGACTACTTAATCTGGTGGAGAAAATCTCAAGGTAGCCTGATGTCCAGACTGTTACGTGGGGACTGTTTGTGGCTTTTAGCCAACTGTATGGCAAAAGGGAGGAGGAAAATAATAGCAGAAAAAATGACAGGAAGAGTTTACTGTGCCAGACTAGAATGACCAGCAGTGGCGGGGCCAAAGAGCACAGGGAAGCTAAAGAGACCTGCATTCAAAAGAAGCCAGGTACTTAGAGTCAGGACTATAAAAAGTAGCCTTCAGGGTATTTTAAGAAATCAGCAAAATCCCACCCTTTACCAACTAAAGGGTACAATGGCAAAAGATCTCATTCTGAGAAAAGTATCCTTGTAGGGCCAAAGAGGGAAGTGTCTGCCGGAGTTCAGCAATCCAGGCAGGCAGAAGCTGCTGCAGCCATGGCACAAGGGGGCCAGACTATTGCTTGAGCCAGTGGCGGATCTTCGTGACGTCCACATGGTTCTGAGTTCTGGCTTTACAAACACGCAGAATGCAAGAGCTGTAGGGTCACAGAGTGAAATCTTCCACCCATATTTCAGAGGAAGGCCTTGGAGGCCACGCAGTGTGCCCCTGAGAGGGCAGTGGTAAAGTTGTAAAGGAGAAGCTTAAGGTGCAATAGAGACCCTGAAAAATTGGAGAAGCCAGAAGCAGGGATCATCAGCTGAGAAAAGCAGCAGGCTGTGAGTGGGTCCAGTCCACAGGAGAGAAGACAGAGGTTGCAGCCAGCAGGTGTGCGATAGAGGTGGGGCCACCCAAGCTGTTTGGAATTCACGTCTTACTGGTGCCACAGTTTACCCCACTTGCTGGACGTAGAGCTACAGGATTTAACCACACAGCCTGGTTCAGACCTTGCTTGTCTGAGTGCTTTCTACCCTATGCCTCCTGTTTGGAATGGGAATGATTACCCTGTGCCACCGTACGCTGGAGGCATCTACCCTTTCTTTGATTTTCACAGGAGCTCACAGCTGAGAGTTCGCCTGTGTTTCAGAGGAGACTTTGGACTTGGACTTCTTTAGCAGTGCTGGAACTGCTAAGACTTTGGCCACTTTCAGCAAAGGACTAAATGCATTTTGCATGGGGAGACGGACATGAGTCTTTCAGGGGCTAGGGTGAAATATTGCGGTTTGGATCTGGAGCGTCACCAAAAGTCTCATGTATTTGGATGTTATGAATTATCTATGGAACCATGTGTTGTTAGGAATGGGGGTCTGCTCCGGAGGGGTAGATTATGGGTGTGTGGTGGAGGACAGGCGGTGGCAGATTGGATTACAGGTGTGTAGATTGGATTATAGGTGTAACACTGAAGCTGGACCCAGAAGGGGCGGGTCACTAGGACAGGACCTGGAAGTACATATATGCTACGTCTTTCTTGGACTTGACTTGATGGGCCTTAACTTGATTTGACTTGGCTTTCTATTTGCAATACTGTGAGAATTGGCCTTCACCTCTGCCTCTGCCATGTGCTTCCACTACTACCAGCTGCCCATTAATGGACTGTGAACTTCTGAAACTGTGAGCTAAAATAAACTTTTCCTCTCTTAAGGTAGTGGATATTGGGTGCTGAGTCACAGTGACAAAAAAGTAACTAAGACAGTTGGGTACTATGTCTAGGAATAGGACAGCTGACCAATATAGCCCTCTTGGCTTGTACATGGCCACCTCGGGCTATGTCCTCATATGGCAGAATGAGGCCTTCTCTCACATCCCTTCTCATCAGGGCACTAATGCCATTCACGAGGGCATTATGACTCTCATGACTTTACCTCTCAAAGATCACTCAGCCACCTCACACTCACAGCCAGACCCCCAAGCCTCTATGCCCCAGCTAGGCTCTGCACTGCACAATCTCCCAGCCTCTTTTTCTCTCCTGGAGAAGTGATCTTGACTGTTGGTAAATCATTGCATAATTAAAATGACTAATTCACATTCATTCACATCCAGCAGCCCATGATGCAGGAACTTATCTGGAAAATGGTACTTTGTAGATTTAGTAAGTCAATGCTATGTTTGGGAGTTGGACTGTCCCCCAAAACCTCATATATTCGGATGTTGTGGGTTATCTATGGATTTCATGAGCTGTTTGGAAGGGGGGCCTTGGTCAGGCAGGGAGGATCACTGAATCTGTGATGGATCACTTCGGGTGTGGCCTGGAAGGACTGCCCAGATTCTCCCCAAACCCTGATCCTTCTTCTTGTTACGCCATGAGCAGCTTTTCTCCACCAGACCCTCCCTGCCAGTCACCACAAATGGACTGAGTCCTCCTGAAACTGTGAGCTAATGTAAGCCTTTCCTTCCACAAGTTGCAGATGTCAGGTACTGTGTCCCAGCAATGAGAAAGTAACTAAGACAGTTAAGGGTGTTGAGATGAGGCCATCCTGGGCAAGTCTTACATTCAATAATAAGAGTCTTTATGAAATAGGCCTTTTTGGCACCAGAAACCAAGTTTTGGGGTAGACAATTTTTCTTTAACAGAGTGGGGAAGGGGTGGTTGTGGGATCACTTAAGTGCATTCCATTTATTGTGCACTTTATTTCTATTATTGTTGCACTGTAACATATAATGAAATAATCCTACAACTCACCATAATGCAGAATCCATGAGAGCCCAGATAGGAGGCGGACCTGACCATGGGTGAGATTGTAAGTGACTACCATTCCCTTCCTGCTGTGCACCTGGATTCCTAATGGCCAGGACTGTTAGGGCTGGCTACCCGTTATAAAGGACAAAAAGAGACAGTCATAGAGAAATCCACGTGAAGCCAGAGACAGAGCTGGCAGTGACACAGTTCCAAGTCTGGTGGAAAAGGCAGGATGGATCCTCCTGTAGAGCCTATGAGGAACACACAGGCAGCCAATACCTGGACACAGAAGTCTGTGTCTGTAATCCCAGCAGTCTGCGAGGCTGAGGCAGGACTGTTAGGGCTTCAACATACAGGTTTTTTTTTTTTGGGGGGGGGGGGTAGAGACATAATTCAGCCCTTAACATCTGATCTGTGATGGCTTCTCTCTCTTGACCTGCAATGCCACCACCAAGACCTCTCTGGTATCCAAATTTCCTTCATTTTCAAAACTATTTATTTATTTATTTACTTATGGAGTACTGAGGATTGAGCCCAGGGCCATCTCATTGAACCATACCCTCAGCCCATTTTTATTTTTGATTTTGAGACAGTCTCATTAAGTTGTTAAGTTTGCCCAGGCTGGGTTCCCAGATGCAATCCTCCTGCCTCTGCCTCCCAGAGCACTGGGATTCTAGGCCCGTGGGCCCCTACTGCCCCTTGGTGGCCACGCCTGCCTCTCAGAACCACGTTCCTTAGGCAGCCTGTGGAAGGGTTAATGGCAGTCAAAGATCAGGCCACAGGTACTGCAGTCCCTTCGTCCTTGGACACGGGAGGTCTGCACTCGCCTTCCTGTCTGAAGTCAGGCATGGCTGTATGACTTGCCTCACCCTCTTAAGTGTGCAGGAAGTGATGCAAGTCTTGGGTGGGAGCTTCACAACCAGTCCAACTTGTGGCCATTGCTTCCTACCTACCACCTGCCTTAGCTTGGGCTGCGGATGGAGGAAGTAGGCTGCCAGCAAGGCACAGGCCAGGGAAATCTGGGCTTGTGACCGTGAGTCCACATAGCTCTCTCTGCACATGTACATATGTTACAGCCTGGTGGTGCAGGCCTGTCATCCCAGCACTCTCGGAGGCTGAGGCAGGAGGACCTCAAGTTTGAGCCCAGCCTGGGCAATTTAGCAACTCAAGAAGGCCCCGTCTAAATAAATAAATAAATAAATAAATAAATAAATAAATAAATGGCTGGGGCTCTCTGTGTGAAGCCTCTGGGGTCCAATTCCCACAACCCCTCCCCCGCAAAAGTACATCTGACTGTGTCCCATGGACCACGCTCCAGGTGAGACAGAGGGTGAGTGAGCTCCGAGCTCTCCCATGGCCCATACGGCCCGGCTCTGCCCTCCAACCTTCCATCCTCATCCTCCCACCCACACAGCCACTCAAGCTGTCCGGTTTCCTGCCAAGGGCTCCCCCAGGGTGTGGACGCTGTGCTGCTCTTCTCCCTACTGGCCTGTAAGCTCCACAGTGGCCGTGGCTTTCTCCCCGCGGAAGCCTAGACACAGCCACGGTGGCCAGGTAGGAGACCCTGCAGGATCCTCCCTCCTTCTCACCTGACGGGCATTGTTCAGTCAGCTCCTGGGCGATGAGGTGATTCTGCCCCGTGGTGACGAATTTTTGGTCTCAGGGACGGGATTCAGTGGGTGGAGCCTGGGCTCTGTCACTCCGCCATCCTGTCACCTGGAATACTTCCCTTCAACCTCTGATCTTCCGATTTCTCTTCTGTACAAAGGGGGAAGTACAGGACCCGCGATTGCCACATCTCTCTAGGCCACCGCTGGCCTAGGATGGCCAGGGTCTCCCGCTAAAAATACACGGCCCTTGGGGTTGTGAGCCTCCTGGGGGCAGGGACCGAGCTTCCCAGGACTTTTAGCCTGGCTGGAAGCTTGGGAGTTCCTTGCAGGGGTTGCTCGGACGCAGCGAGGCGCCCGGACCCCCCTCCACGTCGAGTGCGCACGCTCGGGCGCCCGCGCCTTCTCACGCGGGGCCGAAGAGCTCCAGGCGTCTGCCCGTGGCAGGGCGGATGCCACGCCCTCCTTCCTGACTGGCAGGGAGACGGACCAATCGGAGAAGATCTTCGGCGAGGGGCGGGGCCGAGTCGCGAGCCGGCGCCCTCAGGAGGTGCAGCGTGAGCGTGCCGCACGCGCCTGCAACCTGCCCGGAGCCGGGTCGTCCAGTCGCTGCCCCCGGGCCCCGCCGCTCGTCGGCGCGCGCGCCTGTCCCTTCTCCTCAGTTTTTTTTTTTTTTAAATGCATGCGTTCGTTTTCCGTTTCATTTAGTCCTTTCTGAGGCGGCGACAGTGGCGACAGCGGCGTACACTCGGGGCGGGGAGGCGGCGGCCGGAGGATGCGGCGCGCTTCCGCGCTCTCTACGCCCGCTGGTACTGCCCGGCTCGGGCCGGGCCGCCGAGCAGGTGGGTACAGGTGCGTCGGTGGTGGGGGTGGGGATAGGGGTGGGAGGCTCTCGCTGGGCAGAGGGGACCCCGGCATTCCGCGACCGATGGGCGGCCCCGGCGGCGAGCGACGCGGCGGCCGGTGCCGCCCCACCCTGCAGCCTCTGCCCCTCCCCCGGCCGTCGCGCCCCTTCCTCGACCTCCCCACCCGGCCCGCTGACGCACCCCAACTCCGGAGCGCCCGTCCTTTATTTCCCATCCCCCACCCTGTTCAGACCCGCCACCCCCCGCCGCGACTGCCTTTTCTTTTTCTCCCCTGCGCCCGAGGCCCTCTCCCCACTTCACGCCACCCGGCGTCCCACCTCTGTCTCCCCATCCCACCTCGGAGCCGAGAACCAGGCGGGGGACCCACCCAGAGCCTCCCGGAGCGGCGCGGGGGGCGTGGCCAGCCGGGCCCCTCCGCGTCCTCTGCTGGTAACCGGACCCCTACGAGGTGGCAGATAGGAAGGGGGCCGGGGACCGGGCGGGGGAGGCCGCCCCGCCCTGCACCCACCCCACGCACGGCCCACGCCGCCGCCACGGTTGCTGCCGTGCACATCCGCGCTCGCCGCCCACGTGGGCGCCGGGGAGGAGGCTGCAGGGATGGGAAGAAAGGCTGGTGCCCACCCTCGTGCCTGGTCCGTGCTCCTGGGCGCACGGGCCCCTCGGAGGTGGCGCGCCAGGGTGGGTGCGGGGCACTTTGCGGGGTTCAGGCCAGCCCTTCGCTCCGACACCCCCTCGTCTCTACAGTGGGCTTCCAAGATCGGCCTCGGCACACCCAGAGAGGCACCCTCGCCACGCTCTCAGCCCTCCCCTCTCCCAGGCCCGGCCAGCCTCGGCTCTCAGCCAGCCTCTGCCCGGCCCTGTAAAGCCAAGCGACACTATCTAACCGCCACCGCCCCTTGTGCGCACACTCCAGGCACACTGACCTTGGTCCTTTCTCACTGTTCCCTCTAGGAAACACCCTTCCCTGTGGGGCCAGCGCCTTGCGGTCCAAGGTCAGGGAGAGCCCCTTGCCCCGCCTCAGCCTCCCTAATGGGCGGAGGCGACTGGGCACTGTGCTGTCGCCATCGGAAGCCAGTGCTACCTCCCAGAGCAGCAGGGGAGGAGGAGGACGGGAGCAGCTCCCCATCCCATCAACCCGCAGTGAATGGTATCCCCCTGATCAGAGGCCCGAGGTGTGGGGCAAGGCTGTGGGAGGAGCCGGCCCTTTCTGCCGGATCCTGAGGTAGTGGGTCCTGTCCCTCCCATCAGCTGACAAGGGGGAGAGTTGGCCTGGAGTTGGGGTGCAGTGGTCAGGTACCTTGCCCAGCAGTGCACTGTCGCCTCCCCAAGACCTTCAGCCCTGGAGAAAACTCCAGCTGCCCCGCACAGTAGGGGCCTGTGGCAGTGGCCAAGCTTTCCTTATGGAAACTCTTGTCCCAGGACTGCGGTGCTGGCGCTGGGCTGGTGGGAGCTCATGCTCCCAGGAGTGTTTTGGGGGATCAAAGCCAGGGTCTTCACATTGAGATGCATTGCCAGCTCGTTTTTGTTTTTGATTTTGATTTTGAGAGAGGATCTTGCTAAGTTGCCCTGGGCTGGGCGTGAGCCTGTGATACTCCTGCCCTCTGCCTGGCTCTAGAGTCTCCTGACGGCACAGAACTACGAAGGGTCACGCTGTGGGCCCAACAAATGAGACACTTTCTGTTTTCTCCTACACAAACCATGCACGGGCGCCTTACATCTTGGCCTTTCTGTCCCCTTTCTTTGTCACCCTTTCTCGGCAACATGTGCCACCTGTATGGACATGGGCATGTCTTCTCATCAGTTTTTTTTCACATGCTAGTTTTTGTTTTGTTGTGTTTAGGAAAATATCTCCCTTTCCACTTTTGCCTGGAGAACTCCCATTCATACGGGAAGGCCCAGCCCCAAAGTGCTTTCTCCCTTTGGGGCTTTCTGTGACTGCTAGACCGTGCCCTCTCTTATCTGGAGTTCCCAGAACTTCGTGTGCGCACATAGGATAGTATTTGTTCACGTGGTTTTTTCCTTAAGCAGATCTTGCCCATCGCAGACTGGGGACCTGGGGAGGTCTGAATTATGGCCCTCTGTGGTGAGGACTTTGTTTTCCTGCACAGGTGGTCAGGTCACACCTACACTGATGGCCCTGTAAGACAGACACATGCAGGGAGAGCACTGGGGGCTTCCCTGGCCTGGCCGGAAGGTTCCTGAGGAGGTGGCAGGATGGGGTATGCTCCTGGTGTGGGGGGTGGGTTGCTGCCAGGGAGGAGTGGCAGGAGGCACCATCTTTAAATTGCAGGCCAGAAGTGATGGGCCGCAATACAGAACCCTGTGACTCTGGAGGCTCCGAATTCTGGGTCAGACCCCGTCCTGCACTTGAGCTTTCTGAGCAAGTGGGGGCCTCCCTTGGAAAGGTTGGGGGTCACTACAGTGTGCCCCAGTTCTCCTCTCCCACTGTCTCCTTCAGATCCTGTGCCAACGAAGGCAGGGGTCCTGTCAGCTGGTTTAGTGTGGGATGAGAGGCATGGTCCCTGTTGCAGCCAGCTCTTAAATGGTCACAGCGATGAGCGTATGTGACTGGCTATGGAGAAGCTTAGTCCTTTAGCTCTGTCCCAGACCGATGCCCACATTAGACACCCTTGACTGTCTCTATGTAACAGGGGATGCCATGGGACAGGTGAGCTACTTGGACAGGCTCTATGTTGAGAACCAGCCCAGACCTTGCTGGGCAAGTTGCTTAGTTTCTCTGTGCTCAGTGCTTTTTTTCTGGAGAGCGGGAGTGAGGGTTATTTAAGGAACATAGCTTGGGCTGCTTCACCTCCCACTCGTGTCAGTTTAGCTGCACGGCACGCTCAGGTAAGGAACACGTGGGCACCTGATGAGGAGTGGCACCTTTGTTCCAGGACAGAGGGGCCTCAGCAGGGACTCCCGGTCCCCCTTTGGAGAAAGACCTCTGTGTAGGGCCACTGTGAGATACCCACCCAGGAACCTCAGGGATGGCCCTGCAGGAAGCGTGTCAGTGTCACGGCAGCCATGGTGGCCATGGTGCTGCTGTGACCAGAGGCTCCTGGAAAGACCCCCAGTGGCTGGCACTTGGGACCACCCTCGCATGGATCACGCTGGCCCTGGGTGTGTCGAGGCCAATGGAACATTCAGGAACTATGGGGCAGCAGAGAGGGGCCAATGCTGGGTAGGGAGGAGCAGGGGGACCTCGGGCTGAGATGCCACTCCTGGAGTAGGAGTTGAATCAGGAGAGAGGAGAGGAGGCAGGCGGATGGGCGAGCCAGAGGGAATGAGGGGGGGGGGGCGGGGGGGCGGGGGGGGGGCACGGCCAGCAGCCAGCGAGGACAGAGCCTTGCTCCTGCCTCGGTGTAAGGCTTTATTCTCGGAAAGGTGGAAGGAAATACTGTATGTCTCCGAAGTCTGCAGAAGTGGTCATAAAGTTGTTGTTTGTCGTTGTAACAGTTAAAGGATGCGAAGCACTTACCAAGCACCGGTCTGTGCGATGGACAGGCAAGGTGTTTTTATAAATAAAGTGTTATTGAAACAGATACGCCCTGGGGATGCTTCTGTATCATACCAGCAGAATGGAGCAGTTGTGCCAGACACCCGGGAGCCAGAGGCTCTTATTCTGTGGCCCCTTCCGGGAAGGGCTTGCTGCCTTTGGTCTGTGCTGTCCCTGATCTGAGCAGGTTCCTTCCACCTGCAGGGATGTATCTAATCTGCATTTCTCCTTTAACAGAGGAGCACAGAGAGGTTTTGAAGCCTCCCAGGGCCACACAGCTAGGAAGTTCCAGAGCAGGGATTTGAAGCCAAGGAAGCCGCCCCACCCCACCTCATCCCTTGGAGATCCCTGGTTTTTATTCACTTCTAGCTCAGTTTTGCCGTGTTTCTACATTATGATATGTATGATAGCTATTTAAAAACGTGTTGACAATCTCTTAATGGCCAACATATGATCGATTCTTAAAATAATTAGATGTTAGCATATTTCATGATGGCTAATGCCTTAACTGTTTCTAAGTGTCCAGTTCGTCATTCACATTGACGCTCCCTTGCCACTGTCAGAACCGTATGCCTCCAGAACTTTCTGTCACCCTCAGCTGGCAATGTGCCCTCCGCTTTGCCCCTTGCTGCCCGGGTGTGTGTGTGTGTGGGGTAATTTACGGAAAATGCTAGCACTGGCAGCCACTGGTCTAGCAGGGCAGGTGCTGGCCTCAGCCTGGAGTCCAGTGCTGGCTGTGCCCATACAAGTGTTCATACCCCTGGGTACCCCCCACAGCTGAGAATCCAGTGCCATCTCTGCAAATGGTGAGATTGTGAGAATGAGAGATAAGAACAAGGCCATGCCTGGTGGCTCAGGCCTGCCATCCCAGCACTGTGGGAGGCTGAGGCAGGAGCATCTCAAGTTTGAGGCCAGCCCGAGCAACTTAGCTACTTAGCAAGATGTTGTTTCAAAATAAAAATAAGAACAGGCTGGCAATTTAGCTCAATGTGAAGGCCTTGGGCTCAATACCCAGTACCAAAAAAACCCCCCCCAAAAAAACAAAAAAAAGGGGAAGAAGAAATAAAAGAACAGGAAGCATCAAGCCTAGCATTGGCCAGTGGACAGTGGCCCTGAGGCTTAGAACCTCAGCGTCATCGTCCTTCCTGTGGGGTCAGTCCATCCTCTCCATGTGTCCTGAGGTGGCCCCTTATCCTCTTCTGGGAACCTGTCACGTGTGCAGAGCAGAGACCCAGAGGCTGGGCGAGTCCTCCTGTCCCTGCGGACTGGCCTTGGCTTGGGGGCCACTTCAAGGAATGAAAAGAGTTCTGTGTGTGCCTGTGGGGACGACTCGTGGTGGCAGTAATGCTGTTGTGTGTGCCAGGTCAGCGGGATGTGCTGGCTCACTGGACGCCAAGCTTTTCTCGGGCTCCCTGTGGCTCAGGAGTGCGGGGCTGGCTCCCGGCCCCTCCGCCCAGGAGGACCTTGAGGGTGGATTGTGCAGCGGTGTGTGGTGAGAGTGGACGGGTAAGGCACTGTCCCCTCTTGGACCCCGGGAGTCTCCATCTTCCCCTTTCTGCGCTTCCATACTGCCCCAGGAGCTGGGACTAGTCTCTTCTCGAGCATGGGATTTTACTTAACGTCAGTCTACATCTTCTGCAGAAGCCATTCTCCCCCAACCCCTGCCTACTTCTTTCACCTTTTTAAGAAATGGAGGTGAAACTCATCTGCCTGCCTGTCTGTCTGTCTGTCTGGCACTGGAGATTGAACACAGGGCCTTTTCTCTGAGCTTCATCCCCAAACCTCTCTTACTGCTTCTTTGAGACGGGGTCTTGCTGAGTTGCTGTTGCGGTTTAGATCTCGGATGTTCTCCAGAGCCTGTGGATTTCAGTTGGGCGGGCGGATGGCTCTTTGCGGTGTGGCCTGTGAGGGTATGCTCCTGGTCCGGCTTCTCCCCAGAGCAACAGGGTGAAGGCTAGACACTCCCGCCATTGCCTGCCATCCACGAAGGGACTGAAACCTCCCCAAACCGGGAGCTAAAAATGAGCCTTTCCTCCCTGACGTTGCAGGTGCGGGACATTGTGTCCCAGCGACGAGAAAGGGACTAAGGCAGTTTCTAAGTTGCTCAGGCTGGGCTCCAACTTGTGATTTTCCTGCCTTGGTTTCCGAGAGTGCTAGGATTGCAGGTGGGTGCGGGGCTAAAATGAACCATTTTAAAGTCCCGGGTTGGGCAGCACGTAGTACATTCCCCATGGAGTGCGGCCATCACCTTTGTCTGGTTTCAGCATTTCACCACCCAGAGAGAACTCTGTGCCCCTTGGCAGTCGCTCCCACTGCCCCCCCCCCCCCCCATGACCAGGCCTGGCAGCCCTGCTCTGCATCCAGGCCCTGGGTTCTGTGTGGAGCCATGTGATGTATGGGGTTCTGTGACTGGATTCTAGCATGAAGTTTTCAAGGTCTCTTTCCTGTAGCAGGTGTCTTACTTTGCTCCTTTTTAAGGCTGAATACTATTCCATTGTGTGTCTGTCCATTCATCTGATGATGGACTTTTGGGTTGTTTCAGCTTTTGGTTCTTGTGACTTGGCTACTGAGGTAGTCCGTGTCACGTTAACATTTTCACTCTCTTCTGGCTTATCAGGTCAAACCCAGCTGCTTGTCGGGTCGTTGGGAATGTGCCCTCTATGCCAAGGGTTGTGCGGGAGGCTTTCACTGTGCACTGGCTCTTGAAACCTGGAGATTGGTTTGTTGGCTTCTCCTTTTCCCAGCAGAAGTGTGGAGTGCTCCGAGGCAGGAGAGACGAGGTGGAGGCCAACAGAATGTCTCGGGGAGGAGCTGCTCAGGGCAGGGCTTGGTCCCCTCTCCATCAGCTCCTGCAATGTGCTGGACTCTTCTGTTGGCAGCTTGGCTTTGTTCACTATTGGGGATGCTCTTCCCCTGCCCTCCCCACCCTGGCTTTTTTCCACCCTACACATCCCAGCTTAAGTGCCCTCCCCAGGGACACTGGTGTGGCCATCACAAGTACCCCCTCTCCCACCTCCCTCTGGCTCCCTGCTTTCTTTTGAGTAGCAATGTGGTCAGAATTGGGTCATTACCACTCTCTACCCTGCCTAGAGCACCACTAGGGCAGGATCTGCCTCAGGTTTCTTGTCCCTCAGTGCTGGGTGCTGACACACAGTAGGTGCTCTATAAATATACCTTATTATTGCAGGGAGCTGAGTGGGACTTCATCTCCTAACTCTACCTCGCTGGCTATGTGACCGATGGCATGTGACCTCATTTTTCTGGTGTTCTTCCTTTTGTGAAATCTGGGGGACATCCGTGCCTCTCGGGTTGGTGTCCATATTGCATGAGAGAAGGTTGCAGATGGCTCAGGGTACGTGTGGCTTGGGGGGTTGTGAGCTGTAGAAGTCGTGGTCATTGTGATGGAATTTCCTTGTCTGGAGATGTGTACCTTTGCTCCGAGGTGACCAGAGAACCTCCCGAGCCCAGCTGGCCAGTTCCTGTAACCACTCACCCTGTGGGACTCTGGAGCACCAACATGTGGTCTGTAGTCCTGGTACTGAGGTGACTGTAATAATATGAAGACTTGCTATGAAAAGTAGAAAATGTGAAAGACCTCCGTAATAATTTTAAGGCTGAGCATGACATGTCGAAATGATACTACTGCTTTGGACGTGTTAAGCTAAATGAAATGCGTGAATTTCTCCGGTTTAAATTTTGTTTTTGCTGTGGTAGGTGTTGAACCCAGGGCCTCATGGGTGCTAGGCGTGTGTTCTATCACCGAGCTACATCCCTTGGCCTTTTTATTTTATTTGGAGACAGGGTGTTATGGTTTGGATCAGGAATGCCGCCCCCTGCCCCAAGGCCTCATGGGTTTGGAACATGGTTGGGTCAAGGGCTTCACTGGATCAAGCAGATGAATCCGTGAATGAGTGGGAGGTGGGGCTGACCCTCAGGGATGGTCCACTGGGGGCATGGCCTGCAAGGGTGTATTCTGGACCCCAGCTGTGCCCTTTCTCACTCTCTGCTTCCTGGTTGCCATGACATGAGCAGCTGATCTGCACCAGGCTGTCCCATTGGGCCCTTTGGTGTGCCGTTGCCACCCACCATGAACAGCCAGAGACCTCTGACACAGGAGCCAAGATAAACCTCTCCTTTAAGTTGTGGGTGTTGCGTATTGTGTCCCAGCAATGCGAAAATGACCAAGACACAGGTTCTTACCAAATTGTCCAGATTCGTCTTGAACTTGAGTTCCCCCCTCTTCAGCCTCCTGAGCCACTGGAGTTACAGACATGTGTTTATTTTTATTTTTATTTTGTGTGTATGTGACTACCAGGAAATATTTCAGTGCAGGGCTCAATTATGTCCATTTGGGCAGTGTTATTGTAGTCTGCGAGCTCCTTGTGGTGAGAATCAGAGTGTGTGGTCCAAAGGTTCAAATCCCAACGTGGCCTCCTGTGCTATTTGTGACCCTAGGCCAGGAGTAGTGAGTGCTTCCTGCTTCAGTTTCCTCATGTGTAAAAAAGATGTTCAGAATGATGACAAACAGTAACAGGTACATTTGCTCCTGATTCCCAGGATGAGGAGATGTGCCCACCCACAGCATCGTGCTGCCTGGGGAGAGGGAGACCCACAGGCTGCAAACCTTCAGGGGCACCCAACTTGTACCCACTGTTTTCCCCCTTGATTATTTTTGATGTTGTAAAAATTTTTAAAAAGGGAGTTTTAGTATTTGTATACACAACTCTTCTTCTTTATTCAGAAAAACAAGGGTGAAAAATCCCGTGGGCTGCAGGGTGGACACCTGACGAAGATAGCAATGCACTCACTGAAGCCCTGCCTGGTTCCCTGAAGGCAGAGTGAGAGAGGCATGTGGAAGTCCCTGGGACAGCTGCATCAGGCTTTGCGCTGTTGGGGGAGGCCTCTTAGTCCTGTGCCCCTGCCGCAGCCAAGGTGATGGCGTTGGTGTGGCCCAGGTGCTGCCCAACTAGTCGAGTCGCTTACACCGAGGGCTTCATTTTTGTCAGTCTGCAACATTAATAATGCCAGGACCTAAGTGTTTGCAACCTCAGCTTCACGTCCCCTGGGCCTGGAATCCAGAGACTACCTGGGCGCCTCCCAGTGTGGATATAGCTACTGTTGTCCACAGCCCATAGTATGTGCAGGTGCCCGGGGTGGATCCTCAGTACCACCCTCCCCATGCCAAAAAAAAAAAAAAAAAAAAAGGAAATAAAAGAAAAAAAGCGTGGTTACCTCAATTAGTGGGACATGGTGATGTACACCTTTAATCCCAGCCCTCTGGGAGGCTGAGGCAGGAAGATGGCAAGTTTGAGCCCATCTTGGGCATGGGCAACTTAGTGACTTAGTGGGGCACTACCTCAAAAAATAAAAAAAAAGGGCCAGGGACGTAGCTCAGTGTGGTAAAGGCCCTGACTTCAATCCCCAGCACCACAAAAGCAAAACAAAACAACGCCGACTGGTCGTGGGCTGAGCAGCTGTCCACTACCAGGCCTTTTCTCCTTTGCTGTTTTTGCCTTAGAACTAGGAAAGGCAACAAAACAAAACAAAAGCCTCTCAACACTTCTGTGCGCTCCTCGGACAGGCTGGACTTTGCTCCCTTCTGTGCAGCCTGCTGCAGGAAAGCTGTTCTTTGGCCTGCAGTCGCACTGCCGTGTGCACAAAGCCCGCTTCCTAGGGCGCCGGCTCTGCCTTTCTCCCCGCTGACCCTCCAGCGTGCTTGGGAGGGCAGATGCTCCCCACGTTGGCCTGGGCCGTGCTGGGCGGGCCGTGCTGGGCGGGCCGTGCTTATTAACGGCTGGCTAATTGGGTTTCTGTGCTCAGGCTGCTCGGAGCCTGGTAGGCTCTGCTCGCGGGGCTTCCTCGTGCCAGTTACACATCTTTGGAAAGGGCGTGGTGCTCCCACGCTGTGGATCTATGGAGGCTCGGGACAAGTGGGGGCTGTTGATCTGTCTGCCTGGGTGCGCCTGAGTCCTCCAGGCTGAGCCTGGTTAGAGGCTGTTGTGTTACAGTCCTCCGTCTAAAATGTTCCCCAAGGTCCCCCGTGTGTGGAAGGTGACTGGGTCACGGACAGCTGCGTGGATTCACCCTGGATGAACTCGTGACTGTGTTGTGGGAAGTGGGGCCGGGTGGAGGCAGGGCCACTGGGATGGGACTTGGGAGGGCGTGTCCTTGTCCTGGCTCCTCCCTTTTCTCGCTGCTTCCTCTGGTCTTTGGATGAACAGCTGCCCACCACCAGGCCTTTTCATCGTGGCTGCATTTACCTTAGAACTAAACCGTTATGTATGGACTGAGATCTCAGAAACTGAGCCAGATAGTTTCAGGTGTTGGGTGTTTTGTCTTAGCAATGGGGAAAATGACAGAGATACCAGACTTTTCTATAGAGATGGCCAATGACTGGTGCCAGATGCTACAGACTGAAGATGGTAGCAAGTCCTAGCCAGCCACAGTGATGCAAACCTTTTTAACCCCAGCATTTTGGAAGGCTGAGACAGGAAGATTTCAAGTTCCATTAGGGTAACAGCAAGACTCTGCCTCAAAATGAAAATAAACAAACAAATAAATAAATAGATGGGCTTGGGGCTGTAGCTCTTTGGTAGAGATTCACCCAGGTTCAATCCTCAGTGCTTCAAAAACAGAACTACAGACTTTGTCTCAAAACAACAAGACCAAAACTGAACAAAACAGTCCTGTGTTGCACTGGATATCAGAAATTGGGGTGCACTATTAGAGGATAGGGGAGGAGTATTGGGGCCCCCAAACCTCCAGTGCTCCCAAAGTCACAGCATAAGTTGCACATTTGGGATTTCATAATTCCTGGGGTCCTGGCTTGTAGCTTCCTTTCATTTTTGTTGATGGTCACAGAGAGCTTTGTAGGTAAGCTGTGAGGTCAGGGACAGAGAGGTTTGGGATTGTGCTGTGCCGTGAGGGTGGGAAGAGCCATCAGCTCTGTGAGCCTCCTGGGCCAGGAGCCTGCTGAGCCAGGCCACACCACTGGAAGGTGCCCAGGTCCTGGGCACCTTCTCTGTCCCCCTTGGCGCTGAAGCTGTCACCACTTGTGTTGGAGAGGGTCCCTGCGCTTGATGGACGGTGTCCCTCCTCCTGTGGGGAAGTCAAGCTGTCCACCTCAAATCCTTCACTCCAGGGAGCCAGTAATGGGCATTTCTGTAGACAGTGTCCTATGACTGTGAGCCAAGTGATCAATCTGTACTGGGTACAGAACCAGGGGGAAAAGAAATTCACCTTGGACGTGAAAAGGAACCACTGAAGAAACTGAAGCCTATCAGAGACTTTATCTAAGTTAAACAGAGAATCTCCGTGAGGGGCTGGCGCTGACTTACCTAGCAAGCTCAGTGCCTGATGAGTGGAATGCAAGAGAACATGGTAAGAGAGGAATAAAGAACCCCAAATAGGGAAAACCAGAAGTGAAATGGCAGGTATAGATGCAGCCGTGTTGTTGGCATGAGGCTGGCATCGGCCCAGCACTCACTCCAGTCCAGAGGGTCCTGCTGTCACAGTGGGTCCATGCCTCACCCTGCTGTGCACCGAGTTCTCTTGAGCCAAGAGGACAGACAAGCTGTGATGGGTGGGTCAGAGAGAACAGATGCACTCTGAAGAGTTCTGGAGGCTGGAAGCCCAAAGTCAGGGCACCAGCAGGCTCAGGTCTTCACTGATGGCCCTCAGCAGGCTGTCGCCTTACATGATAGGTAGGAGGGTGAGCTGCCTCTCTGGGATCTTTTTTTTTTTCCTTCTTCTTAATTTCTTTTTCTGTACTGGATATTGAACTCAAGGCACTGAGTTACATTCCTAGTTCTTTTTATTTATTTAATTTTGAGACAGAGTCTAAGTCACAGAGTTGCCCAGGCTGGGCTGGGATGACAGGCCTGGGCTGCCACCCCTGGCTAAGAGCAAACTTTTATAAAAGGGTCAACTCGTGTGGAACACATAGCAGCTGTGAACATATTTGCTCACAGCGACAAAGTACATGAAGCAAACCCGAGACACAAGGTAAGGAGGGGGACATTCAGCACCCGAGGCCGGAGACCTCCGCAATGCCCTCCTCTCAGCAGTGGGTGGGCCAGCTGGCCAGAGGCCAGCAAGCAGAGGGAATGTGGATAGCTCTGTGTGTCCCCTGGATATGCAGGCACCTACAGGACACAGTCCCCAGCCTTGTTGGCACTGTTGGACGGCAAGTCCTATGATGCGCTGTCGCAGACTAGCTCAGTTTTGGTGAAGTGTGTTTATTGCTACGTAATTGGGATGTTCCCTTCTGGGGGTGAGGGGCTCACGAGACCTGGCCTTCCCTCCCTCTGAGTTGCTCGTGAGCTCAGGGTCCTCTGCGGTAGGTAACCCAGCAGGAAGCATATCTTGGGCTCTGGACCCTGGGACTGCCATCGCTGTCACCCTTTGAGCGCTGGTGTCTCCCATCCTGTGCTCCCAGACCTTCCTGGAGTTCCTCACCACTCCTCTTCCTCCCTGGGCTCTTGTGTGAACTTTCTGTCAGTACTGGGGACTGAGCCCAAGGCCTGCATGCTAAATCCCATCCCTAGCCCCTCCTTTCTTGTGTTTTGAGTCAAGGTCTCTTTGTTGAATTGTGCTGGGCTCTGTCTGATGGGAGAAAGATGTTGCTACTGTCATGGGATTAATTTTTTTAGAGTCTGTGCACTGCTCATCCTTATGTTGCTATCTCTCCTGGTATTCTGATTTTACAGTGAAAAGCTAAAATGATAATTCTCCCTGCATAGAACATTCTAAAGGAAGCTTCTCTGTGTTTTCCTGAATGTTAGACAATTCTTACTCTGTGTGGTAAGAATTTTATGTGGGTTCTGAATACGAGTAGCAGTTTCACCCAAAATTGTGTGTGTTTGTGGTGGGAAATTAAAGTAGGTGTTTTTCTGATGATTTTGGAAGAATTTTATGAGCTGGAATATGTTGTAACTGCTTGCTGACTTGTGAAAATGTCAGGGCCGAGTTAGTAACCTTTATGTTCGACTGTATGGTTTGTTCACATTTGCAGTTCTCAGGACAGCTGAGAAGTGGCCTCAGAGTCTGTCTTGGGGTTGATTCCTGGCTATTCCACTTACAGCTTTGGTTGTAGGGGACAGATTTTTATCTCTCTGAGTCCAGGTTTCCTTCCCTGTTCATTGAGGATAAGACCTGTTTTATGAGACGTTTTGGAGAGGGACGGAGCTGAGGTGTACCCAGGGCACTGCCTGGCATGGAGCAGCCTCTTGAAAATGGCAGCTACTGATTTAGTGACTTGAGACCACCGGTGAAGTGCCCTGGAGAGAGGGACCCTTCAGAAGTCTGGCTGGAAGAGGGACATTTGGGGAAAGGCGGAAATAAGGGGCTGGAGGGTAGCAGTCATGTGGGAATGGAGGCTGAGGGTGGCCTGTTTGGTTCTCGGTTTGATTTTCCTCCAAGTCCTTAATAAAGAAGCACCACTTTCTGCTGCCTCGCAAACATTCTGTGCAGTTTATTCCCAGCTCCTTTTGGTTTGGTTATAAATGGGATCACTTTCCAGTTTTGCCTACTAATTGGTTGTCATTGGTAGATGGGAAAGAATGCCAATGCTTTGGGCACCTGATCTCCAACCCAACAACTTGGGGGCTCTCAGCCCCGTGAGTTCCCACAGCCCTGACGTTCTGACCTCCTGAGGGCCACTAACGTCTCCTCTTCCTTAGTGCTCCCGCTCATCTCCTCAGTTCTTTTGTCTCCCTGTCTTTGTCAGCTTCCCACTTCCTCTAAGAATTCTCTGTTTTCCAACAACCCTTTCCTGAAGCCTTAATGGAACCGCTTTCTGATTCATTAAGGTTGTGGTGTTAACAAGTGCTGGATGCAGGCTTCTTCCTGAAACATGGGACCGCCCCACTGGTGACCCCTTCTTCTCTGGCGCAGGTGGGAGGCACCCTCTCCTGCGATTCACGCTGGTCCTGCTGCGAGGCATCTATCCAGCCTGTCTTTGTGGCTTGTCCCTGATGGGCGGATCCTAGCAGGGAAGCCCCTGAACAAAAGCAGCGCATACTTAGACTGCAGAAATTGCCACCTGACGTTCCAGAAAATGTGGGTCAGGTTTTACCTGCTACCATAGCTCCTCCGTCTTTCTTTTGTTGGTGGACAGAATACCCGACATACCCAAATCAAAGGTGGAAAGGTTTATTTTAGCTCAGTTTCACAAGGTCTCAGTCCAGGGGCTGGGCGTGTAGCTCAGCAGATAAAGCTCTTGCAAGTGCAAGGCCCTGGGTTCCATTCCCCAGTACCATAGTAGCTGGGTGTGGTGACATACGCCTGTAATCCTAGCGAGTTCAGGATCAACTTGGACTCTAGGACAAGACCTTGTCTCAGTAAAAAGTCTCGTTCCATTCATGGTTGGCTGGTAGTGGTGGAGGCACATGGCAGAGGTCTAGCTGGAGAAAAGCTGCTTATAGTATGGCCAACAAGAAGCAGAGTGAGCGAGGTAAGGCAGGGCTAGCATTTACCCTTCCAGGTCAAGCCCTAGTGATCTGCCCCTTCCGGGTCAAGCCTAAAGCACTCGCCCCTTCCCACAGGGACCCCTCTTAGCAGCACTGGAGCCCATAAGTGTTCCACAGCACCAGCATGCTTGAGGCTTTTGAGGGACATTCCAGATCTAAACCTCGACAGCCTTCACATGGGAAGGTGAAGAATGACTCCGGAGAGCTTGCCAGCCAGGGGTGGCTGACATCGTTGTCCAGGTGACAAGTGGAAGTTCTTGTCTTCTTAGTGTTTGGTTTGCCTGGAAGGTGAATGCCTTGTCCTCTGTGTATGGGACCTTCGCTTCTGAGAATCGCTTCCTTATTGCTTATACTAACTTTCTTAGTGATAGTTTGCATAAAGCATTTTTGATTTGCAGAATTCTCTTGATTAAGGACATTAACTTGTAGCCAGTAGCAGCGTCCTCTAACCATCTTGGCACCAGGAACTGGTTTTATGGGTGGGAGATGGTTTTTGGGATGATTTAATCATATTTTGTTTATTTTGCACTGCATTTCTGCTATTATGTTGTAATATATAATGAAATAATCATGTAACTCACCATGGTGCAGAATAAATGGGAGTCCTGAGATTGTTTTTCTGCAACTGGTTGTGTCTGGGGGTGATGGGAGACAGTGCAGTTAAACCTCTGTGCTCATGTTCATCTGTTTTTGCAGCTACTCCCCAGCACTAGTATCACCATTGTAGCTCCACCTCAGACCGTTATGCATTAGTTTTCGCGAGGCGCCTACAGCTTGGATCTCATACATGTGCAGTACGGAGTAGGGTTTGTGCTCTTTGGAGAACCCAAGGCTGCTGCTGCCCTGACAGTCGGTGTTGCTCAAGCAGTCATGGGAGTGATGGGAAATGGCCGTAAATACGGATGAATCTTTGCTTCCCATTTCTTGAAGCATTTTGCTGTACGGCTGTAGATGGGTGTGGGTCTTATTTTTGGGTTTTACTGCAGCATCACTCCTTCGGCTGTGTGCTGAGTTCCCGCGCGTCGTCTGATCTGCCTCTGCACTTGCTGTTCCTTCTCATTGATTATTGAGAAGCCCTATTTTTATCCCTAAGAGGAGAGGCATAAAATTTCACCTTGAAGTTTTCTAACCCAATTTATTTATTAAACAAACAGGTGGGACTTCCTGTTTGAGGTTGGGTACCCTTAGAGTACACGGAGCCCTTCCCTCCCCCTTCCCCACTCTGGATACCCTCGACCTCTGTTGCTACTTCATGATGATGCACCCATGGCTCCAAGACAAATCTCTTAACTTCCAGATTGTTGCTCACGTCCCCCTCTGGCTGGGCCCCGTGCTGGAACAGTCCGCGGAAGATAGCAGGGCTCCTGCCTCTCAGCCCCCAGGCCCTCTCAGCTTTCCCCACTGGGAATTACCCTGGGTCAGTGTTTATCTTTGCAGGTCAGTGGGCAGATGTCCCCTTCCCCTGACACTGTCCTGCCTTCTGATGGAAGGTTATTGGGTCCCTGAGCTCTAGGTCCCAGCTCTGGTCGCTGATAGGCAGTCCAGAGCATCTCCAGGGCAGGGCTGGGTGTGCAGATGTTAGGAACATTGCTCACCGGCATATGACGTATCTACAAAACACGTTCACGCTGATATCATATGCAAATGAGCCAACTCTAAGGTGGCAAGGATAGGAGAGACCCTGTGTGTGCCTTTGGCAAGATTGAGGGACACATGTAAAAACCGGAACTCTGGGGAGCGCCAGGTCCTCAGCCCTGGGGACTGACTCTTCATCTGTCCATGGTGCTGACCTCTCTGCTGGGCCTTTGCTGGACTTCTTCCAAGCCGGACCCTTGTCTGTGAGCTTGGACTGGAGTCGTTGAACCCAGGGACCCTGGCAAGACTGTCTTGAGATTGAGACTCTCTGTAAGGTCGAGACCCTCTTTGAAGATTGAGTCTGTCTTTTAGAGGCTTGCTCTCCTTCCCGTGTTTGATGTGTTACATGTGCGTCACTGGTTTATACTTGTAATTCGGGTTACTAGTTTGGTTAATGAACTGAGTGTGTGTAATAAATATTTGAAAGATCCATATGGACTTTTGTGTCTTGACTCCCAATGCTGTAAGCACAAACTGTGGCCATTGCTTGGGACAGCAGGGCAGGCAGGGCGTGGTCTGTCTGCCAGGCTGGGGAGGGGGCAGAGCCAGTGAGAGTGATGTGACCAGGGCTGCGCTGGGAAGAGGGTGGTGGCAGCCTCTGGGATCTCTGTCTCTCGGTGTGATTTTCTTTTGCTGTGGCCCAGATACCTCTTCTGAATTCGCAGATGCTGGCTTAGCTTTGTTCTTCCAGGAAATAAATTGAGCCACAGAAAGCAAGCAGTTGTGTAGAACCCTGAGGTGGAGACTAGAAATGTCTCCCTCGCACCATGCCCCCTGTTGGTGCTTCAGGCCAGTGCTGTGCGAAGAGGTGGGGTCTGACCTGCACAGTGATTGGGAAGCTGGAGACAGTGCCAGTTTACGCATGAGGCTCTCGGAGGCTGTGTGTCTAGGGTTCCCCAGCAGGGGCTCTGGCCTTCAGGTTTGGCTTTGAATCATTGTGGGAGACTTACAGCACTGCCTTGTGAAAAGGCTAGGAAAATGGGAGATTTTAGTAAAGAGAAAAATTGTTACGGCAGTCGGGCCCGGCGATGCAGGCCTGTGCTCCCAGCCCTCTGGGAGGCTGAGGCAGGAAGATCGCAAGTTTGAACCCAGTCTGAGAAACTTAGTGAGGCAGCAAGACCTTGTCTCAAAATCAAAAATAAAATTTGACTGAGGATGTAGTTCAGTGTGAAGGCTCTGAGTTCGATATCTAGTAACACACACACTAGGGTTGTGGAAAGTATATGCTGAGATTTTATTTTGAATGTATGTATATGTTGATAGTTTGAGTGTATATATATATATATGTTGATAGTTTCCTGTGTATACAAGCTACCTGTCTTTATAAGGGTATTGCTGCTTTGCAGAGACTTTTCAGGTTAACTAGTCTTCTTTGATTCTTGGAATAGCCCCGAGTTGTGGCCAGATCCTGGCCTGTATTCGAGCCCCTGCTCATCCCCAGGAGCCCTCACCCTTCTCAGCCATGGGTGACATTAGGAAATGCAGGGCTCTGGGCACTGGGCACTGGGCACTGAGCAAATCCTTGCAGCACCAGCAGCCACCATGGGCAGGCCAATGTCCAAGTGCCAGCTGTGGACTCCAGATTCCCAAGGCCGGACATATGGGGCCAGTGGGGCTGCCATGTCCCTCAGGTAGAGCCCAGACCTGAGTGCAAGCCTTCCTGAAGGAGAGTGCAGAAAGCCCAGGGATGCTGGAGGAAGCTTCTAGGGGAAGGCAGAGGAAAGTCTCTCATTTGCCTCTTCCATTTGCATCTTGGCAGCTGAGCCATGGGTCACCAGGACGACAGGGCGGTGGGGTGGGGAGGCTGAGGCTCAGTGCCTGGAGCAGATGGCATCACACTTGTTCTTGCAAATCCCAGAAAAGGAGAGTATGACAGTCTGAGCTGTGTTGGCATCTGACTGGAATCTCGAAAGTCCTGGACTCACTTAAGTGCCATATTTTCTTAAATAGAAGCTGCCATCCACTGCGTTGGTACTTTCATCCCACTAGAGAAGGGGACACGTGGCCAATTAAGTAAGCAGTGGCGAGTGTCCTGATGGCGTGAATGGGAGAGTGAAAGTGCACATGGCTGGATCGGTGTCATACGAGAGCACTCATGTGCTCACTGTCAGCAGGCCATTTCTTTTCTTTTCTTTCCTTCCTTCCTTCCTTCCTTCCTTCCTTCCTTCCTTCCTTCCTTCCTTTCTTCGGTACCAGGATCTTCATGTTGAGCTGCATCCTCAGCCCATTTACAATTTTTTATTTGGAGGCAAGGTCTCACTGAGTTGCTAAGTTACCTGGCTAGGCTGGACTCAAACTTGCCATCCTCCTGCCTCAGCCTAGAGTTCTGGGATAGCAAGCCTGTGCCACCATGTCCAGCTGTTAGACCACTTCTGAATGCCACTTTGTGCCTGCTTAGCTGTCCTCATGCTAGGCACCATGGGATGTTCCCAACAAGCACAAGGAGAGGCCAGGTGTTAAGAAATGTCAACAGTCCAGGCATAATGGTACAGACCTATAATCTTAGCAATTTGGGAGGTTGAGGTAGGAGTCTTACAAGTTTGAGCCCAGCCTAGGAAACTTAGCAACTTAGTAAGACTCCTTCTCAAAACAAAAAGGAATGGGAATACAGCTCAGTGTGAGGATCTTGGGCTCAATTCCCAGTGCCACACACACACACACACACACACACACACACACACACACACACACACACACACACACCCAAGCCATCAGGTCACTTTAGAACAGTTCGTGGATTTATGGTCTCACCAGCCGCCTTTGAGCAGCACCTATATCCCAGTCACTGGTGACCCCGCTGTGGACAGAGCTTCTCAGAGCTGACTCTGTGGCAGGAAACTCTGCTCCCCACGTTGATCCCAAACATTAGTATGCAGACAAGTTTCTGGGCAAATGTTTAACTTCCAGGGTGCTGCCTCCAGAGCCAGCTGTCCGTTGGGGCACCCCAAGCATCAGAGTGCATGGTGCAGACGGACTGTGCAGGTGGGAGAGCTTCCGGTGGAAGACTCGTGCCTTCCAGCTATATGAATGTTCCAGTGTGTTCAGTTGGGAAATGTTTAGCAACATCTAGCTGGGCTTTCATTTTCCTGGTTGAAACTGCAGCTTCCTACTTGTGTCGATCCCACCTGGGCCTGAGAGCTGTAGGTGGGTTTCTGAGGGTAAACCAGCAGTTCACTGTTCCTCCAGCCCTGCCACAGTCCTGTAGCCAGACTACATGCACCTGAGTCCGCCTGTGAGTGGCGCGCTGTGGGGACAGTTCCTTGACCTTTCTGCCATTTATGAGTAATGACGGTGGATTAAGAGCAGCCCTGTCTTAGTGACTTTTTCATTGCTGTGACTCCATACCTGACATCCACAATTTAGGGGAAAAAAGATTTATTGTGGCTTACAGTTTCAGAAAATCTCAGTCCATTCATGGGTGGGCGGCTGGAAAATGGTGGAATCTCATGGTGGGGCCACAGCTAGAGCTGGAACGGAGCTCTGGAGCAGAGATCTCTACAGCGTGGTGGAGCGGAGAGACTGGGAGGAAGGGCGGCACAGCACAGGCCCCACCCTGGCCAAACCCCAAGCATCCGCCCCTTCCATCCAGGCCCCGCCTGCCAGCCCTACACAGTAATCATAGGAACACGAGGCTTTTGGGGGACACTGCAGATCCAAACCACCATGAGCCCCTACTTTTTGGGTCATTGTAGAGATTAAATGGAAAGTTCTGAGAACAGCCTCTACCTGGCAAGCACCAGGCAAGCAGCAGCTTTGGTAGTATGGGCTGCTGGGGGCAAACAATGCTGCAGGCTGAACGGGTAGGTTCTGTTTTCTTGGTAGGGAGAGGCGAGTGTGCGTTCTCCTCAGGCACATGCATGTCACTGGAAGGATACCCTGGAATGGGACAGCCAGGAGCCTGCATGCCTTCTGATGCTGGAGAACCAGCCTCATTGTCCCAGATCCGATTTCAGCCCATGCCCCACACTGTCACCTCACTGGTCTGGGCATGGGTACCTGCTCCCATTTCTTGCCTGACTTCCTGCAGTTTGGGATAAGCAGCAGACTTCTTTACACATTGGACAAGGAAGGCTTTGCCCCAGGTAACCTCTCACCCCTTCTTCGTGTACCCTGGGTTGGCTTATGGTGAGATTCCATGGGCATCAGTTTCTGTGGTGGTGGGGTTCTTGAAGAGCCTCGAGGCATGCATAGCAGCTCCCGAAGCAGAGAAGGAAGGGCTGTCAGGTGGCGAACTGAGAAAGGCTCAGGGATAGTGGTATGTTTAGTGCGACTTCTGTGGCTCAGAGTGGGGATGGGAAGTTGGAAGTGGGGCTGGGCAGTAAGTGGCAGATGGAGGATGTCGGGCTGATGGGTCCATGGCAGGGCACTAGAGCGTGTGTGTGTGTGTGTGTGTGTGTGTGTGTGTGTGTGTGTGTGAGCAAGCGTCCTAGGAACTTGGTGGTCCTACCAAGTTTCCAAATGTCCCCTCTTCAGCAGTGCCTCATTTTAGGCTGAAATGCTCCTCCCCATTTTCTTTCTTTCTTTTTCCTCTCTCTCTCTCTCTCTCTCTCTCTCTCTCTCTCTCTCTCTCTCTCTCTCTCTCTCTCTAAGGACTGCAGGCATCTGACAGACCCCTGCCTGATTGCTCAGGACACAGAAGGCTTCCCTTGGGTTACTCAGCTTCTGAATGGGGACTTGGAAGGGGCCCTGTCTGTTCACACTCTTTAGTGACCCCCTTCCGGGAGCCCAGCACTCCTGGGCCAGTTTTTCTCACAGTGCTTTTGATGGAGAGAGGATGGATTGTTCAGGTAACTTAATGCACTGAGGTGCAGGCCAGAGGCTGAGGAGCGGGGCCACTCTATCCTGTGCAGCGCCCCCACGCTCTGCCTCCCCCACCCCCTGCTGTACTCTGGCATCTCCCCTCACCCCTCCCCAGCAGGTGTCTGCCAAGGAGTCTTCATCTGTCAGCCCTGCGGACTCACACCAGCTGCTTTTCTCCAGGGCAGGACTTGGCCAGCCCGGCACTGTTTGGGGGCTGCTAGATGGGCCTTGAACTCTCACTGTGGTTTAGGAGCCAGCATTGAGTATGTGCCTGCTGTATACAGGCCATGGGCTAGACCCTCTGTTGACTAAAATGCAGTATCTCAAGTTTCGGAGCTGGAAGGGGTGTCTGCTCACTAAATGTTGCTAGAGGGACTAGAGGACTTCTGCGGCTCTTCAGACTTTCAGCTCTCTGTCTTCAAACGTCTCTGTGTTAGTTTACACATTAGGGGAAATATACCTAGCCTATTAAACATTTGAGTTAGTGAAATGGTTTTGCTTAGAAAAAGGCTGAGTTAGTTTGCTTATGTATTTCAAAATCATTTTTTTTGGCAGCCCTGGGGATTGAACCCAGAACCCTCACACTGGACTGTATCCCCAGGCTGGGCTCAAACTTACAATTCTCCTGCCTCAGCCTCCCAGAGTGCTGGGATGACAGGCTTGTGCCACCACACTGGTTCTGGGCTAATGCCCACACGGTACACATTGGAGCACAAGGCCTGCGCTGCCTGTGCTGTGTTGGTCTTGGTGTCTGATGTGGTAGACTGTGCAGCGCTGAGGGGGAAGCGAGTGGCAGGTGGCACCCTGTCACCTCTCGCCCCAGGGCTGGCATAGAGCAAGTGCTCTATGATGTTGGTAGCCTGTGTTTTGGAAAAATGGGAGTAAAATTGTCCTTGAAAGATTTGGGGTGTAGGTAGGTGGAGAGGTCAGAAGAGGGCACTGTCTAGCACGTGTGGGCAGCGGCAGGATCAGAGAGGGTGGGCTCAGGAGATATGCCGTGGCAGTTGGGAGCTGGCTGGGAGAGGTTGCCAGGGCTACACTGAATCCTGCCTGTCAGCCACATCCACCTTGGGTGAGAAGTGTTTGGCCTTGTCTTCCCCAGCCTGGTGGAAATGAAGGCTGCCCTGGGCTGGCAGAGGTGGCCGGGTGGCAGGAGGTGCAGGTCCCTGGCCAAATCGGGAGTAAAGACTTTCTAGGTATGAAGGGAGCTGGATATAGTTTGGCCTGTGTGAACATATATAAATACTGCATTATAAATTAGGTTATTTTTGCACTGTTGGTCTTTGAATGAAATGTAAGTCCTTTCTGTCTGGGGCAAGTGCATAGCAAATTCAGTCAGCAGGTTCCAGATCCTAAATGCAGTCTGTCTTGGCTGAGTGGCCTTGGGTTGGGCCACTTTGCTCACCAGAGTTGTATGCTTCCATCTGTGAAGTGTGAGGTCCTTCTCATGAGGGGACTTCGAGGGTAAGGTTCAAGTGGCTTGCACAGGGTGGAGACAGGCTTTGAGGACCTGTGACCCCCAAAACCATATGTGTGCATAGGAGGGTGGCACTCTAAATCAGTTTTGTCTTGTCTTCTGAATCTCTCAAGTTATTTTGATAATGTGATTTTACTTTTATATCTTTGGTGTATTTGTTGTAGGACTGAGGATCAAACCCGTGGCAAGCATTCTGCCACTGAGCTACAGCTCAGAATAATTATGTAATTAAAATATTACTTATTAGAGACCTGATAAAGCAATCTGCTGGTCCAGCCTTTGCCTCTGTGCACTGATCTGTGCCTACCAGTAGTGGGTGTGAGACAGAACGCTGTTGTGGTGTGGATCCAAAATGCCCCCCAAAGGCTCGTCGTGTCCATGGCTTAGTTGCCTCAAGCTTAGGGCTTCTGAGGCAGTGGTCATGAGGACCAAGACTTCAACAGGTGATTCCTTCATTGATGAGTTCTTTAGCTGAATGCGGTGTCAGGAGGCGGGGTCTGATCAGAGGAAGTAGGTCACCGGGGATGTGCCCTGGGACAGGCTGTCCCCCCCGCCCCTACCGCTCTGGCTCTGTTCTTGCTTTCTCTATCTCCTGGCTGCTGTAGTGAGCAACTGACCTCTACCACACCCTTTGGCCATGATGTTCCGCCTTACCTCAGGCTCTGCTTGCCATGGTGGAAGGACGTCTCTGAAGTATGGAGCCAAAGAGAAGACTTTCCTCCTCTGAGCTGATTCATGTCAGGTGTTACACAGCAGTGGGCGGCTGACCAACGCAGAGCCACCAAAATCCCGGAAGTGTTGAAGGAGGAGGAAGGAGCATCAGGCCCGGGCACCGCGGGCAGAGCTCTGAGCCTCAGGCTGTGCGTCCCTGAAGCCTCTGCACTCCACTTGTTTCTCTCTAAGGCCTCGGCCCAGGGTCAGGCAGGGAGTACCCCGGGCTGCCTGTTTCCTGAGTGTGTGGTCCTGGGCAGCCACCTGGCCTCTGGAGCTTCTTACTTGCCACAGCCACATACTCTGTGGCATTGCCAGTCACCATACAGATGCCTGGGCATCATCCCTGACTTCCCTCCCTGTCGCCTCCCCCATTTTTAATGGGTCCCCCATCCCTCATTAAAACCCCCCACCTCCTTTCCATGCCTTTGCATAGATGTCTGTTCAGACATAAAATGCATGCCTCCTCTGGGCCAGGCCTGGGACACATGTCACATCAGCAGAGAGGTCCCAGTGCCTGGACCTTGTGCTGTAGTTTGGGTGTAGGTGGGAGTGGCAGGACAGGAGAAGCAAGTGGCAAAGGGACAAGACGCACAGGCCTGCCCTGTGCTGGATCTTTGCAGCCCAGAGCACCTCCATCCCTGAGCTTTCTGGCCCTGCTGGGGAGCTGAACTGCTAATGCAGTGGAGAAACAGGCTCCTGCCCTCTGGAAAGGTGACTGTCCCTCGCAGAGTCTGTGCCCTCTGAAAGCATTTGGCTCTGAGTGAGACCTATGTATAGCAAAGGGCCACAGAGAAAAGTCATGTGTTTGCATTTCCTGGAGGCCTGATGCCCAGGCTTGAAGTCCTCATTTGCTTAGGAAGAAACAAATGCAAAACGGTGCCCCATCCTACCCCAGGCGTGAGCCTGCCTTCAGGACTGAAGTTGGTCACCCTGGGGCCATGTTGCTGGGAGATGCAGTTGCCCTGCTCTCTGAGGGAGGTGCTCCAAAGCCATCACACTAGTGCTCTGGGGTTCAGTTTGCAAGTACCCGTGCTAAGCTCTGTAGGCCAGGGGTCTCTGAAGAACGAGGTTTATTTATTTTATTTTATTTTTTTGAGACAGGGTCTCACTCTGTAGCCCAGGCTGGTCCTGAACTCACTATGGAGCTCAGGCTGGCCTTGGACTCAAGGCAATCTTCTTGTCTCAGCTTCCGGATAGCTGGGATTACAGTCATGCACCACCATTCCCCGCTTATGAGGTGCTGGGGAATTGAACTTGGGTTCTTAGCACTTTGGGCAAGCGCTTTAACCACAGAGCCATTCCTCCAGCCCGGAACAAGGTTTAGTGAGCCGTTGCACACCCCATCGGGAAAAGGACTGGATTCCCAGGACAAGTTCTACAACTTCCACACAAGAACTAGACAGCAGCTGGAAAAGTGTCTGCTGGACCCAGAGCCAAAGCTGCTCTTCTAACAGAGGTCTGGGAAGGAAGACCTAAGTTGGTTATGTCATCCTCCATGGAGACCGTGAGGGAGCAGGGACGTGGCAGAGAGAACTTATTTGTGCACATCCAGAAGTGGGAGCTGGGCTGTTGTTTTCTGAGGGTACTGCCACCTGACTCATTTCTCCCTTTCTCTTCTGCTCCATCCTCTTTGTAGTTAAATTCAGGATATTGCAAAATCTTTTATTCCATGTTACTCAGTGTTAAGGTTTGGGTCTGGAATAGCCTCCAGAATTCTCACGTATTTGGAAGGTGATTGTGTCATGGGGCAAAATTGGTCTGTGGGTTAATCCACTGATGGTTTCATGTTCCCTTAAGGGGCGGGGCTTGGTTGGAGGGGTGGGGCCTGGTTGGAGGGTGGGGCCTGATTGGAGGGGCAGGGTCTGGCTGGAGGTGCAGAGCACCAGGAGTGGAACATGGAAGGGTACATGTGCTTGTCCCTGGTGGCTGATTCTTGTTCTGCTTCCTGTCTTATGATGCCATGAATACCCTTCCTACATTAAGCCCTCTGCCACACCTTTCCACGGTTGTCAGCTGGCCGTAAATGGACTGACATCTCTGAACTGTGAGCTAAAATAACGCTTTTCTCCCTTAAGTTATGGGCATTGGGCATGTGTCCCACCAGTGAGAAGGTGGCCAAGACACCCAACCCCCGGCATCTTCAGGGGGCTGTCCTGCTGTGGACACTGTGCCTCGTTCATTGCTTTACTCACTGTTCTTGAGCACCTGTTTAGAACCAGAGCCAGGGTTTAGGTCCCCAGAGCACAAACAGGCCCAGGCAAGGTCTTTGCTCTTTTTTGTCCCTCCCAAACAGATTGAATACAGCTACATTTCCAGCCCCTTTTTAATTATTTGAGACGGGGTCTTGTTAAGTTGCTCAGTTGCTCAGGCCTGGCTCAAACTTGTGATCCACCTGCCTCAGCCTCCCAGACTGCTGCTTGCACTGCTGAGCCAGATGGGTCCTTCCTCTTAAGAAATGAAGGTTCAGAGCCTATAAGCCGAGGCAGGCAAGCACCCAGCCTGGGTTGTGCTGAGATGAGCATCCAGCGCAGAGAAGAGGGACAAGGAGTATCTGCTGAATGGGTGGACGGCTGGGTGGGCCCATGTCCACAGGTGACGTCAGAGGGAAGCTGACTGGTGAACTAGGAATGGAGAGGGTGTCCATCCTGGGAGCAGGCCTTCTGGGGAGGGGAGGTGCCAGGAGGCCAAGGGGCCGCGCATCCTGATGGCTGGAGCTTGTGCACCCTTCTGCGGAGCTGGCCAGACCCAGAGCCTGGAGACCATGTGGACCTGTCTAGTCAGAGGAGTGATACAGGGTGCTCTGAAGACCACGTGCAGGATAGTTGAGGCCACCGGGGCCGGACACAGGAGGCTGCCTGTCATGCCTCGCCAGGTCTTGTGGCCTTGCGTTTCTGGGACATCTCTCCCTGGACCCTCTGGACCATCATGCAGTGTTTCTTGCTTGCTTAAATGCCAATATGTGCCTTTCGAAAACTCCCAGCCAAGCCCTCAAATAATCAAGTTTTATTTCAGTCTTTTTAAAACTCCCCCGCCATTACTGTAATGATGTCAGTGGTTGAGCACATTCCCTTGTCGTTTCCTCATGTCACTGCAGGGCATGGTGGGAAGAACCAAAAGTCTCCTGAATCCTCAGACCTTGGTTTACCTCCTGTTTCGTCACTCACCTAAGGCTGTGCGACCAGGAGAATGTGCTTAACCTCGCTGAGGGTCCGTGTCTTCACCTGTTAAGATGGAGTGGAGAGATCCCTGCCCTGTGAGGAGGCAGAGGTTGCAGGAGACACCACAGGCCCTGTGTCCAGCATAGTGGCCTCCTCGTCCCCACTCCCATCGAAGGTGATGGCTCTGAACCCGCTGGCAGTGTCGTCCGTACTGATTACATTTGCCAGAGCAGGCCGGCCCTGAGGAAGAAGCAGTTCCTCAGTAATGTCCATCCCCTTTGTACTTACTAGGTTTTGGGTGCACAGGAGGCAGCCAGCTCTAGTAGAACATCCAGGTCTTTGCCATTAAGCACCCTTCACATAAAGGCTGGTGGTGTCACGTGGGAGCTGGGTGCCCTTGGGCAAGATACTTAACGCCTTTCAGCCTCCGGGTTAGGTTCCTGGTTTCTTGGCTTATGAACTGATAGCTTCTCGTGTCCTTGTGGTGCTGCATAAACCCGAGATGTCCAAGCTGAGAACCAGACACGTTAGCCAGCGCCGTGTTTCCGTGATGACGTGGTGCGTGTCGTTGTTGGCATTCCGTGTAGGATGATGGTGATGCTTAAACACAGGGAATGTCTGTCTACACAGCAGTCAGTGTGCATTCTTTGAAAGTTAGCTTGTGTGTCTGAGTCCCCAGCTGAACTGCAGGCAGTGTACCTGCTCCCGTGGACGACAGCCTATGGGCTTCCTGGTGGGCAGGATGGGGCGGACCCTTCACTTCCTCTGCCAGGCTGTGTGTGGAAATCACCTGGCTGCCCTAGAAGACACCAGTCAAGTCAGATCCTGAAATTGGGGACCATAGTAGATAGCACCGAATGCAGCATCTCTGCCTTGGGACTGCCCGGTTCTCCAGGGCTGACTCCACTCGCATTGCTAGGCAAATGGTCTCCAGAACTGTCTCACCTTACAGAACTGCAGGTTTCACCAGCCAGCGCCTCCTCCCCATTCCTCCAGCCCATGCAAGCATCGGTCTACTTCCTGTCTCTCTGAGGCTGGCTTCTTTGAGTAATTGTCCTGGCATACAATAGCTTTGAGTTTCTCCACTGTGTAGACTGGTTCAGAATTTCCATATTTTGAAAAGCTGAATACTCGGAGCTGGAACTCAGTGGTTAAAGCACTTGCCTAGCATGAGCCACGCAAGTGTCAAATACCCAAGTTCAGTTCCCCAGCACCACATAAGTGGGCGTGGTGGCTGACACCTACAATCTCAGCACTTGGGAAGCTGAGGCAGGCAGATTGTCCAGAGTCCAAGGCCAGTCTGGGCTACATAGTGAGTTCAGAACCAGCCTGGACTACAAAGTGAGACCCTGTTTCAAAATAAATAAATAAGTAAATAAATAGCTGAATACTATTCCATTGCATGCACCCCAGAGTGTCCTAAAGGCTACCATATGTATAAAAATATGAAAACTATATAATATAAAAATGTGGTTGCTCAGGGTTGATTTGTCATAACATTTGAAAGGAAACTGATTCTGTGGCAATTATGTAAACAATTCAGTGTACAGGGTACCCCAAAAGTCACTATGCATTGGGACATGTTGAGACAACTTGTATTCATCTGTTCATTTGTGGATGGACACTCACATTGGGTTTTGAGCTGAATTATGTCTCCCCTAAATTCACAGTACCTTAGCATGTGACTGTATTTGCAGAGGAATCTTTAAAGAGGTAGCTAAGGTAAAATGAGGCTGTTAGGGTGGCCTAAATTCAATCTGATTTGTGTTTTTTTTTTATAAGAAGAGGGCATTAGGACATAAGTCAAGGAGAGAAGCCTCGGGAGAAAGCAGCCCTTCCAGAGCATGATCCCGGATCTATTTCTGTAGTGTACGTCACACGGCCATTAGTATTTGGTTACAGCAGCCCTGGCAGACTAATACGTCACTTGCAGGGTGGTTGTGTTAAGGGAGATGATGTGTGGAAGGGGCTGGCTTTGTGTCTTGCTTGGGACAGATGCTCACACTGTTGTGGCTGATTTTATGATTAATTATTAAAGATCATGCCAGTCTAAAGGGATGCAAAGAGGTACCTGCATCTTTGGAAATCTGTGTGTGTGTTTTTTAAAAAAAATTTGCATTCCCAGCTTTCATTGCTAGTCTATAGAAACTTTTGACATCGTATACTAAGCTTGTATCTTGCTACACTGCTGAACTTTTTCATGAGTTCTGATTATTTTGCTTTATTATAGTAGATTCCTAGTGTGTTCTATGCACATGATCACAGGATCATGTTGTTTGGAAATAGAGATGGTTTTACTTTTTCCTTTTCAATCTGGATGTCTTTCACGTCTGTTTCTTGCCTCGTTGCCCTGGCTATACCCTCTAGTCTATTCTAAACAGAATTGGTGAGAGTGGACATCTGCCCCTGTTCTTGACGTAAGGGGTCAGGCCCTCGTCTTTCAGTGTGGAGGATGGTGTTAGCTGTGGGTTTTTCTCAGAGCCCTTTACAAGGCTAAGGAAGTTCCCTTCTGTTAGTTCCCTATTGGTTGAGTGCTTTTATCCTGAAAGGCAGTTGGATTCTGTCCCACGCCTTCTCTGCATCAATTGGCAAGACTGAGAGGTTTTTAATTTCTTATTCTATTCAGGTGGTGTAGGACCTGGATACACTCTTCCATCTTAAACTAACTTTGCATTCTTGGGATAAATCTTTCTTGATCAGAGTATATATTCATTTTTATACATTGCCTGCTTTGTTTTTTTGTAGTTTATTGAGGATTTTTTCATCTATATTCATAAGGGATATTAGCCTGCAGTTTTCTTATGATGTCTTTGCCTGGTTGGACATCCCGTATGTGATAGGAAACATTCCTTCCTCTTCCGCTTTTGGAAGTGTTTGGTGTCGCTTCTTTAAGTCTTGGTAGCTATTGATGCTTGGTATTTCTTCATATTGTGTTGTTAGAGATATTTATTATATTGCCACGCTCAACCCTTTGTTATGGCCCAGCTTTGCCTGAATTGGAAAGGAATGGCTGACCAGGTAGGGCTTTTAAGGACTAGTTTACATTAGATTTACAACTTTTTAAGTATCCAGATTGCCTAGGTGGGAAGGGTTGGCGTTTTGCCTGAAGCAGACTTTTACTGCATTGGTATGCAGCCCCCATCTTTGCCTCTTTTCCTGGTACCATCCTCTGCCCTGGGCCTGGTCTTTTGCCCCTCACATCCCTCAGCTGTCCTGGGCTAAAGACCAGGGGACTGAGGGTGAGAGAGGATATGCTCTCATCTAGCGTTAGCGGAGAAGTGGAGGGGAGAGGGCCTTGCCTGCCGGTTCCACAGACCTTCTGCCTTCCCCTGCTGACCTGAGAGAGAAAGGCTGAGACTAGATCAGAGAAGGAAGGAACTGGTGTGGCATGGCTACACCTGTGTGCAGTTGCTTATTTTATGAGGTAGAGGTGAGTAGAAGAGGACACATAGGCATGAGTCTAAAATATAATAGGCTGTTTCATGGAGCTCACTTGACTTTTTTGTCTTGTTTTTGGCTTGAACTTAGAGCTTGATGTGTGCTAGGCAAGCTAGGCCAGCATGGTAGGCCAGGGCTGTACCACTGAACTACATCCCCAGCCCTTTCCAACTTTTAATTTTGAGACAGTCTCTTTAAGTCCCAGGCTGGCTTTGAACTTGTGATCTTCTGCCTCAGCCTTGGAGTAGATGGGATTCTAGGCATGTGCCACCACCTTTGGCTTACACTTGACTTTGCAGTTGAGAAGAAAGTGGCTGTTATATCCTGACAGAGCACGAGCTAGTCCCTACCACCTCCCCCACCTAAAGGCTGACATGCCGAGCTGCTTCCCCAGTAACCCTTGCTCCCACGGGGCTGCTTAGTGGCCAGTGAGGTCATGTATGTGCCAAGGGTCAGTAGAGGTTGGCAGTGGCCTCTAGGGGGAGCTTTCCCTTTAGTGCAGATATAGTTCTGGCTTCTCTCTGCTGCAGGCTTTGGTGGGTGAGGGCTGGGAGTTAGGAGGGTGTCTCTCCTGGAGGTGGGGTGGAGGAAACGGGACATGCAGAGGCCAGACACTGGGCAGGGACAAGCCACTACCCTCATTTTATGGAGGAATCATGAGAAATGTGGTCAGTGTTTGCTCTCTTAAAGCAGCAGTGCAGGAAGGGCCAGGTCACTTTTCGTGTTTTGGGGGGTGGGGGCAGGTGGAGGTGCAGGGGATTGAGCCCAGGCCTTAGCACTAAGCCACACTCACAGCCTACTTTTTCATACTTGATTTTGAGACGGCTTCACTGAGTCACTAAGTTGCTCGGGCTTGCAGTCTCCCCGCCTCAGCCTTGCAGAGGGCTGGGGTTTAGGCCTGTGCCACAACGCTCAGCTACATTCTGAGGTCCTGGAGGTTAGAGTCTCACATGTGAATTTGGCAGGGATAAAAAAAACAACTGTTGACACCATGAATTGGGAGGGGACCCTGAGAGGACGGAGGCCCTGCCCCAGGCACTCTAGACTCACACATTGGCCTTGCCAAACAGCTGTGTACCTCGGGGCCCTACTGGCCCTGCTAGGACCAGCTCAGATGCTGTGGGTGGCAGGTAGCCGCAGCTGGAAGGCACCTGCCTGGTGCCTGGTCCTGTTGTCCTTTTCTGTCTTGGGCTGTGCTTCTCTGTTCACATGTCTGCCTGCCTCTGTTGGACTGGAACTCTGGTGGGAGAGGGACGGTCATGACCGGATGAGACTTGTTTCTCTGTCTCAGGGCCTAAGGCAGTGTTTTTTGTGTGTTGAAGGAGAGTGTTATTGTACCATGTGAGCCGACAGGTGGGGACCCATTTCATAGGTGCTTCCTGGCCAACCTAACTCTGGGGGTTGCAGTGAACACGTAAGCCTGGCTGGCACAGGTCACCCAGCTAGTGGGGGAAACAAGCAGTAGCAACAGGTTTGTGAAAAGGGAGCTCAGAGGTTTGTGAACTGGGTTTGTGTCTAGGAAGATCTTGCCCCACCTGAGGGAAGGGAGCAGTGTCAACTAGTGTCCCCTGATGGGTGGTGGGAAGGCACGAGAAAGTGTCTGGGACAGCATTAGTAACCCAGGAACCCAGAAAAATTCATTCTAGCACTGTGGCACAGGCCACTGGCCTCCGTGCAGGGGTCTGGCCCACCCTAACTGGCTCTTCTGCTGTCTCATCATAGTGACTCTATACTTGGGACAAGAAAAGTCATGTGAGCTTTTCAGTGCCCTAGCCCAGAAATGACACAAGTCCTTGCTCCACACACCACTGGCTGGGTAAGTCACATGACCCCATCTACCACAGGGAATTCTGGGAAGCGTAGGGAACCCTGGGGAGTTTTGCTGCACGCTCGCTGCCTGGGGACTGTGGGGCTAACGAGGAGTGTTGATGGGAAGTGTGGGCCAGAACTTTCAGCTCTGTAAGAAATTGACTAAACAAAGTTTCCCTCTGCCCACGATCCACCACGAGCTGTTGGACATCAGCATCACGGCTGGGACCTAGACCCTTGGGGGCAACCGGATTGGCTTCATTCTGCGGGGAAGGATTGGTTTCCTTCAGATCCTTTGTTTTTTGAGGAATTGGGATTAACATTAACCTCGTTCTTTCCCTCCTTCCTTCCCTCTCAATGTGTAAGATGGGGCACTTCCTGTAGGACTTTTTTTTTTTATTTAGAAATGAAATGTTTACGTTTATGTGTCCCCTGGTCCAGGGATCCCCACACCCAGGCTGCAAACCCCTGCTGGTCCGTGGGGCTGCCGAGACAGGAGAGCTGCGAGCAGGAGCACGAGGTGAGCAGAGGGTGAAGCTCCACATCTTGTCAGCTGCTTCTATCAGGGCCTCATGGTGCTGCTGATTGACAGAAGGTGGGGCTTCTCGTCCTGCCACTCTCTTTGGAGCGTTTTACAAAGCCAACCTGCTGCAGGTCAAGTAGTCCTCTCCCCCCAGTCCTCAGGAGAATGGTCTTCAACTGGGCCTGTCCCTGGGGTCAGAGAAGCTGGGAACCACTGGTCTCGGCCGGTGAGCAGTCGCCCAGGCCGCAGTCAGGCGAGGCAGCAGGGAGCGGCTCACCAAACGTTCTCCTGCTCCGCTGGCTTCGGTGTTCTTACTGCCACAAGCTTTAGTCTTGGAGATTTTCCTTCAGATTCAGTATTTTTGATCTTCCATGCTCATTTGGGCTATGTGATTTATCATGGGCTCAAGCATAATTTCTCTGATGGAATTTTTATCTTAGTGAATTGTTTACAAAGATCTTTGAAATGGGTTGCTGTGCTGTTTAGTCACAGTTAGAGACTGTGTCAACCTTGAGACGTGAGTGGTGGCTGGGAATTCATTTGTGCTTTCATTTCCCCTAATTAACTAGGACCGTGTGGGAGCTGGCTGGCTTTGTGCGTACCGGTGCAGAAATCCAGGGCTTTCCTGCAGACGACAGAGAGCTGGGTCCTGTTCTCAGTGCACCCTGACAGTCTCTGTCTTTCCTTGGTGGTTTAGGCCCTGACGCCTCCAGTGATTATTGACATTGCTGGACTAGTGTCTGCATCTCACGTCGCGCTCTGTTTGCTGCCCTGGTCTCTTGCTGTCTCGTCTTCCACTTCCTTCCTCCCTTCTGTGGGTTTCATATGCTTCCCCTCTGTCGTCTTTATCAGGCTCCCACCTGTAAGTCTTCGAGCTGCTTTCAGGGGTTGCCTTGCAGTGGGGGATGTACATTTAAACTGATTCAAGTCTGCTTTCAGATGGTCACGCCCGTCCGTGTGGTGTGCAGGCACCTTGGAACGAAGTCCTGTCCTTGCCCCACTGGTCCCGCGGAACAGTGCTGTCACTCGTGTCACTCAGCCATGAGCTCGAGCTCAAATCATTGCACAAATTGCTGCTCGTCCTGCATTGAAAAAAAAAATGTTACCTGCTAATTATATTAAGAGCAAGAAAAATAAAGGCTGCTTTTTCTTTTTTCCTTGTCTTTTTCATTTTTTCCAGTGCTGGAAATTGAACCCAGGGCCTTTGTACTAAGCTATGTCCCCAGCTCTTTTTTCATTTATTTTAAAAACCAGGTCTTGCTAAATTGCTAAATTGCCCAGGCTGGGATCAAGCTTGCAACCCTCCTGCCTCAGCCTCCTAGAGTCCTGAGATTATAGATTATACCTTTAGTTATCTCTTCTCTGAAGTTCTTTCTTCATGTAATTTGAGTTTTAAATTTCTTTTTGTTAGGGTTTTCTTCTGTTTAGCTATGGTTTTTAACCTGTGTCATTTTCCTTTCTTCTGGACTTCTTTTAACCTTTTCTTCCCCCCAAGGTGGGTCTGTGTGAAGAATTCTTTCAATTTCAGTTTGTCCAAGCAAGTCCTAATTTCTACCCCTTTTTCTCTCTCTGGAGCTCAGGAACTAGCACTCTGAACCCACCAGCCCACCTGCTCCTCCTCCTTCCCCGGCACCCTCTCGGGAGATGCCCCCACGCTCCAAGCCCGCTGCTCCACACGTTGGGTGGTTTTCCCCTCTGTCTTCCACTAGGGTTTTTATTGGTCTTGGATTTCTGCAGATTGGCAATGACCTGCCTCTCTGTGGATTTTTGGCCTTCCAGGCCATGCTCTCCATGCTCCGCCCCTCCCAGCCAGGCCCCACCTCCCAGCAGCTCGTGGAATCCATAGAAAATCCACAACACCCAAATACATGAGGCTTTGGGGGGACAGTTCAGAGCCAAACCATGATACCTTCTTATGAAAGGAAAAATACCTACATTGTTTTCTTTCAAAAACAATCATAGAAATAAAAAAATTGTGTTTATCTGGAAGAGTATAAAGAAAATCAATGTCACCTAGAATCACTTGTTCATCTTTGGAGGTATAGCTTTCTTGTCCTTGCCCCTGTGTCCCCAGAGGATGGGGGCTGGCCCTGTGTAGGTGGTTAGTAAATATTTGTGAGTTGGGGGAAAAAATGCCAGGAGATATATGTGATACGGGAAGTTGAGATTATCTGTGCTGCCTGGCCTTGGAGCCTGCCCTGTTTGCTCCTTATGGTACGAGCCTTCCCCTCAGTGGAATAATGTATGTAATTTGTCCCTTAGATCTGAGTGCCATGCTGTCATGACAGACATCCAGGTGTGTATCAGAGATTGATGTGTCACTACCTTGAAGTGCCCACAGGCTGGACTGAAAAGGGTCAGACTTGTGCCCAAAGAGCTTTCTGCTCATCCAGGAGAGGGGAGGCCGATTTCTGAGAGCTGCTGTGGTTTGAAAGCGGGTGGGTCAGAGGCGCTCAGGAATGAATTATATATTAAGCTCTAATAAGTCAAATCAAAGCAGATGGAATTGTCTGTCTGAGGATAGACTGTACCTTTCTGGAATCTATCACTGGGGACGCAGATGGCTCCTGGCTAATCCTTCCCAGTGCACTCTGTCTGGTCTAGAGGATCGTAACTAGCTGGGGGTGGTCACACTTATAAACCCAGCTACTCAGAAGGCTGAGGCAGGAGGATAGCAGTTTTGAGACTGGCCTGGGAAACTTTGCAAGAGCCCACCTCAAAAAAAGGGCTGGAGGTATAGCTTAGGGCTGGAGCACTTGCCTAGCATGCACGAGGCTCTTTGGCTCCAATCTCTAGCACCACACACATCAAAAAAATTAATGTGGCTGGCCTTCTTCCTGGCCTTCTTGGTTAGGTGATCTTGGTCTGGGCAGATGCCCTGGCACCCCAGGGTTGGCAGGTTAGACGCTTGGTGATAGATCCTGGCCATCCACGTCTTTCCCGTGGCTCCACGTCTCCTGCTTCCTGCCAGCGCCACTGGCTCCAGCTCCCACCTGCCAGCTGATGATTCCAGACTTCCTGTGAACCCAGGGGCCCTTTTCTGGTCGTCTTCACACCTCTCAGGAGCTGCCATTGTTGCCTTCTTCCTTCTAGGAACACCTCCCTCCCCTTCTGGTTCTCCTTTCTCTTATCTACACGCTTCCTGTTTGTGGTCTTCCTTGGTCTTTCAGTCTCTTCTGACCCACACCTCAGGACTGACATCTCCCCGCTGGAATGGTCGCCTGTTCTCTGTGTTCTCCCCCTAGATGGCCTGATCCCAGTGCCAGCACTTACCAGCTGCGTGGCCTCAGGGAGTCACTTGCTTAGCCTCCCCATGTCCCAGTGTCCTTACCTCTAGTCGTCTAATGGCTCCTCTACTTCTCAGCTGTTCCAAGAACCATGGGACAGCAGCCCCAAGTCCCACCACAGGGTTTGGCTCAAGGCCATATGACTGCTCTCTTGCAGGCATTCATCACCTCGCACAGACTGGCCGGGTGCCTCGTACATGCCGGACTCTGCTCTAGGCACCAAGACACAGTGAGGAGCCAGACAGGCCCAGGGCTTGTGTGCTTGGAGCTTCTGTCCTGAAGCAGGGGTAGAGACAAGAGCCTGGAACTCGTGGTCAGTCTGTCACGGAAAGCAGCAGTGAGGCATGCTGAGGGGATGGAGGACCAGGGATGGGCCCCTGAGGCCCAGCAGGCAGCGGTCAGGTGAGCGTGGCACACAGAGTTGGCAGGTCTGGTGCAGTCCGTGCTCCCTGGCTTCCAGCTGTGGGCCGTGTCCTCAGCCTGTATGTGCCTCAGTGTCCTCATTTGTAATACTGGTGACATTAGCTACCTGGTAGGGGAGGATTGCTCACTTTGGAAGGTCTAGAAGCCCATTTCTCAAAGCGTGGTCCTCAGCCCCTGCGCTGGAAATACTGGGAGCACATACGTGAAGTGCAGATTCCCTGGACCCTACCTCACACTGCAAGCTCGGAATGACTGAGGTCTGAGAAATGCCTTGTGAAATAAGCGCCTGGGTGACCCTAGCTCATGGCTGTCTACCCACTGCGGTCTGCAGGTTGTGTAGGTGGCATTGGGTCGTATTCATGAGGGCAGGATTGGGGCAAAGTGGTGAAAGTATGGTCCTGGGGAGCATTTCCTGGGAGGGCACTAGGAATGATCCTCACGGTAGCAGCGCTCAAACCTTAAGGGTCTCCAGGTGACTCTGACTCTGCCTGTGGGCAAGACCCACCCTGGGAGTGGCTGGGCACCCTTTAGATGGGACACGTGCCTGACCCAGTGTTGTCCCAGGCCAGGGGACGCCAGCCCACTTCCTCTACTAACTCAGTTTCCTTCCTTCTCCCGCCAGGATCCCAAGTGATGGTGGTTTTCGCGGAGCAAGAGCTGAGCCCTGCGTGCCTGGTTCGCGCGGCGGAGCTGGTAGCTACACCTGGTGGAGGGTGGGTGTGAACCTTGAGACCCCGGTGACTCAACCCAAGAGGAAGCATGTCCAAAAAAGGCCGGAGCAAGGGCGAGAAGCCCGAGATGGAGACAGACGTGGTGCAGATGGCCAATGAGGAGCTGCGGGCCAAGCTGACCAGCATTCAGATCGAGTTCCAGCAGGAGAAGAGCAAGGTGGGCGAGCAGGGGCGGGTCTCTACCAGGCCAGGCCGGGGACTGAGTGCCGGTGGCATGTTGCCAGGCTGGAGCCGGTGGGCAGTTCCTTCTCTGTCTGCCTGCCCCTCCTGTTTTTGGTACTAGAGATTGAACCCTGAGCCTTCACATTGAGATGCATCTTCTGCCTTTTATTTATTTATTTATTGAGACAGGGTCTTGCTAACTTACTAAGTTGCCCAGACTGGGCTTGAATTTGTGCGCCTCCTGCCCCAGCTTCTCAGAGTGCTAGGGTTGTAGGGCTGCATCACCTGGCCCAGTTTGTCCCTTCTCAGGTTGGCATCAGCAGGGGTGCAGAGATGGTGGGGGTGCCTCCTGGTCCACTGCGTGCTGACCATGACCTTGGTCAGGTGGCCTCAGTGCACAGCGTCACTTTCCTGTATTCACAAGATGGGGCCCCCTGGGAGTTAGAGTGATGACTTAGTGCTGTGGAGAGAGCTCAGCTCAGGCCTGGCTCTGACTTGTGAGCTGTGTTGCCCTACTGGGCCTGGAATGCACTCCAGAGCCAGGCAGGATGGGCATGGTGGGGAGCTGGTATATCGTGGGGTCCAGTGGAAGCACAGCTGTGACACGTAGCCTGTCCCAGTGGAGAAGCCCTGGTTCTAATGGTGCACACCTGTGTCCACTGCTGGCTGGCCCCTGGTTGGCTTCATGGTCTTGAGTGAGTAACTTGGTCTGTGAGCCTCTGTGTTCTGAGCTCATAAATAGTGTGGTGACAGCTGACCTGTTTGAGGTGTCCCACAGGCCCAATGCAGTGGACACAGTGAAGGGCCCCAAGAATCTGCTGCCCAGGGATGTCATGAAACTTTTTGTTGGTGTGGCCCTGATTTAGGTAGGCTTGAGGGTGCAGCCAGACCGGGTTCTGTGACCAAAGGAAGGAGTGGCAACCTGGATCGGTGCCTTGAGCTGTTGAGCTTCTGGCTTGATCAGGGGAGTGACATCTGAACCCCTGACGGTGCCCTGAGGCCCTGCCCTGGTGCCAGGTGCCTAGGGAGTACTGCTTGGAAAGGGTGGTGGGTGGCCTGCCTTGTGGAGGCTCCCCTGAGCCTTCTGTGCTCCCAGGTGTGCACACTGTGGTGGCCCCAGAGGGCTGAGCTGCACCCCATGGGTGGGATAGGGCGGGAGTTCGGGCGTCTCCGGGGGCCGTTGCTGCCTGCTTTCCTTGGCACTTGCCCTGCCTTCATCTCTGAGGCCCGTGCTCAGGGCACTGGAAACCCGCACACATTAGTGATTTAGAATCTGGGCGAGAGGTGATTCCAAGGTGGGT